>JAYESA010000005.1:136729702-137142202 GCA_036927795.1 Iris macrosiphon
AAAATTGCGCTCTTAGTCCTCTACTACAAACAACTACCGGACAGGTTTCGATAATGTTGGTAACTGGAATAATACCTCCTCCAGTAAGTATTTTCCAACACTTGGGTAGCGGGGAAGTGGATAGCTTGTGCATGGCTACGAAACTACTAGATATGAAAGACAAAGTAGCCCCAGAATCGAATAATACAGTTGCAGGTAATGATGCAACTAAAATGGTACCTGTTATAGTTTCCCCTTCAGGCTCTTCTGCAACGGCAGCTAACGCAAAGGCTTGTCCGTGCCTTTGTCCTCCGGTTTGTTGTCTGGCCTTGAACTGGGCCTCCTGAGTAGGCAGAGGTGCTCCTCTCTGATATCCTCCTGATGTGGAGGGAAGCATTTTCGGAGCTTGGGCTCCTGGCTTCTGCCCTTGCTGTGGTGCTGCATCTCTGCGTTGTGGGCAGTCTTTGGCTATATAATTTTTAGCTCCACATAACAGGCATAATCCCAGCTTCTTTCTGCAGTCATTGGCAAAATGCCCCTTCTTACCACAAAAGTGACAAGTAGGGAGCTCCTTCTTCTGGTAAGGCCCCGTCGTCTGCTGCGTCTGATATTGAGGACGACGTATAGGTCCTCCTGCTCCGTGCTGATTCTTGGCCGGGAAGGTTGGATTTGAGCGTCTGGCTCCTCGGCCAATGGCTTCTTGCTCCCTGGCTTCTGTAAGAACCTCGTTGTAGGAGATTCTTGACTGCGTTGTTGTGTGCCTCTGGAGCTCGTAGTTAAGGCCATGGTGGAATCTTTTAGCCTTCTTCAGCTCGTTCGGAATCAGATCAGCACCGAAATGACTTAGTCTGCTAAACTCCGCGTCGTAGGCATCTACCGTCATGTTTTCCTGCTCCAGGTGCAGGAACTGGGAGTATAGGACATTCTGGACTGTCGCTGGAAAGTACTTGGCGTTGAAATGCTCCAAAAATTGTTGCCAAGTTTGGTCTTTTCCGACGCTGCGCTCTATGGATTCCCACCAGTGATGGGCGTTGCCAAGAAGTTGGCCCCTCACAGCGGTCATCCATAGGTCGGGAGTGAGTTGCGATCCTTCTAGCAGCATTTCGGTGTTGGAGATCCAATCGGAGATCTCTTCAGGAGTCTCGTTGCCTTTGAAATCTCTCGGGCTCATTTGACGGAAGCCCCGAACTGTGCCCGCTGGTTGGACAGGTACTGGTGTCGGAGTAGTAGTTCTCTCCAAAGCCGTCATTAACGTTTGTCGCAGAGCTTCAGTTTGCTGCCACTGAGACTGTCTCAGGGCCTCAGTTTGTTGCCACTGGTTCTGCAACATAGTCTGGAGAAACTGCAACATTTGAGGTTGACCCTCAAGTTGTGGCATCAGGATAGGCAAGGCTGGAGGTGGAGACAAAGGTGTCTCTGCCTGTGGTATTGGTGTCGTCTCCTGGCCAGAATTCTGGTGATTGGACGGAGTTTCTTGGGCACTTGGCGAAGGGTCTGTTGCTTGGTCAGCCCCATTATTCGCAAGTTTCTCGGGTATGTCCATATTTCTGAGGAAAATAGGATAATTAGAAAACACAAAGGAGATAAATAATGATAATCAAGCAAGATGCAATAATAGAAATTTTAAAGATGGTGTCAGTGTGGATGAGACCTAATATTCCTATCCTATTGCAGGCATTGCTGGGCATGTCATCATACCACTAGCAAATAAAACTAGACCTGCATGGGCCACCACTAAAACCATGTCACGCTCCAGTTCCAAAATGTCAGAAACTAGGCCACGTGTCACTGGCCAGCTGACACGTCACTAAGGGCTTAATCCATTTTGAATGGACCCAAAGAAACGTGCTACGCTGTCCTAAAATACTACAAATATAACACAGTCAAATCTATCTCATCCACAGGAAAATATCAGAAAAGCAAGTGCTGAATATATATAATCTGAGTCTGATTCAGTACACAACTGGTGAGAATACAAGCCTACTACAAAAACTGATAATAGCGTAGAAAAATCAGATAGACTAAGTAGCGTCTATCTGAGCAAAACATCTCCATCTCCAGGTAGCAGCATCTAGGGTCAAGCCTACTCTGAGGGTGTCTCCTCGAGCTCCTCCTCGGTAGCATATCAGGCCTCCTGATCAGGCCCGTACACTGTGGGGTAGAAAGCCTCGTCTAGATCTGGCAGGGAACCAGGTCCTCAGTGGGACGTAACAAGATACAGGAAATGACATGCCATGTATGTAAATACTGAATAAAGAAAATAAATACAGGGTGCTAACCATACTAAGTGAAAATGCAAGTAAAGATCCAGTAGTACGCATGGGAATGTGTGGCTAGACATACGCTGACGTAATTCACCAATCGTGGCGACTGGCTAGTATAGGTGTCGTATGCCCCCGACTCAGGGAACTCTGCAATCGACCATCTCTGATACAAAGGTATAAAACATTATTGGAGGGGGTGTCCCATACGTCCACTAGTTATCTTTCCCATCCCCATGAAACTAAATGTCAAGTCGTACATTTCCTGAGTTATTCTAATCCGTGATGCGGGTCACACGTACTGGTAGCTAATCAAATACGCAGCTCACATCCATATATGTAAATGCAACCATGTTGCGTGTTTTCGTGATAGGGTCTAGGAGAATATATTAGGATATTCTCTCAGCTGTTGGTGAGTCTGTAATATCATGTCAACATAACAGTTGACTGTACCCAAGGCAGTCTCAGGTGATCATGGTATATGAATTTCAGAGCAAAGTAGATATCAACAATTTTAATTTAAACAATAACTTGGCAAGGTATACTTGCCTACTCCCTGATAGTGTTGAAACCCTGATTTTACAGTCAGTTGTGAAGGTGTTGGTGACAGGGGGTCACTGGCTGTGATGAAGTTGGTTTCTGTTAAAACAGATAGGTTCGTGAATATCATAGCTGTAATATAAAGCATATATATATACACATATATAATATAGATATATATATATAGTAGGTATATATATAGATATAACAGTATATATAGTATATAAAGAACAGATAAAAGCAGGCATAAATATATAGTAGCAGGGTATATCCACTGCTATAGATAAAATGGTATTTATCAGGGTGTATCCTCTGATTTATATAATATAATAATATAGTAGTCAGGGTATATCCACTGAGATATATATATAATAATAAATAGTAATATTCAGGGTATATCCACTGATGTAAATTGAAATGACAGGGCAGAATTTAAATACGTATATAGATATTTATATATATAAATATATAAGGAATAAAAGACAATGCAGGAATACATATATATAGGTACTGTATTATCCAGTACAATATATTATATATAGTATAAATAATATAATAACATTGCAGAAATGTAAATTTACATATCTATAATAAGCTGTATTATCCAGCTGGATATTAATATATACATATATAGATAATATATATATATAGATATATATATATAATAGGTGCAGAAGATTAAATGCAGAAAGATAAATAAAAGGAAAATGCAGAGTATACAAATATGTTATATATATATATAACATATAACATATAGTATACATATTATAAATATATGTACATATATATATATACTATAGATATATATATATATGTAATTACATAATAGTATATAGTAAATATACATATACATATACATATATACATATATGTATATAATGATAGGTATATATACATATATTTATTATATGTATAATACTAGTATATACAGTATTATTATACTGTATAATAGCTTTATATATTATATTTATATATTATAGAATAATATATACATATAAATACACATATATACATTTAATTATACATATATATATACATATATATACATATACATATACATATACATATACAAATATATATATAAATACATATATATTAGGTATTAGGAATATACCTACTGACAGGTGGGCCCTAGGGGTCGTCGACGGCGGGTGGACGGCGGCGGAGCTGGCCGGAGGCGGCCGGAGGAGCAGCAACAGCAGTAGTAGCTGTTAGCAGCAACTACAGCAGCAGCAGCTTGTGCAGGTGGTGGCTGCGGCTGCGGCGGAGGGGACGGCGGTGCAGGGTGGGGGAACTGTGGAGGGAGGAGTGGCGGTGAGGTTGGCGGTGGTGGCGGGGGTCTACGGTGGCTATGGTGGTGGCTAGAAGCGTCGGGGATGAAGGTGGCAGGTTAGGGTTGGGGGTGGTCGACGGCACGGCGGGGGCTAGGGCGGCCGGAGGCGGTGTCGTGGGGAGGTGAGGGTTGGTGGTCCGGTGGAGGGGACGATGGCGAGGCGTTTGGGAATGGTGGCGGTGGTCGGCGACGGCCGGTGGCGGCGCTGGGGGTGAATGGGAGTGGGGGTGGTGCTGTGGAGGTGGTGGTCGGGATGATGCTGTGGAGGCTGGCCACGGTGGAGCAGGCGGCCAGAGGTGGGTGGCAGTGGTCGGAGGGAAGGGGAGGGGAGTGGCGACGGGTTCGGCGGTGGTCCGGTGGGCGGAGGGTGGCCGTGGTGGTGGTGGGATGGGTTGGAATGGAGAGGAGGGCTAGGGTTTATATAGGTTTAGTTGAGTGGCAATTCTGTAATTAATGGCAACTTCAGGGGTATTTTGGTAATCTGGATTTTTGGGATATTTCCAGCAGATTTTTCTGGAAGTTATGGGTGGGTCCCACTCACCTATGGTCTAGCCAATAGGATTTGGCCACCTAGCATGCAATTTTGCATATAAACCCCTAACTTTTCAATAATTGCAAAAATGCATAAAATTTGTATTTTGCGTAATTTCGCAATTTACCAAATTTCAGATACTGATTTTTCGTAATTCTGAATTATACAAAAATGAGGGAAATAGCTGGGGAAAATATTTTGGACAGTGTGGGGTGAGTCTGGGCAGGGGCAGGGTCTGATTCTGCAGGTGATACGGTCATCGTATTTATTATTTAATAAATACTGCGCACGGTGTTTACTATTTATTTTGAGGCTGTTAAGGTCATAATCTTTCTACGGTGTCAATACGATAATTGTAATACAATTAGAGTAGAATATTATCGTATTTTTGGTTGGGCAAAACAGGTGTCTATTGGTCCTCAAATCACTAGGGTACAGAGGTGGGTAAAGAGCAGAAATTTAAATAGGAAATAAATAAAATGAAGCACCAAACAAGGTTTCTGGAAGTTGCTAAAAATACAGAAAATATAGTCTAACAAGTCTAGGGCAGGTATGTGAAATTTGTTTAGGGTTAACAGCTAGTGTGATGCCCTAATCAATTGTGTAATGAACAGGTGCACAATCAATATTTAATAAATAAAATTAAAAAAAATTGTCATAAATCTAATTAATCAAAACTAATCCTAAATTACTAAATTCTGGTCGAGGGAGTTTACATCACGGCTCGAAGAGAAGACATCCACAAAGCATATACAACCATCCAAATCTGCGCTCCTGCAAATACTCAAGAACAGATACACCTGGCAGCGAACCAGGTCCTCAGAGGGACATAACTAGATACTTAAACACATGACAATAAAGTACTGAAATAAATATCCAATGGGTCGTCTAACCATCTATGTGAATGCAGTTTGAGAACAACTTTCTAACAAGTGAGCTATCTGGCTGAGAAATGGGATTGGCATGACTCTCTCGGAGAACCAGGGGCCTCAAAGGCATGTCGTCTTTTGAACGGCAGAGGCCCGCCAAGTAGTAAAGGGGTCATCACCGCCCGTATCTCCAGCGGAGCTTCCGGGTTACAGAAGGAAAAGTGTAAAGGAGCTCAAATGCGGTACTTGTTGTTCTCCCCACCCCATGCTCTAAGCATGTCACATCCATGACATGATTTGGTTCATAGCCTATTCTTAGTACCCTAGCCCAATCCTGCAACCAAACAAGGACAAGGATGGGACCACCGTACTACAATAGGCTATGTCCCTAGACCTCTAATAACTGCTAAGTCTACTAGCATGCAAAGTTTCTAACAACAGTTATTCCTAACGCACGGCCCATACGTACAGGAGGCCAACCTGCACGCAAGTCCGTGATCTACATGAGACTCACAACTCGTGTAACAACTGTGCCACGGCCAATGAACCTAATGATGCTACATGATAATGGGGTAGTCTCATAAACAAGGTCAATGCAAATACATAAATAAAAATATACCGCGACGACACCGTCGCGCGCATTTTATATAACAGTTAAAATATATGAACTAAAGACAGAAAATAAAGATGCATGCAACATATAGAATATAAATAACATTACAATGGCAAGGTATACTTGCCTGGCAAGAAAGCTGCGATGTACCAATAACCTGCTCCAAAGGTTGCGCAGAATAAATCCAACATCCTATGTACATATAATATAATGCAAATAAATCATTAGTTATTACACTAGTACACACACAACAATATTTATACTTGGACTCGGGGTACACTAGGGGTGGCACTAGTTATCTAACACGGTCAATTATGCGTTAAATTATGCGGGGTATCATCTTCAAGTGTTGTACACAACCAGACAGTCGACTGACAGGTGTCTAAGCTAGTACGTTAATGTACGCAAGGCGAACAATTCACAAGTGCTTAGGGTCAACATGGTCAAGGTGAGTACGGGACAGTCCACGGTGTCCTAGGGTCGTACAGTCTGAATATTTAGTCATAATTATCAATTAGCATTTACTTACATATATTCATATAACTATATAATAATATAACCATCAATTTATTTACATAATTATTGGAATACATATAGTAATTACGTACATAAATATATATACCAAACTGAATAATATTTGCGTACATGTAAATGTACGAACGCGCGTTGGGTTCTCCGACTCAGGGTCTGATGTAAACTAACTGTGGTGGCTAAATACTAACGTCCTACTGGAACACTGTCAGAGAATGTACTCGTCTGGGGTCCTGCTGCTGGTATGAATCAGAGTCCAAGTCACAGTCCAAATAGCCTATGTATTACAAATTTATCACGTCAAAAGATAATTTATTTTAATTTTTTTAATTCTGGAATAATTACTCTAAATCCTATTTTAATCTTATTATTCTAATTTTTATGTTAATTCCTAAATTTTGTCCAAAGAAACTAAATTTTATCAACTCGAGACTCATGGCACGCAAATCGAGGCGATCTGTTGACCGAAAAGTCAACTGATACAAACTCAACTTTCATGCATGATTTCCTGTAGATTTCAGAGTCAAAACATGTTAGAATTTACGTCTCGTCCGAATTCAAATTTGTTTGGAAATTATGGCACATACAAATTTTGTATTGTGCACCGATGGTTAAATTCTAACCTAGAAGTTCTACAGAATTAACAGTATATAAATACTTCGAATTAAATTCTGGAAAAAACATATGTCAATTATCTAGACATTATCTTTCTGAAACTTCAAATGGTTCATGATTCTGATTCCTGATTCTCCCGGAATCGCGAAAATATCGAAACACATCTATTTTTGGACATATTGTGCTCTACGAATTTTCCAGAATTTAATACTCATAATTTCATAAAAAATATAATCAGAAAGCTAACCTCAATATCGTTCTAACACAAAAAACTAGGCCTCATTTGGAGTCCGGAGCTATGCATAATGGCTTCTGGAAGATGAAGGAACCTTAGATGACAATTCTACAAAATCTCTCTCTAAAAATAATGGGATAATTAGGGTTATTATATTATATATATATAGGGATTGAGCGGCTGAGTGAAAGTTGATAGGAGGGTGACACATGTCATGATTTGATTAGATGGTTTTGGTTATATTATTTATTTTTTATTTGCCTTTATCAAAACATTATTTAAGTCATTTTAAATCTAAATAACTCCAAATAAATATTAAAATAAATCATAAAAATCTGAAAAATTTACAGAAAATATATTTTAAATCTTGAAACCCTAGAAAAATACTTGGAACAATTTTATATTCATAGGTTCCCTACTATAATTAGGAGAAGCTCTAAAAATTAGTTTTACATATTTAAATAAAAATAAATATTAAATATATTCCAAAAATTCTGAAATAATTTCAAAAAATATATAATAATATTATAAACACTAAAACATTTATGTGGGTCCATTATATATACCTGAGCTTGCACGATAATTCTAGAAAAATTAGTTATTAGTCTAAATAACTCCCAATAAATACTAAAAATATTCAAAAAAATTTCAGAAAATTCTACAAAATATATTTGACTATTTAGAACCTAAAATAAAATTTTGGGATATTTTTAATTAAGTTTGAACATAAATTAAATTCTTCAAAGTCCTAAAAAATTAGTGTTACTAGTTTTTAATTAACTAAAAATTATGAAAAAATTCCAATAATCTAAAATAGCCTAAAAATAATTCTAAATAAATATTTATATATAAAACAATTTATTTTCTAATTAACTAAGAGAATACTCTAAATAAGTTTAACATCTATAATAAATATAATAATATAAAATATACACAAAATACCTATTTTGGGTGAGGGAGTTTACAGACCCCGAGTTTAGTAGCAGAGATCAGGAGTTTCTTGGGATTGGTAGGCTACTACAGGAAGTTTGTGTAAAATTTTTCGAGGATTATCGAGCTGATGACCAGACTCACCAGGAAGGATGTAGAGTTTATTTGGATAGAGGATTGCCAGGCTGCTTTTGAGGAATTGAAGAAGAGGTTGACGTCTGCTCCTATTTTGACGTTGCCATCAGGGTCAGGAGGTTTTACTATTTATAGTGATGCATCGAGGAAAGGTCTGGGTTGTGTTCTTCAGCAGAATGGAAAAGTGATTGCCTATGCATATAGGCAATTGTGTCCTCATATCTAGGCAATTGCGTCCTCATGAGAAAAACTATCATACCCACGATTTGGAGTTGGCAGCAATTATTTTTGCCCTGAAGTTGTGGAAATACTATTTGTACGGAGAGCGTGTGGAGATCTTCGCAGACCACAAGAGCTTGAAGTACGTTTTCATGCAAAAGGAGTTGAACATGAGGCAGCGTCGGTGGTAGAGAATCTCGTACCATAATGTACCATGGTTGGATCCACTATAACAGTCAGGGTGGGGAGTATTTTAGTGTAGATATGTGATCATACCCTCCTTGTGCATGTATTGTTCCTTGTAAGTGTAGGTCATACATCGCACGTATGATTAGGCAGACCCTTATTCTTGTGCAAGTTCCTTGTGCAAGTTCCCAAGCCGATCACATGTTAAAGCTAGTACTCACTTAGTCATTAGTATTCTTGTATATTGCCATATTGTTCATTCTTGTATTTATTTCCAGTATTTCCTCTATTATATATCTCTTGTATCTATTGTTGCATCTTGTATATTCATATCTATTTACTGTTACATAGTTTATATCATTGATTAGAACTGCTGTTAGATATGTACTATGCTCATTTCCTGACTGGATATATTTTTCCAAATGATACTGAGGAGTGGTACCCGGCTCATTACGGGCCTCAGGAAGTTGTGGGCTTAGAGCCAGAGATCCTGGCTTAGGAGGGACTCATCCCGACTGAGACAGATGATCCGAGACTTGTAGTTTCTTAGTTATTCTCTTGTACTGGATTTGTCTCCAACTTACTGTTTTATTTTTTCTTAGACTCATTGATATTATTATTTTGACTAATGAGTTGTATTGTGACTATTATATTCTTTTATCATATTTATGCTATTCTCCATCTTAGATCTGTGATTGAGTATATTAATAGTATTGGTGGCTTATTATATTGCTAGATAGATTACCCAAACAGTATTCTATCGCCGATTCTGCGACATAGGCTAGGCGTTGATCCCGACTTGCATCCCTATACCGGGTGTGGGTCATGACATCCCACAAGCTCCATCGGAGACGCGAGGCATTATGACCCCATTATTTACTGTAGGCCTATGACGATCGAAATATGTTATGCCCCTAGCCCCTGGATTTCCAAGAGAACTATGTCCATCCAATTATTTTTGCCAGATAACCCATTCGTGCTACGGTTATCCTCAATTGCATTTCATGTAGCATGGTTAGTTTATCTAGTACATATGTTTAAATTTAGTTTATGATTGGCATGCTTTTATGTATCTTGTTACGTCCCTCTAAGGACCTGGTTCCTACCAGTTTTACAACATAGACCATTTTGGAGCCTGCCTGGAGTTGCTGATATGTGTTACTTTGTCAAGTGGGCATTGGACTTAGGTACTGTTATCATTTCTATCACCGTTATGTTTATCATTTTTTGTTACTTATTTATGTTGTTATGACTTAGTTTTATAGACTCATATTTCTTTATCGAGTCTATTTGATATTGTGTGTTACTAGGCGGCCGCCTTTAGCACATGTAGCTCATTCTTGTATTTTATTTCATTATGGATTAAGATATAGTTATATTTACTATATTATCTAGATAGTAACCATTATAGTACATCTTATACGTATTCGAGTCAGACCAGAGTCTGGTCGAATGCGTAGCTGGCATGTTACGTATTCCTAGTTCTACGTATTTTGGGACTAGGGCATGACATATTTTTGTGGTGGTCCATGCAGGTCCTGATTAAATTGTCTCGGTTATGTTACTGTACCGAGCGAGCCTGCACTAGGATATGTTTGTTAGGATCTCAATCTACAATTGCTTGAACCTTCTTTTGATTTCTAATATCGCCTTTGAACCTTAAAAAGTCGTATTCGATTATACCCTTCTTGAACTCTATATCATTGATTCTCATTCTTTCTTATTTCGGAAGAACGAATACTCGTGCTTGACTTTAAGTTACGCATTTATTATAGGATATAAGCAAGGTGGAAGACTAATTCATATGAAGGGTTATTTGAGTTAGAAATGGATAAGTAGATGCATGTACCAGGTAGACTACTAGAACGAGAGGATATCTTGGAGTTATACATAGTATTAGCCTTAGCAGAGAACTTTTTCTTATCAACAAATATTAGAACTCCCACCAGTAGTTAGTGTTGGACTAGAAGCGTTACCATTCACAAATATTGGTCAGGATAGAAATAGAATTTCCATAATGAATATGACGACTATGGTTACTATTTGAGAGAATACCCAGTTAAAATCTTAGAATTAGTTGTAGCTCCATAAACCGATAGGACCAACCTTAAGGAAGACTTTAGCAGATATGATTTAAAATTCTTATTATGAATAGAATAGTTCGATAATTTTTGTAGTTAAGATTAGACCTAAGCTTGTATAATCTTACCATCTCAATAAGTTCGATAAAATTATCACTTAGAAGAGGTGATCATAACTTCATACTTGTGTTATTGGGTAGTAACCTACCCAAAAGGACTTCCATGAGGAAAATAGGTATTAGATAACAGGGACTAGATGAACAGTAGTTTAGAAGGATAAGTATAGAAGGGGTAAGTCATATGAGAGTAGATAGACATTCCAATTGAATGTTAGACTAGTATTGTAATGACCAATTCCAATCGTGATTTGAAGAGTGTTCATGGTAAATAATATACCATGAACGATAGACCTGAGTACCTAATTAGTTTAACCTTGATCACCCAGTAAGTTAGGAAAATGCGAGGTAGACGAAGTTGTAAGGATCGTATATTGCTTACCTATAGCTAGAAGTATGTTGCCAATAGTATGACTGAGGTTATATAGAATATAACTTATATGAATATAGAATATAACTTATATGAATATAGTATTGAGTTTAAGAATTAGTTGTATTACTCCCTCGACTGCATTCTTATCTTTCCTATTAATAAATTATTATCTTGTTTTGCATATATAGCCTCGTGCTTTGCAACAACGATCCTTCTAATTATAATAATTGAGTAGATAATTCTTTCCTTCCTGGTCGTGCCCTAGTAGCAAAATCAATCCTTTAGTTGGTACCACTTCTTTGTGTTAATATCTATATCACCAAAGGTATTAATTCTTTTCTACTCTAACCTCTTAATCTAGTCACTATGAATCGATTCTCCAGATACCCGCTTAATCATGCCATATTCAACCCTGCGACCATACTCTTTAGACTTATCATTAAAACAATTGTTACTTGGTCTGAAAATTCCTTCCTTTCATGATTCCCGCGATTTTGGTCTTATCGACATCAATATCAATCAATGATCGAAGGCTCTATACCACCTTGCCTTAGTTAGATCCGACTCAGTCTTTTCATCTATTTTGTAGAAGCTTGACCTATATAAGAGTAGTATTGGATGGGTTGTAATTCCCCTATGGAGTTGTTGACCGATAGCACCCTGATAGTATCTAGGTTCCCTTAGAGAATCTTTGTTTAAGGCCAGTGGACCCTAGAATTCTTGTATCCTTATTAGAAAATAGGTCATTCCTGAAATCTTGTTAGCAGAACCATGACTTTAGTTTTGATACCTACTTAAGTATGGTAGTGCCCTGAACTAAGTGAACTATAGCTTTTAGTAGGTAACGCCTACTTGGGTCCTATTAGTAACAACGCTCTATCTCTTAGAAGTCCCGTACGACTAGTCGTATTTGAACTTCTTCCGAGATTGATGCTCCTATCCTTTATATCGTACTTAAATTTCGAGGACTCCATTATAGAGTGCTTCCCTTACTCACTAGAGTACCAATGTATGAACTTACGTACTGAGATTTCATACTCGTACCGTTCCTAATTCCTGTATTCCTTCAATCTTAACTTAGAGAAAGAAATTTTTATAAGTTGGGTAGAGGGTAATTCCCCTAATTTTTGTAGGGTTATTTTTGGAATTTCAGGATAAATTTGAAATTATTTGGTAAAAATTAGGTTTAATTTCAAACGGATTAAATTACCACCTTAAATTTGTAACCTTGACATCCTTCTTTGTGGCTCGGGTATTTGGAGCACAACACTATCATTTCCTTCCAATAACTTCCACCCTTATGACCTAGACTAGCCACTCTACACCCATGACATGACTATCATTCACAAACTCGTCTTTCCATGTTTTGTGTTAGTCGTACAATATTCGTGACGCATTTATGCACACAAATGGCACATATATATCAATTTTCGTTGCGGTCAATTTTAATACGCAACACCGACTCCATTCTTCCGATAACTTTGACATTGATGAGCCTAACTGGACCTACTTCACTTATGACCCTGCTATTATGCCTAAATATACACCCCCATGCTCCTTATAGACCCCACAACATTCGTGGCATATCTTCTTCTAAGAACCTATACTTAAATATTTAATTATGTTGCAATTAAATTAAATGGTACATCTGTAACCCAATTACCCTAACTATTGATATACCCGTAGCCCACTCGATCCAAAATACGTCCATGACACTTGTGTTGCATTAAAATTGAGCCCCTTGTACTCTTTATATAATATCAATCACCTAGACAAATTATATTACCTTTGACACTTATTGATTGAACTGTTCATCGACATCCATGATATGTGAGGAAGTATTCCTCAGTACCATCTCACCCTAGTTGTATTTGGATAAGACATTTTCTATTGCCTTATGAACTCATGACCTAATTATGAGAAATAAGGACTGATAAACTTTCTTTATAGAGTTATTGACCCCAATAACTGTAAACCCCCTGATTTTTTAGAAATTTTAATTTGGAATTTTTCATAATTTTCTGGATTTTTCTCTATTTAAAATTAAGATATTTTGAATTTAAATGATTTTTAAATGATGTTAAATAATATTAAAATATTATAAAAATAATATTTTTTAGTGTAAAATAAAAAACTAGACATAGGATAATTTTTCGGAAATTTATTGGACCCCAGAAGCAATTTAAAGTCCTAAAAACTATTGTATAATTAAAGCAAAATAAACCTAGAATAAACCCGGTTCAATTGAACCAAACCAACCCAAACCGGACCGGTTTAATAAACCCAAACCCAACCTTAGCGGGTCGGATCCGGGTCTAACCCGTGACCCGAAACCCGACCCGACCCGCATTCATTTTTATTGGATCGGGCCGGATCCACCGACCCGACCCGACCCGTCGACCCGAACCCGCCTAACCCTTCCCTCTTCTCCCCGACGATTCATTCTCCGCCGGCTGCCGGCGCCGCTCCGACTTCATGTAACCGACCCCGCCGCTTCGTCTCCGGCCGCCTCCCGCACCCTCCGCCGCTCCGTCTCCTCTCCCCGCAATCGGCCGCCCCACCAGCTTCCTTTCCCCACCTATAAAAATCCTAGCCGCCCTCCTCCCTCGTCTTCCTCCTCCGCCCCACTTCTCCGGCGACCCCCTCTCCGCCTGACCTCCTCCTCCTACTCCCCTGCCTGTCACGACCCGATTTCGTAGAATCGTTGAGGCATCCCCCGAATCGTGACCGCCGTACGGGCCTGGGGTTGCGCCCGCACAAGGCTTTAATGATTTGCATAACAAGCACATATTCAGAGTACGCAGAAAAATTAAAATACTAATTTGAAACATGGAAAAGTTCTCTTTATTGATAATGAACATCTATTACAAACTCCTGAACGAGTCAGCTAATTTGTCGCACGGGCTTACAAAAGTGTTGACTCAAAATGAGATAGCAGTCATGTACATTACATCCCTTTATAAACTTCAAAATGATAAAGACCTCCGGGCTGGAGGACAACTTTGCCACGAAGCTGCATTTGTGTATGAAGAGTTGCAAGCTTTAGTCTTCAAAATGCTTCAAGGGGCGTGGTGAAGATGCGCCAACAACTGGACTGGATCGGGAAGAAGACTTCGGTTCCTCGCTCGGTTCACCTTGGTGCGGAGAACCTGTATCAACGAGGGTCAGCATGTCGAAACATACTGGTGAAGGTGAGCTAACCGAACTATACCAATCAACACGTTGTTTTAATGAAGCATGCATATTTTGTGGGTTTCTATCTTGCCTTAGTTCATTTACAAGTAAGCAGCATATAGAATTTACTGAAATGAACGTGCCACCGTTCGGTGGATTTTACCTGTCCGTCTGAATGACCTGCACAATACTTACTATGCCTTCCCTGCCACGAAGACACAAGTTAGTTTGCAACAGGTTTAAATATACACAGGGATCACTGGCATAATGCCACAAAGGGACGGGTTATAGTCTCAGGACAAGAATGATATGCAACGCAGGTGGCGAGCCCCGCTATATAGCATCCCGTCCATGACAAACGACTATACAAACTCTTCTGCCCGGATCGGATCGGCCCTAGTGCCCTGGCGGCCGTCCGCGGAAGCCAAAATACCTTGTGCACAAGTTGTCCGTGATCAAGCACATTTAGTTCGAATTATTTCATACGAATTTCAAACGAATATGAGCAAGCTCCATAGCACAAACAGTTTTGCATAGTCTTACTGATCGATCTATGCCAAATTAAAGTGTGTTCCATATGCATAGCATAATTTATAGAAGAAACATGTATTCTAACTAAAATTGAAATATATGATGAACATTCCAAACGAATAAGCATGCATTGTAAGTAATCATTCCCAAGTTGAATGACAAGCAATACAAACCAAGTCTATTCCCTTTTTATCTTGGTATATTTTATTATTACTTGGTATCGTTTGATCGGGGCAAAGGAGAATGCAAGATTTTAGGATGTGAAGCTTGGAAGCAGGGCTAGCTAATCGGGTTGGTAGCCACTCACTTAGATTGTTGGAAGGGAGAAGGAAAGAGGCGCTTTACGACTCCGCTCGCAAGCCGCCTACTGCTCGTTCACCTACATCACGAACAGCTCGATCAATATTCCTTCCTCTCTTTCCAATCTCGGAATTGAAGTGCAATTCAATGAACGAAAATAATGAAACTCATCTAAATCGTTCAAGAAAAACAAGCAAATCCCAAAACCAACTCAAAGCACGAAAGCAACAAGCGACATCGAAAACCGAGGCAATAAAAGATAGCAGCGGAGAGGTCCCTCCTGACTCTGCCGCTAAGTCGATCCCGGGGGCACGGTCTACTGAATATGGGAATCGATTCCGAAGAAACAAATCCATAACGAGGACGAGTTCTTGTTTTAATCTATCCCGATCGAACGATACCGTCTTGTGTTTCTTAGCCGCGCTCCTCGAATAGGAGGAACGGAGCGCTACATCCTACCCAACCAATTGGAAGTTTCGTCCCGAAACTTAGGAATAGAACCAACCGTTAGGGATTATTTTGTTGCTGGCGGCGATCTGGGAGCGGACAGTTTCGAATCAAGTGTCCATTTCCGCCACAGTTGTAACAAGACCCATTCTTCAAGTAACAATTAACGATGGTGTGCCCCGGCCTGTTATAGTGTTCACAATGCACTCCTGCATTTCTCTTATTCCGGCCACCGTTGTTTTGTCGCTTTGCAGCGTTGTTTCCTCTATCGTTGCCTTGGCGTTTGTTATTGTAGGTATGCACAGCGCCGGTGGAAAAGTGAGGATACTGCGGTTCAAGTGATAGGGCGTGATTCATGACTTCACGCATTGTCTTGTACTGATTAACGACCACGTGCGCATGGATAGCAGGGTACAAACCACCTTCGAACCTTCTAGCTCGACTCGCTACATCAGGTAAATAGGCCCTAGCGAATTTGGAGAGTCGGTTGAATTTGGCGGAGTACTGCTTAACTGTCATACTGCCCTGCTGCAGCTGCACGAACTCGTTTTCCATCTGACGTTGTACTGGAGGGGGTATAAACTCCTCTTCAAACGCGGCATAAAAAGTCGTCCACGAGATCGCCTCCTCTCCGTGATCAAATTGGAGAGATCGTCGATGCATGTTCCACCAATCGTGCGCGTTGAGGCGGAGCTGAAGTTGCGCACATTCAGATTGGAATTCCTAATTGTGATTGAGTATCCCTCTCTCATCCTAGTATCCTATGTCCTATCGCAGGCACGCAGTAGTACAACTAAGTCGTCGCACTACCACGACATCGCATAACTTGCGAAGTCTGACCTGCATGGGCCACCACTAAAAACGTGTCATGACCCGCACCCGGTTTAGGGATGCAAGTCGGAAACAACGCCCAGCCTACGCCGCAGCATCGGCGGTAGAACACTGTCTTGGTCAACTATACTATCTAATTATCTCACTATAAAATATAAACCTCCAATAATATCTCAACTCCAAGATGGGAGTATAATCAACTTAGTTCAACACAATACTCAATCACATTACTATGGCACGAGAAGATATCAAAGAAGTCTAACATAACTATACAGTTAATATAACAACAACAAATAGAAATAATATCCAAACACAAATATATGCCGGAAACAAATCCGGTACCAAAATGCTAAAGAGAACTAACTATGCTAACTAGTGAATTCGGCTAAATCTCTCGCAGTCATTCCAGAACTAGTGGGTCCAAGTCTACACCATCTATAGGCTGAGATCCGTAGTATGTCGGACACCAATCTCCCGGATCCTCTGAAAAATATTTTCCAGTCAGGAATAGAGCAAAGTACAACCCAATAGCAGTTCCAATTAATTGACAAAAACTATAAAGCAGTAGAATAGAAGATGCTATCTACGATGAGGATATAACTGATAATCAAGAACAATGAGAGAATAGGCAATACTAACAACAGAATATAATCAATGCGTACAAGAATAAAGGAATGAACTATAATGTCAGAATAGAACAAGGTAATCAATGAACTGAATAATGGAATCTATAATAACTATGTGATTTGAGATACTAACTAAATATGTGATCGGCCTGGGAGATTCAATGATTACACTAAGGAGCTAACTCAACCATACGTGAATTGCATGGTTAGTTAGTAGCCAATGATTACACTATTAGCCGATAGTTTCTTGATCATATATTTAATTGGTATTTCCCCCGCCCCGACAGATATAATGGATCAAATCATGACACGTCACTAGCCAATGTATCCAATGTTTAATCTACAATATTCAATGTTATCCAATACCAACAAGGACAATATCCGATACCATCTCCATAATTAAGGTAACATCCCATGACTGACGATCCAATAACAATACCAATCCGTGTACCATCGTATCAAGAATCATAAGTAACATTTCTAAATACTTGAATTATAGTGGTAATCAAATAATGGAAACTATCAGAGAATGTACTCGCCTGTGATCCAGAGCAAATAATGAAAAAATAATGTCCGAACTGGTGTCACAGACCTATATATGAAATATTGCATTAATACAAGTTTTTGGGAAGAGAAATAAATTAAACTAGTCAACTTTCTAGGTCATAAAGTCATTTCTAAGTCAAAAGTCAAACTAGGTCAACTCTAAGTCAATTATGGTCAACTATAGTCAAATTATGGTCAACTACCTATTTATAGGTTGCATGAGTCTAACTTAAAGATATTGGGCTCACACACTATGAATCTAGGCCATACAAGCTACATCTTAGGATACTAAGATACCGTATCTCAGGATACGCAAACAAGAGATAAATATAATACATATGTACATATCAAACAATATTATATATATAAAATTCTAATTACAAATGCTAAATGGATACCTTGGTTTCGGACCAACTTGGTATCGCAATACTAAACCTCTATCTTGATATCCAAACCCAATACCTTGATTATCCTCCAATACCTTGATACTTACCTTGGCATCTCAAGGTAAATTCAAAACCTTATTTATACTAACTACCCAATAATAATTATAAACTACTATGCATTTAATATTTATATAATACTATATACCTTATTTTAGTCACCTTAATATCAACCCATAATTAGTTTACAACTATCCTATTACTTATGTCAATACCTACTACTCATACCTTGGTATATCTTGATACTTACCTTGATATCTCAAGGTAATAGCCAAAATCTCATATATATACTAACTACCCAACAATAATTACATATATCAATCCAATATAACTCTAGTATGTACTAATAAAAAAATACTAACTACCAACTACACACTAACTATTAATACATATATACGTACATACATACCTACAAATATATAATATATAAAAGATACTCATAACAATTGATAACTAAAATATATTAACTATTCTAATAAATTTATATGCTACAACTAAATATATACATATATAGTATACTATAATACAAATAGCAATTAGGAACATATTTATATATATATTAATTACCATATATATATATACATATTTATCTATATATATATTAATATCTAATATATTAAAAACTGCCAAACTGTCGCTAAATACCCTGTCCACTGTCACAGAAAGCTGCTGTGTATATAGATACACTGCAGTTTTTGTGACAGTTTCCTGCACTGTCACTAAAAACTGTCGCTGAAGCTTTTGATACTCTGCTGATACACTATTGTTTCAGCGACAGTTTTCTGTACTTGTCGCTGACTGCTGTCGCTGAAAAGCTGCTATTATTTGCATTTGTTGCTGCTGTTGCGACACTTCTGGCTCGCTGCTGTCGCTGAAAATATATGTATATATATATACAATATATATATAAATACATATATATAACCCACCATATATATTTATATATATATATTTAAATACATATATATAATCCACAATATATATTTATACAATATATATATAAAACTATATATAACTATATTATACATAGTAAATTGTATAAAATACCACATAGTAACATACACACACATATAGTAATATGTATATATAACTATACATATATGTATACATATATATAATCATACAATAATATAAATACATAACAATATATAATATAACTATATATATAACCACATATAAATATATCTACTATATTATATATACATATGCTACCACTTATAAATATATATCTACATACATATATATATATATATATATATATATATATATATATATATATATATATATATATATATATATATATATAATCATATAATAACTATAAATAATCTAACTACTTAATTAAACTTACACATATATTATATAAAATATATACATATATTTACATTCCTAACATATATTATAACATATATATTAATGCATGTAGAAGAAAGCTACATAATATATATTCTATTAATACATATATAATACATAGATCTATGATACAATAAACACTATAATAAATATACATAATATATATATAATATATATAGATAAATACACAATTATAATTCAAGAATTAAAGCACAATTAATTAGATCTACACATAAACACACAACAATTGGAGAGTATCACACCGTATCCCACTAGATCTAGGATACACATACGACATGAGTCCACCACACATCCAATTGCACCCCGAAGGACACAAACAAATCACATATAATATTTATGAACAAAATAAAGTGTCAAATGTAGATCTATGTGTCCGTGTCAAAATACGACATGTACAAAGTTTCGTGTCGGAGGAAAAACCCCCAAAACAACACGTATCACCAAATTATTGGGATACGACCTACACGTACCCAATTGTGGACACGACACTAGCCCCAAACACATAAACATATGCCAAATTGATCTATAGGATCAATTGGCACATACAATAAAAATTATTTTCGGAATTCCCCCAAAATTGACACAAAAGGTACCATAATTTTCTCCATAGGTCTCCTATGAACACAAAACCAAATCCTATGGGTAGTACACATATGGGTTGATTATTCATGATTAAATATCAGATTTAGAAGCTATTTTAAGTGAAAAAACTGAATTATACCTATTGGGAGATGGATTCCCAATGAAACCTCCAAAATTGGTGAAATTGGCCTCCAACTTGTAGATCCTTGCTCTTCTTTGTAGATCATTGCTTCCTCCTTCTAGATCCTTACTCTTCTAGTCTCCAATGGTGATTTAGGAAGTAATTGGGTGAAAATTTGGTAGGAATTTGATGAAATTTGGTTGAGGGAAATTCTAGATCTAGATTTGGAATAAAAAATGAAGAGAGAGAAAATTTTCATCCCCTTTATATAGGCCTCACTTGTCCCCTCCCTCAAGCTACTATGTAAAGTCTAAAATATCCCTTGGGGTCTCTCATAAAGAAATTAATTAAGGAGGGAAGCTTCTAGTCCAATGGTTTAATTAATTTAATCATCCTCCTAATTAATGGGCTTTCTAGTTGGGCTCAATTCTAACAATTAATACATGTTGGTCCATGAGTCTAAACTAAACTAGTTAGGTCCACTAACACAAGTCCAAAAATAAATCTAACATGCTAATAATAAATAAATATTTAATTAATTATAAAATGACAAAAATATCCTTTTCTAGAAAATACGGTAGTGACAAGTCTATCCCCCTTAAAATAATTTCGTCTTCGAAATTTAAGGGTGATCGTACTCCTTCTAGGTCAAACCCCCAGCAATCATAGTCTAATAAGGTTTTATCTCACTAAGAACAGTCATATGCAAAGAATAACATGCATGGTCATGGTCTCCGCCTTTCTTATTACTGTTGTCTCTGTCAGGGTATTCTATAGCTACACTAACTATATAACACAAGCATCCAAAAGGTACTAAAGAATTAATCAATCAAAATAGATGAAAGGAACAGAAAGAAAGAACAGACTCTCTAACCCATCACCTGTAGTATTGGTCTCCTCGACCGTCATCGCAAATGCTCCGCCCTGCCGAGGTAGCTCCCTTTGTGGGTGATGAGCAATCTGTGGTGCTACAGGTGGCCTAACCCCACCTCTCTGCCCTCGATCTGCATCCTGGCCTGGACGTTGAAGTGTCAAGAGACAATCCTTTACCATATGCTCCGTTGATCCACAATGTAAGCATGCTCCAAGTCTCTTCCGGCACATCTCCCAAGTGTGCCCAGTCTTCTTGCAATAGGTGCATTGAGGAGCCTGTTGCACTTGTCTCTCAGGTTGCTATGGTATCTGCTGTACTGGAGCTTGTACTGGAGTAACAATTGGTTCTGGCATCTGATATTGCTGCTGATAGGCTCCGAACTGTACTGGAAACTGCTGTTGCTGGAACCGCGATCTCTTTGTCGGTCCCGCACTGCTACTGTCACCCCCAAACATATCACGGTCCCTCTTCGGCTTCAAGTTCCACTCCCTCTCGACCTTGCGTGCCTCCAAAAGTATCTCAGAATATGTCTCGTAGAAAGACGGAATAAGAATCTTGACTTCCCAATTCAGACCCTCGCGGAAACGGATAGCCCGAACTTCTGGCTTTCTCACCAAGTACTCCGCAAATCGGCTCAGCCTCCTGAACTCTGCGGCATACTCCTCTACGGACATGCTTCCTTGTGTAAGGCTCTCAAATTGCCTTCCTAATTCCAATTTGTCCGTCCGAGCAAAGAACTTCTTCTTAAAGAGATCCTTGAATATCTTCCAAGACTGCCCCGCATCGGGAATAATTGGCTTATTCCTGAACCAAGTGCGGGCAACGTCGAACAGTTGAAGTCCTACCGCCTCAACCTTCAGATCCTCCGCAAGATGGGACACCTTCATGAGTCGCTCGATATCTTCATGCCAATCGTCAGCATAGACTATACCTTCTGTACCCTTGAAAACTCGAGGCTCAAGCTTCTTAAAATTTTGAATGTTGCCTGGCTTGATCTGAATATCCTGTGGCTGTGGAGGAGCCTCTCTCTGAACTGCTGCTATAGCTACCTGATGGGCATTTTTCATACTCTGTCGCATCATATCTGACTGCCTGTGCTGGACTTCTATCTGTGCCCTCTGTAATTCCATCATCTCTCTAAACAATGCAACCATCGGCGCGGTATCTCCTAAAAATGGAGGTGGTGGAAGTCCCTCCGAAGCAACTGGAGTAGTCCTCGGAACAGGTGGAGGAGAACCCCCGAAGGCAGCCGAGACTCCTACATAAACTAATATCGTAGGAGGTACAAACCCTACTGCTTGAGTGGAAGATTGAGAGGTGGCAGACCTCGCAGAATCTGCTCCCGATCGATGGAATCTAGTCTTCGGCGGCATCCTGAAGACAGATCGAAACAAAGGAGATTAATTCGACACAAGATAAGATATCATCAAGGAAGGACAAAAGTATTCAGAAGTAAACAAAAGTAGCGATTCAATTCAGATTGGAATTCCTAGTTGTGATTGAGTATCCTCTCTCATCCTAGTATCCTATGTCCTATCGCAGGCACGCAGTAGTACAACTAAGTCATCGCACTACCACGACATCACATAACTTGCGAAGCCTGACCTGCATGGGCCACCACTAAAAACGTGTCACGACGTGCACCCGGTTTAGGGATGCAAGTCGGAAACAACGCCCAGCCTACGCCGCAACATCGGCGGTAGAACACTGTCTTGGTCAACTATACTATCTAATTATCTCACTATAAAATATAAACCTCCAATAATATCTCAACTCCAAGATGAGAGTATAATCAACTTAGTTCAACACAATACTCAATCACATTACTATGGCACGAGAAGATATCAAAGAAGTCTAACATAACTATACAGTTAATATAACAACAACAAATAGAAATAATATCCAAACACAAATATATGCCGGAAACAAATTCGGTACCAAAATGCTAAAGAGAACTAACTATGCTAACTAGTGAATCCGGCTAAATCTCTCACAGTCATTCCAGAACTAGTGGGTCCAAGTCTACACCATCTATAGG
This sequence comes from Iris macrosiphon, assembly GCA_036927795.1. Taxonomy (NCBI): domain Eukaryota; kingdom Viridiplantae; phylum Streptophyta; class Magnoliopsida; order Asparagales; family Iridaceae; genus Iris; species Iris macrosiphon. The sequence goes on from JAYESA010000005.1 coordinate 136,753,138, forward strand.
CTGAGGTCCGTAGTATGTCGGACACCAATCTCCCGGATCCTCTGAAAAATATTTTCCAGTCAGGAATGGAGCAAAGTATAACCCAATAGCAGTTCCAATTAATTGACAAAAACTATAAAGCAGTAGAATAGAAGATGTTATCTACGATGAGGATATAACTGATAATCAAGAACAATGAGAGAATAGGCAATACTAACAACAAAATATAATCAATGTGTACAAGAATAAAGGAATGAACTATAATGTCAGAATAGAACAAGGTAATCAATGAACTGAATAATGGAATCTATAATAACTATGTGATTTGAGATACTAACTAAATATGTGATCGGCCTGGGAGATTCAATGATTACACTAAGGAGCTAACTCAACCATACGTGAATTGCATGGTTAGTTAGTAGCCAATGATTACACTACTAGCCGATAGTTTCTTGATCACATATTTAATTGGTATTTCCCCCGCCCCGACTGATATGATGGATCGAATCATGACACGTCACTAGCCAATGTATCCAATGTTTAATCTACAATATTCAATGTTATCCAATACCAACAAGGACAATATCCGATACCATCTCCATAATCAAGGTAACATTCCATGACTGACGATCCAATAATAATACCAATCCGTGTACCATCGTGTCAAGAATCATAAGTAACATTTCTAAATACTTAAATTATAGTGGTAATCAAATAATGAAAACTATCAGAGAATGTACTCGCCTGTGGTTCAGAGCAAATGATGAAAAAATAATGTCCGAACTGGTGTCACAGACCTATATATGAAATATTGCATTAATACAAGTTTTTGGGAAGAGAAATAAATTAAACTAGTCAACTTTCTAGGTCATAAAGTCATTTCTAAGTCAAAAGTTAAACTAGGTCAACTCTAAGTCAACTATAGTCAACTATAGTCAAATTATGGTCAACTACCTATTTCTAGGTTGCATGAGTCTAACTTAAAGATATTGGGCTCACACACTATGAATCTAGGCCATACAAGCTACATCTTAGGATACTAAGATACCGTATCTCAGGATACGCAAACAAGAGATAAATATAATACATATGTACATATCAAACAATATTATATATATAAAACCCTAATTATAAATGCTAAATGAATACCTTGGTTTCGAACCAACTTGGTATCGCAATACTAAACCTCTATCTTGATATCCAAACCCAATACCTTGATTATCCTCCAATACCTTGATACTTACCTTGGCATCTCAAGATAAATTCAAAACCTTATTTATACTAACTAGCCAACAATAATTATAAACTACTATACATTTAATATTTATATAATACTATATACCTTATTTTAGTCACCTTAATACCAACCCATAATTAGTTTACAACTATCCTATTACTTATGTCAATACCTACTACTCATACCTTGGTATATCTTGATACTTACCTTGATATCTCAAGGTAATTGCCAAAATCTCATATATATACTAACTACCCAACAATAATTACATATATCAATCCAATATAACTCTAGTATGTACTAATAGAAAAATACTAACTACCAACTACACACTAACTATTAATACATATATACGTACATACATACCTACAAATATATAATATATAAAAGATACTTATAACAATTGATAACTAAAATATACTAACTATTCTAATAAATTTATATGCTACAACTAAATATATACATATATAGTATACTATAATACAAATAGCAATTAGGAACATATTTATATATATATTAATTACCATATATATATACATATATATCTATATATATATTAATATCTAATATATTAAAAACTGCCAAACTATCGCTAAATACCCTGTCCACTGTCACAGAAAGCTGCTGTGTATATAGATACACTACAGTTTTTGTAACAGTTTCCTGCACTGTCACTAAAAACTGTCGCTGAAGCTTCTGATACTCTGCTGATACACTGTTGTTTCAGCGACAGTTTTCTGTAATTGTCGCTGACTGCTGTCGCTGAAAAGCTGCTATTATTGCATTTGTTGCTGCTGTTGCGACACTTCTGGCTCGCTGTTGTCGCTGAAAATATATGTATATATATATATACAATATATATATAAATACATATATATAACCCACCATATATATTATATATATATTTAAATACATATATATAACCCACAATATATATTTATACAATATATATATAAAACTATATATAACTATACATACACTTATACATAGTAAATTGTATAAAATACCACATACTAACATACACACACACATATAGTAATATATATAATCATACAATAATATAAATACATATATATAATCATACAATAATATAAATACATAACAATATATAATATAACTATATATATAACCACATATAAATATATCTACTATATTATATATACATATGCTACCACTTATAAATATATATCTACATACATATATATATAAATAATCATATAAAAACTATAAATAATCTAACTACTTAATTAAACATACACATATATTATATAAAATATATACATATATTTACATCCCTAACATATATTATAACATATATATTAATGCATGTAGAAGAAAGCTACATAATATATATTCTATTAATACAAATATAATACATAGATCTATGATACAATAAACACTATAATAAATATACATAATATATATATAATATATATAGATAAATACACAATTATAATTCAAGAATTAAAGCATAATTAATTAGATCTACACATAAACACACAACAATTGGAGAGTATCACACCGTATCCCACTAGATCTAGGATACGCATGCGACACGAGTCCACCACACATCCAATTGCACCCCGAAGGACACAAATAAATTACATATAATATTTATGAACAAAATAAAGTGTCAAATGTAGATCTATGTGTCCGTGTCAAAATACGACATGTACAAAGTTTCGTATCGGAGGAAAAACCCCCAAAACAACACGTATCACCAAATTATTGGGATACGACCTACACGTACCCAATTATGGACACGACACTAGCCCCAAACACATAAACATATGCCAAATTGATCTATAGGATCAATTGACACACACAACAAAAGTGATTTTCGGAATTCCCCCAAAATTGACACAAAAAGCACCATAATTTTCTCCATAGGTCTCCTATGAACACAAAACCAAATCCTATAGGTAGTACATACATATGGGTTGATTATTCATGATTAAATCTCAGATTTAGAAGCTATTTTAAGGGAAGAACTGAATTATACTTATTGGGAGATGGATTCCCAATGAAACCTCCAAAATTGGTGAAATTGGCCTCCAACTTGTAGATCCTTGCTCCTCTTTGTAGATCCTTGCTTTCTCCTTCTAGATCCTTGCTCTTCTAGTCTCCAATGGTGATTTGGGAAGTAATTGGGTGAAAATTTGGTAGAAATTTGATGAAATTTGGTTGAGGAAAATTCTAGATCTAGATTTGGAATAAAAAATGAAGAGAGAGAAATTTTTTATCCCCTTTATATAGGCCTCACTTGTCCCCTCCCTCAAGCTAGTAAAGTCTAAAATACCCCTTGGGGCCTCTCATGAAGAAATTAATTAAGGAGGGAAGCTTTTAGTCCAATGGTTTAATTAATTTAATCATCCTCATAATTAATGGGCTTTCTAGTTGGGCTCAATTCTAACAATTAATACATGTTGGTCCATGAGTCTAAACTAAACTAGTTAGGTCCACTAACACAAGTCCAAAAATAAATCTAACATGCTAATAATAAATAAATATTTAATATGCACAATATTTAATTAATTATAAAATGACCAAAATATTCTTTTCTGGAAAATACGGTAGGGACACCGCCTCCCCAGAACCCCGACCGAGCTTCCCCCGACCCTCTCCTTCATCATCTGCCACCGGCGCTGTCCTGGACAGCCTTGCCTCCGACGAACGCCGCCACCTCCACAGCCGAGCAGCCCCTGGCCGCCTCCGTCGTGTCCACCACAGCAGCCCCTGACCCGGACACAACAGAAACCCTAGCTCGGACCGGACACGACTCAGCCGGACACAGGACACAGCTCGTGTCGAGAGACACGCGGACACGTGAATTCTTGGTTCACGGAGTCCTGTTCAGGTAACCCGTTCTCTCTTCTCGTAGCCCCATTTTTTGTTTCGTCAGTTGTGGCACGTAGACTGTGTGACCCTCTCGATGCCCGTGCAACCCGCTCGGTGCATCGCGTCCTGTGACGATCGCGAACCGCGATCCAAAAATAGGAAAAACAACGCCCTGTTTTACCCCGGAACTGAGTACGCCCCGCCAAACGGGATAATTTGGTCGTGTGCGGTCTTCACCGATACGTGCGTGCCATCGATACGGACGTACGGAATTTCACAGAAGTTGATTTGGATGTGCGTGCACACCGAAATCAACGCGTATCCGCCGACAATGCCCCGTATCCGTCCTTTCTGGATCTCGCTGTAACTTAGTGTACACACGTCGGATCGAAACAAAACTTGTGCCATTGGACTCGTAGTAATACGCTGGTCCTGTGACCCAAGTTTGGTTCGATTATGAGAATGTTGACAAAATCGCATATCGTGGGCCCCACGACTCCACTTGACGGGCAATTTTGTGACCGGCTCATCGGAATCCAATTCTGGAAGTTCCGTTGGGTTCATATCATCGTTTCTGACTTGTTGACACTAAGTTTGACAGATTTGGAGACCATTTATTCTGACATATTTTTTGGTGCAAAGCGGCCCACATGTGGACCCCGCTTTGACTAGAAACTATCATTTTTGTCCATGTGTCCAAATTGGACTCAAGGATAGGCATTTCTAGCTAATTGATATTTTCTGGATCTGATGGTGATGTCTATTTCAGCAACCGGAGAACTGCCTGCAAATCTTGCTGCTGCCAGATCTACAATTGGAGCCGGAACCCCAAGCAAGTGTACCTTGCCAAATCCTGCAGTATTGCTACTTATTTTCTTTGACTTGTTTATACATTATTATTGTACATGCTTAAACCTAGGGCCGTGTGACTTGCTTAGCGTCCGATTAATAGTCGGGTGCCAGCACCGTACGCGGAGTTGTGCAACGTCACATAGAGATGGATATCGTGACATTTACATTCTCGTACTTGCCATATCAAGTACATTATACCCAGGACACCTGACATGACTCATGAGACAGAATATTCCTAAAATATTCAAGGTGATTCTGTATAGGATACAGGTTTATGACATATATATTTTTACATGCTTAGAATTTATTCAGACTTGCTGCATTAGTTTTGATCTCGCGTGTCATGGACATGAGACGTGTGATTACATTAGGTGGGGAGAGTATTACCATATCAAATGCTGATTATTTTATAAATATTGTCATCTGGAGGTGTCTTAGTCTCTGATACAGAGCTTTGGTGCAAGTTCTGGCCCTTCGAGAAAATACTGCTATGGGTTTCTTTGACACTGATTCTATAGTAGTCTCAGCCCGAGTATGAATAAAACTCTCACTTGCATATCACTTAGCTGGTTTATTTATTTTGCCCTATTGCTTCATTTATTGCTGCACTACATTATTTTGGCTTGAGTTATTTTGTACCTTGCTATGTCCCCTGAGGACCTGGATCCGGATTATGTCCCCAGGATTAGCAGAGGAGATCCACTCTGAGGTTTACAGGACAGGAGCATTAGCAGGAGCCGAAGCAGGATCATGTGCATACAGTGGAGCAGAACCAGGAACCGAGGACTAGGTGATTGCCATAGATTTTCCTGAGTATATGTTTCTTCCATACTCAGTTTGTGTTGTTCTTTACATTCATGTTTAAATGAACAATTGTATCAGACTTAATATCGGGTTGTTCCCCGATTTTATTTACTTGTGACTGGATGTTGTTTAATACTTTTTGTTGATATTGCTGTGTTTATTCTGTGGATGAGAATAGTAAACCCTGATCATTGTAATACAGCTTAAGTATGCCCCGATGGATCCATTAAATTGGGTTTGTCCATCGGTGTGTGCTGCTGGCCATTGCCACGTGTCTAGTCCCTCGATATTTTGGGACTGGGGCGTGACAATAACACTATAGTAGGACCTAGAATTTCTTTGTTAGACTGTGACTACGAACACAAAAGCCTCGTCATCTTGTATCATTTTTTGAAGTTAGACCTTCTATAACCCTTGTAAATAGGAGTGTGACCAAAGTTTTTTCTACCAACTTAATTCTTATAAGTTTGGTAGTGCCTTGAACTAGGTGTATCCTTGTTCTTAGAATATGACGACAAACTAGAATCTCATTGGTAACTGTATCCTCCCATCTTTTCGAGAATCACTGTACGATCTTGCGTACTTAAATTCTTTTACCATGTTGTAATCATTATCTTTAAATCATGCCTTATATTTTTATATAGCGAGAAACTCGATACAACGAATCGTATTTAACTTTCTTCTGAAATGAATCATCTTATTCTTTCCGACAATGCTTATTTTAAATTTCGAGGATAAATTTTTTATAAGATTGATAGATTGTAAACCCCGTCGAATTTTAATTTTTAAAATTTTAGTACTTTTAATTTATTTTTATTTTTTATAAAAGAATTTTGGTTACTTAGAAAATATAATTATTCGTGCTATTCAACTTAAATAAATATTTGACGATAATTAGTAATTAAAAGTATTTGATAAAAATTATTTTTGATATAAAATTTAATATTATAAAGAATTATGAATTTTCCAAAAATTATTTAAGTACAAATCTATTTATTCAAAATTTATCATGTATCTAAGTAAATATCTAACTACATATATAACTATATAAATATTATGAATATAAAGAAAAAGCAAAAGAAAAAAAAAAGAAACCCAAAACCCAAAACCCAACCCCAGACCCCAAACCCAAAGTCCTAAACACTAAACCCCCCAGACCGTGCCCAGGCCGACCAACCGTCGCCGGCCTACACCGCCACCCGCGGCTGTCGCACAGACCCGCGCGAGCACAACAACCGCGGTATCAGCAGCAACATCAACCCGGACCCCAACTTCCCAGCTTGTTTACTCTTTCCTTGCTCTATGGTTTTTCGAACTAATTTTGCAGGTAAACCCACAACCTATATGCCTTCAACTTCCTTCAAAAAGTTTGTTTTAATTTGTTCTATGCTGATCGCAAATCTTGATCCAAAATCAAGAAAAAAGTTAATTTCGGGATCATAAGAAACTGTCCCAACACCCCGTTTTCTTTCAAACCAATGAACCAAAGCTCAAATTTTTTTTCCAGATTAAAGACAACATAACCAAGATTTTTTCCTTCAATTAGTTTATTTTAATTCGCATTAAAATCCAGTTAAATTTTGTTTGAAAATATCATAAAAAACTTGTTTTTAAAAATCTAAAATTTCTTGATACGGGGTATGTCTCGCCAAACGAGGCAACTTTATCGCGTGCGAATTGCAACGAAAGGCATGTATCATCAACGTGGACGTGTGGGCTTTCACAAAAATTGATATGGACGTATGCGCACGCCGGAATCAACGCGTATCCGCTGAAATAAATCTCGTATCGACCTTTTTTGAATTTGTGCAATAACTTCATGTGTGCGTGTTATTTTGTAATAAAACTTATTCTATTAGATTCACAGCATTATGCTGGTCCTGTGACTCAAGTTTGATTCAATTCTGAGAACGTTGACGAAATACCATTTCGTGGGCCGTATGGTCCCATTTGATGGGTGATTTCATGATCGTCTCACCGGAAACCAATTCTGGATATTCCGTTGGCTTCGTATCATTGTTCTGGACTCGTGGACTCTAAGTTTGCTGAATTTGGAGAACTTTGTCTCTGGCATATTTTTTGGTGCGAAGTGGGCCACACGTGACCCCGCTTTAACCCAGAACTGTCAATTTTGCCCCTGTGTCCAAATTGGACTTATGGGTAGTTAATCCTAGCTATTTCTTATATTTTGAAAATATTGGTGATGTCTGTTAAAGCATCCAAAGACGTTCGTGTAGATTTTATCTCTTTGGGAGCAATTGACGTATCGAGCTCGCTACCTGGACTTTGTCATACCATCATCCTGAATCTAGACAAGTATACCTTGCCATGATGACTGTTTATTTATATTTTGTACAACATGTTGTATTTATGTTACTTATTTATTTAGTTATTTTTTATAAAAAATGCGCGTCCAAGATAGACTTGGATGCAACTACGGATTGCGCTCTTTATTTTATTCATTATGCAGATTGACCTAGAGTTATGTGACCACCCTATATTTGTGAGGTATTCTCATATCTCCATGACCTTGATACATACTTTGTATATACATGGATGTGTGATACGCATGAGGGCACGGATCCTCTTATTCGAGTCGCTCCCGATGCGTAAGGGACGTATGTCAGCTTACTCATATTTATTGTGTTATGATGCATTTATTGGACTTAGTAGTGAGTAACTGGTCGTGCAGTGTCAGGAATACGATCCGGACAGTCGTTTAGGTGGGGAGGATATACACGAGTTGTTTGGGCTACTTTACACTTTCCTTTTTAGCCCGTAAGCTCCACCGGAGATGCGAGGTATTATGATCCCATTATTTACTGTAGGCCTATGAAGATCAAAAGACGTTATGCCCATGGCTCCTAGATCTCCAAGAGAACTATGCCCATCCCATTATTTTAACCAGACAGCTAATTCGTGCTACGATTATCCTCAATTACATTCACGTAGCTTGGTTAGTTTATCCTTTACATATGTTTATATTTAGTTTATGATTGACATGCTTCTATGTATCTTGTTACGTCCCTCTGAGGACCTAGTCCCTGCCAGTTTTGCAGCATAAACCATTTTGGAGCCTGTCTGAAGTTACTGATGTGTGTTATTTTGTCATGCGGGCATTGGACTCGGGTACTGTTATCATTTCTATCATCGTAATGTTTATCATTTTTGTTACTTATTTCTTCTGTTATGTCCTAGTTTTATAGACTCATATTTCTTTCTCGAGTCTATTTGAGCTTGTAGGTTACTAGGCGACCGATTTTAGCATATATGTAGCTTAGTCTTGTATTTTGTTTTATTATGGATTGAGATATAGTTATATTTACTGTATTATCTAGATAATTATCATTATAGTACAGCTTATATGTATTCGAGTCGGACCAGAGTCTGGTCGAATGTGTAGCTGGTATGTTACGTATTTTTAGTCGTATGTATTTTGGGACTGGGGCATGACAATCACTACACATATCAAAATATTGTACTTAGATTGTCTGCCTAGGACCTCTTTGTACTTTCTTTATTTTGTTGATTAAATCAAGCTCTTTTAGACTTTCAAATTTAATGGCGAACAAGATGGCGACCCTGTTGGGGACCAACTTCTCCTCTGATAAGAAGACAATGACGCAGTCCGATGCGGCCAAGCTAGGCTTAACCCAAAGGATGTTGGTGGTATGCTTCGACAAGCAAGAATTCAAGAACATGCTCTATGGGGACAGTGCGAGTCCTTCTCTAAGGCAAGCAAAGCCTAAGAAGACTCGCATAATATGGGTAGCAAAGGCCGTTGTGCCTCACCCAACTGCGGAGCATGCGCTCCCTACTACTCTCCCTGTTGTCGCAGACTCACATCTTGCGTCCACCCATACTGGCCCTGTTCATGCGGCAGTCGGAATAGGCGCTCAACGACCAAACTCTGGTAGAGGAAAACACTATGATGCCAAAAGTTTGGTGGCTGAGACAAACTTTATACGGCAACTGCAGAAGCCGCAAAAGTCTACAGACGCATGCAAAATTCCATATGCGGCACCGATCGGTGGCCGCAGACAAATGACCACATGCGGCCAGTACAGTAGCAAAACATCCGTCTTCGACCGAATCTCACGTAGCGCTGACTCCATGCGCCTTATTGAGAAAGGGGAGGATATGAACTTGGACTCTTCATACTACGCACCGGTACATACTAGAACGAAGGAGTCCAGGCAGTGCGAGCTCGCCAAGCTCAAGTAACTGCTCATACAGCCTGTCGTTAATAGGCTCCGCTAACTGTTACGCGAGCCCCTGACGGGAAGTTGTACAAGACAGACCCATGTGTCCAACCCGCAGTGGCAAACGAAAAGGGTCAATCTCGAAAGTCTTCCATTAACAACTTGGGGGAAGTTCTTGTACGAACCCTAGGACAGAGAGCAAAAGCAACACATGCATACCCATATGCTCGGTCCACCCGGGCTCATAACAAGGGTGTAAATATGGATCAGCCCTCGCTTGATTTACGCAATATGATCAACCACAAGCGCAAAGCGAGGGAAGCAACCATGGCATTTGAGGTATCCCCTCCAGGATACCCCTGTGCCAACATCATCATCAACTGCTGCTGTGCTAAAGCAGCAGTGCCAACAAACAAGCAGTCGGCATTCCAATAGCTGCAACCAAAGGCACCTACCCGGTAGCATCCCGAAAAACAGGTGTAATTACCAGAGGAGGAGGAGCTTTCCTTCGCCTCGTGTTGTTCTGCTTGGAAGTCTCCCTCCACAAGGGGAGATCGAAAGTCTACCGCCTCAAACCCTTCGCTTTTGGCCAGCATATCGAGAAGACGGACCCAATGAGGACATATAATAGTACCTACAGAAGGAGTTTTTAGGGCACCTGCTCCAAGAAGAAACTATCAGCTGCTGGGGGTGGTTCTTCCTTAGGACCCCTAGTGGTTCTGCAAGCTGGGGGTAGCAATACCCTAGAACTCTACGATAACCAGGCATTCCGAGGCGACAATAATTTCCAAGGAACTGATATCAAGATTCTTGGGGTAGTCACCCTCACCAGGAAGACGCATCTTCCTACGCTAGGGGTAGTGTTCTCTCGGAGTCCGAAGAGGATGCGACGCTGACAACTTTCCCCGAGGACTGTTCGATACAAGAGTTCAAGGCAAAAAGTATGACATCCGCTGTTATATCTACTGCCTCCAATGTAAGAATAATGTACATGGCGAGGGACGATCACAAGGGCCCCAGCGATCAACAGTGCCTCAAAACTCTAGAGGCTATGATGCACACCATTAGTGCATCGATGCAAGCCTTGACCCAGACAATGTTGGAGATCAAGGCAAACAAGGCCTCATAGCCACCAAGAACCTCGGGACAGGCTAGTTAAGATCCTGGGGTAAATAGAGACTCAAACGCCATTGCTCTGCCCTGTTGGAATTGGGGTTCCCCAGGACCGTAGATTTATGTGCATATCAATCGATAGAAGATCAACAAGTTTAATACATGATCTAACCCTTCAAAGACTGAAACTAGGGTTCATGAATTATACCTGAAGTAAGGAGAAGAAGATGAAGGTTTTCAGCAACCTTGATCAGTTAGCGACCCCAAGATCTTCTACACGTATTACTTTCTTGGATTGGACGTCGTGTGGGCGATGATCTTCAAATATTTTCTTTTCCTTGGTCGACCCTCTTTATATCCTTAAAATTTTTTTTAGAGAAAGCTGCTTCCTTTTTATAACCAAGGATATATATAGGCTACGTCAGGGACCGTGAGGATAAATTTGGGTTAGGTCTCCTAACGGATCTGGGTATCCCATGTTCAGCTCGAACACACAACCCTAGCCCGTTAACAATAGCTCGGTCTACTAAAGGTCTATTGTTGCACTACCTTCCTAATCCTAAATTACGATTATAGGCTCATTCATATTATATGCTTGTTTGTCTCCCCATGTTAAGATATCGAATGCCCGTCAATCAAATTAAGTTACTGACAACTATATTGATCGACATCTTTTATCCTTAAGTAGTAACTCAACTTTATTTGTCATGTCGGATATAATCCACCTACAGGGTTTACATGACAATCCTTATGAGTTCCTTAAGGGGACATCATCAACCCAATGTATCAGAACATGAATTCCTTTTATAATTAGTCCATCATACACACAATGTCATTACCCAATTCATAGATGTTATTGACCCATAATGAATCTCACTCTTTTATGATTTATAGTAATACACACTGCATATATATGTATGTTATTATATCCAGATTAAGAGCACAAGCATCTATAATAACAGAGGTGTTTGTTCTCTTATGTAGTAAGTACAAAGAGAATAACCTCAAGTGGTCCTATTTAATACACACAAAGTGTACTAGTGTAAACCTATAGTCAAGATAGACTAATACTAGATTACACTACAACCTTTCCAATGGTTTGTCCAAGTCCATCTAGGTTGTGAACTATTTATATATTCTACAGAAAACTGATAATATGATCTTCTGTGTGACACCGCAAACCATATTATCTATAATATAGAATATCAGACACTTGCATTAACAATATAACAAATACAACATGCAAACATTTGCCCATATAATTTTTATTTAAAAATAAGGAAATATAGTTAATACAAAGTGATGCTTTTAGTATATAACCCTAAAACGCCCATCAATGGCGATCACGTTAGGCCCGGATCATCTACTCCTTCCACAGTAGATAAGGCTCAGGAAGATTCGCTTAAAGTGCCAAATCGACGATATAAAAATAGAGGTCACCTGCTACGTCATAGACGTAGACGTATCCTACAATGTTCTCCTGGGACGTCCATGGATACATCAATACATGATCGTACCTTCAACCTTGCACCAGTGCTTAAAGTACGTGGATGATCACGACGTCGTCAAGACTAAATTTGTCGACGTGGATCCTTTCAAAGGGGTAGAGGCTTACTACTTTGATTCACTCATGTACAAGCAAGTTCGCTAGGACAAATGAGGGAACGACGCCGATGACGAAGCTGAAATTGACGTAATATCAGGCAAACCTTTGATGGTCTACCTTAAGGTACGTGCTCGTGACATAACCCCTTTCCTCGTTGTGAAGATACAGAGGAAAGCACCACAACCTTTGACGGTAGGACTGCCAAGTCGGAAGAAAGACCCAATGCCAGCTTCTGCCTTCGAACCCTTGGTGGTCAAGCTTCGTAGGAGGCCTCCAAATCCCCCACTCACATTAGAGACAAATCCCGAGGAAGATGAACTATGAGAGTACGTAGCGGCTCATGCTAACGCTCCGTCACTAAACGATGTAATTCCCACGGAAAAGATCGCCTACTTTATGAATAAAGGGTTATCTTTGAACTACTCCGATGTCACTCACTTGCGCATATTGTACTCCCTAGAACATGGTATAGACCTGCAACTGCATACACATGTAACTTCTACCTATGCAATAAACCTGATCCTCCCTAGCCAAGGTTCCTAGTTCACGGTTCCAACATGAAAGAGGGGAGACAAATCCATCATCTTCGGTAGGGTTAAATGCCCCCAGTCCTTCATCCCGGAGAAATAAGAGCCAGAATCTGATACTGGCAAAATACAACTCTACCGGTTCAGTGGTCAAGCCAAACACCTCATCCAAAAGATGGGTTATGATCTTAAAAGCAACTGAGGTCTGAATTATGGCAAAGGTCGACGACTGCCCTTGCGCGTCCCCAATCCGACAGGAAAGTTCAAGGACTACTACTATAAGACCAAGCATGGCTTAGGGTACGTCACGCCTCCCATAACCCCCGAAGGCTCAGATGAAGAAGATGAGTTACACTCTCACTCTTCAGAGTCTTCCTTTTCGGACTCCGATATCAGTATCGGAGGGATCCTCAAACAAATATTGTCTGCCAACATGGTGTCAGCTGACCCTGAGAAAGACAACAAGGATCCTCCGGAACTCTTTGAAGCAGAACTGTGGGCTTAATGCCTAGATGCACAATAGGAGATATTGTTCGAACAACGAGAACCTCCTATTAAGGACGAAGTCATACAAGTCAATCTGGGCGACGAATCCTCCTATCTTCATTAACAAGAGTCTGACTGACGAGGATTGGGAATCCCTGCTACAGCTCATCAGAAAATATATCGATGTCTTTGCTTGGAGTTACGAAGACATGCCGGGACTGGACCCCCAAATTGCGGTCCACAAACTTAATATTTTACCAAATGCTAAGCCGGTCAAGCAACAACAACGATAATTTTGGTCGGACATCAAGAACGCCATCGAAGCTGAAGTCAACAAACTAATAGCTAGTGGCTTCATCCATAAAGAACAACATCTGGATTGAGTAGCCAATATCATGTCCGTCATAAAAAAGAATGGAAAGATTCGGATCAGCATCGACTTTCACAATCTAAATTCATCCTGCCCTAAGGACGAGTTTCCACTTCCGATCACAGACATAATGATCGATAACACCTATTGCTTCGAGCGCATGTCCTTCATGGACGAATTCTTATTCTACAATCAAATCAAGATGTCTCCTGACGGTGAGATACATACATCGTTACGAACGTCGATAGGAGTATACTGCTACACAGTCATGCCCTTCGGTCTGAAGAACGCCGTGCTATATACCGGCGAACGATGAGCACCATCTTCCGTCAGCATCTACGTAAGACGGTCGAGTATTACGTTGATAACATCACCGTCAAGAGTGGCTCAAAGATGATAACTTTCAGGATTTTAAGACTGTGTTCGACCTCATGCGTATGCACCAGCTCAAGATAAATCCCACAAGGTCTTTCCTAGGAGTCTCCAGCGACAAATTTCTGGGTTTCGTCATAACTTCGAAGGGTATCCATGTGGACCCTGACAAGACTAAAGTAATCCTTGAAATGCGCCCACCGAAGAACCTCAAAGAACTCTGTGGCCTTCAAGAAAGACTGACCTACATCAGTAGGTTCATATCAAATCTCTCTGAACGTTGTCAGTCGTTCACTCAGCTTATAAAGAAGGAAGTCTCCTTTGTCTGGAACTAAGAATGCCAATGCGCTTTCGACGATATCAAGGAATACCTCAAGAGCCCTCCAGTATTGGTAGCACAGTTATAGGAAAGCCCTTTCTGCTCTACGTACGAGCAATGGATTACTCTCTTGGCGCTCTGCTAGTCTAGACAAGTGATGCAGGTCATGAGCAAGCCATCTACTATCTCAATAGGATGATGGCCGGCATAGAGTACAGATACAACCCTATCGAGAAGGAATATCTTGCTCTAGTCTTCGCCATCCAGAAGACCCGGCATTATATTATAGGGCAAACCATCCACGTGATCTCACAAGTTAATCCCCTCATGGTCCTCATAAAAAAATCTGGAGTGCTCAACTCTCGCTTAGCCACATGGGAAATATTGCTGTCACCATATGATATGGTATTCGTCCCACAGAAGGCAGTCAAAGGTCAGGCATTAAAAGATTTCCTTGCAGCCTACCCGATACTGGAAACCTCAAAGCTTTACGAGGAGATCCCAGACGAGGTCACGGACTCAAACCTGACCACGAGCGCAAAAGTTGTTTGGCGAATATTCTTTGACGGTGCTTCAATAACAGGGTCCAAAGGCAATATTGTCGATGGCGTCAGGATAATACTGATCTCCCCATAAGACATGGTCATCAACCGCGCATACTCTCTCACTGAGCTATGCTCCAATAATATGGCAGAGTATAACGCCGTCGTCATTGGGCTCCAACTCACCAAACAAGTAGGAGTGGATTACCTAGAAGCCTACGACGATTCCAAGTTGATAGTCAATCAAGTCCGAGGGGAGTACGAAGTCCAGAATGAAGAACTACTCCCCTACCACCAAGTCGTACTTGGAATAATCTCCATCTTTGAGGGGTTTCTTCATAGAGTACGTCCCTCGGATACAAAATATTGAGGCTGACGCCTTGGCCGGCCTCACAGCCTCTCTAGCTATTCCGGTCAATACTCATAAACTAATCACCGTGATCGGTCAGGAGCTGGTCTACCCGAAGAACAATCTTTATCAGTGCCTGAGCTACTCAGTAGAGACGAGCACCGACTCCCAAGACTGGAGACTCCCATTCATCGACTACGTATTTTATGGAATTCTTTCCGAGAACCCAAAGGAAGCTACTTCCATCAGAAGACGTTACCTCCGATTCTATTACGATACGACTACCAAAATATTGTATCGCCGCTCCTATGACGATCTTCTGCTATAATGCATATCGAATACAGAAGCGAAGCAGGTTCTCCAAGAGGCCCACGATGGGGTTTGCGGTGCCCATCAGCCATGGCCCAAGCTACAGGACTGCCTCCGAAGAATGGGTTACTATTGGCCAACAATGGTAGCAAACGTCGTTGGCTACGCAAGGAAGTGTCAAGCGTACCAAATTCACGCGGACTTTATCCACCAACCCTCCAAGACTGTTGCATCATGGCCGTTCAAAGCCCGCGGCATGGATATCATAGGGCCGATTAGTCCGCCTTCATCTAAGGGACATTGATTTATCTTCGCCATTACAGACCACTTCTCTAAGTGGGCAAAAGCAGTACCACTCACTGAAGTCAAGACATCAAACATGATCAGTTTTGTTAAGCATGACGTCATATACCACTTTGGCTTGACACAAAGGATCATCTATGACAATGATCCACAGTTTTTAAGTCATACTTTTATCGGTTCTGTGACAAGAACTGACACTACCAGAATAACACATATTAGCGACATCTAAAAATATCGCTAATAGGTAAACTAACGTCGCTAAATAATTTAGCAATATAATTAGCGACATTTTTATGGTGTCGCATATTTCATGGTCGCTAACAACAAAAATATCGCTAGTCGTCGTTGTAGTGACGTATATTTACGACGACATGGCATCACAGAATATACGATGATTAGCGACGTGTCATCATTAAAATGGCGACATAATATTTGCTCGCAAAATATTGCTACATTAGCGACATTATGAGCGATGTTTTGCTACAACAATTCTGACATGGCAAGTTTTGCCATATCAGCATGTTAGCGACGTTTAGCGACATACTAGCGACGCCCTTGGTATTAGGTAGTAACGTTCCGATACTTTTTAGCGACGTAAATATACGTCACGGAACGTCGTAATACGTCGCTAAAAATAAATAATAATAAAAATAGAATACAATTTGGAAAATATTTCCCAACAAAACTTTATCTGTAGTTATAAAATCACAGTTTATTATATAAATAGACCCGGAGCAACCCTCCGTTGAATTTTTTGGGTTCATCGACCCCTTCGATGGAACACTCAACACCGAGAAATTTTGGTGTACAGTTAATATGAATAATAAACTAACTCACATAGAAAGAAATCTACAAATTTATATTACACTAAATATGTCCCGAGAAGTAGATAAATAAATTTAAAATAAGTGTCACATGCATCTCAGAATGTAATAAAAAGTATGAAATAAATACATCAAAGGCCCAAGAATGGGCCAATACACACAAACACACTAAAACCTATCCAAACAAGGACTACTACTGATCAGGAGGAGCACTGTCGTGTATCTGGGATAGAAGGAACTCATACTGCTCCTATGAAAGCGTCACCGATGTCGATGAAGGAGGCAGTGATGGAGGCGGTATCGATGCCGGCGGACTAGGAGGTCATATCTGCTCCAATGCTAGAAGTCGAGCATTGCATGAATCCATGGCAGATACTACCCTCGAAGTATTCTCTGCCACCGACTGGCTCAACAAATCCTGCGCCGCATGGATCATCGCAAGTGAGTCGCTCATGGTCGTATGTGACCCCTCCAGCTCTATTTGTCTATGCTCCGTAGACGCGGCCAGAGTTGTAAAGCTTCACTCTTTTGCCTGGCCCATAGTCCTGATCTCCATAAGGCTTTGCTCTGTCATATGGGTCAGAGTCCTAAGCTCCATAAGGCTATGCTCGAGCAAATCAAAATGTGCGGTGATCGCCGCATCGTTCGTCTGTGATACAGACTATGGCCGCTCCATAATCCTCCGTAGCAACTCGTCACGCAGGTCAGAAATCTGACGGTCAAAGATCTCCTAGGCTCGTGCCGACGCCTGCGAAGGCTGCGAGGAATACAAACTGAAAAAAGGGGCCCTGGATGACTGCGTCACAACATAGCCATCGTAGGATCCCGTACCGTAGTACGTACCCCTATGAAGACCACCAACGACGGTCATCCAGAGTTCGTCCGCCGATGGAGCTGTAGAGGGCTACGAGGTAGTACTAGCCCCTCCCTTTGTAGGTGCACTAGCAGTCGTCCGCTCACGTAGTTTAAGATACTCGTCCTAGAAAAGTGGTTGCTAACGTCTAAGTTACTTATTACTAACTATATAGATATCAATATGCATATTTTCTAAGTTATATTAAAAATAACATAGGGTAGTAAAACGTACATAGGTCTGCGTGGCCTTCTTATCGATGAGCTTTTTGCCCTTCCGATGGGTGGCCAGGAAGACTGTCACCATGTTGGCATCTCACCCCTTTGTACCTGTTAAAAATTAAATTATTTGTTATTAAAATTAAATATCTTATCCTAATTATATTAAAATAATATATATTTAATAGAATACATACCATACGACAAAAATATCTCGTCATAGGAATCGAGCCACCACACCACTTTCCTGCCTTCGACCTAGCCACCTTTGCCTTCTCCGACCGTTCCTTGTACTTGGGTTCGTTAAATCTCGCCTTTATCGCAGTCCACTACTCAAGCGTGATCCAACCGTGGATCGGTTCTCCGTCGCGATCATGGACGTTCTGGTCGTTGATCGCATCACGGATCAGCTTAGCGACGACGGCAGAAAACTGCTCATCGATCTTCTCAATCCGGTGTGGTGGATAGAAATATATTTCTACAAGAAGTAAAATAGAGAGTTACATAATGTGCATAAATAATTATCGATATTAAAAGTAAATATATTTTTACCTTGAAGTGGGCAAACCAAAATGCCTTCATATCTTTAGGAACATTTGAGTAGTTGATCCAAAGCACACAATAGTTCTGTCTCAGAAAATACCCCAGTACTCTCTGTACCACCAAGGGACGATATCTATACAATAATATTTAAATTTATGAATAAATAGATATAATCATTTGGAAAATATTAACTATTTAACTTACTTGCTAGGCCCGTCCCCCTAAATCTTCACCCTCGTCTCACCCGGAGGCGCGCATGGAGGATCGCTCTGATCATGCGCAGATAGAGTCGGCTCGACCTCCTCCATCTGCTCCTCTGTCTCCATGGTGCCGTTAGCAGGAGAAATGATGGACGGGGGAGTAGTCTCAGGCGTAGAACTGCTGGTCCCAAGATTACTGTCACATACCATCGACGGAGTTGGAGATGTGACTGGTCGATACATTTGAGTACTCTGCGACGAGGATCCGAAATCAGTAGCCGGTACCGAAGAAGCACTCTGTCTAGAGGATCTACCTCCGTAAGATCCTCATCATCCTGTTAAACCTGACAATAATATATGATGATAAAACAAATATACAGACTTATAATAGTTCATAAAAATAGACAGACGTGGAGCAACCCTCCGTTGAATTTTCTGGGTAGAAAATATCATAAAAGTATATGAAATATCACAGTTACACAATAAACATAAAATAAAAGTATCACAGTCACACAATAAGCACAATATAAAAGTATAACAGTCACACAATAAGCACAATAAAAGTATCACATCACACCATAAGTCTTATCCAATTTCTTAATATCTCAAGGAAATCCAATACGCTGAGGCAGAACCCAGTCCCTCAGATACTTCGCCTAAGCAGCGTCTAGGTGATCAATCTCTGCTATAGGTGTTGGGTGACTGGAACTCCCCCTCTGAGCTGGTCATCAAGATGATGTATGAATTCATCCCGAACACCGCACATGTCATCAGGATGACAGTTGTACATCCACGAACGATGACGCAGGTAGTAATTCAGATTCATTTCTAGATACTTCTGAAAAGATGAATAAACATCATTCAAGTATATTATCCAAATGAATGCAAAGATGGATATACATGTTCATCAAAGTAATAACTCCTATTGATGCATGAGTATTCGAGTAGTGATACATAAGTATCCATATCGTGGTTCATGAGTATCCGTTTTATAATTTGTGACTATCCGAAAACTAGTAGACATGTGGACAACTCGAATTTTAAATCCTATTAAATAGGTGTCGTCACGTCTTCATTGTCTCTAAAAGCCTTAAGAAGCTTACAAATATAAATTTACTTTTCAGAGAAGGGCTAGCATGGACACTTGACTTCGGAGTGTCCAATATACACATAGGTCTTAATAACACTCTAGGTATTTGTCTATCATGTGGATATCACATACCATGGTACATAATCTTACATTGAAACTCTCTTGTATCTTGACACTAGGATATAGTTTCAAATACCCATGATACTAACTATACTTAACACTTGGTATATTGGTACTAACATACACTCTAAGCCACTCACTCTTGACTCTCAACACAGATAGATAGATAGATAGATTATTAATCCTCACTAGCTCACTCATCCCTCACTCAAACATATACACATACACACCCCTCACTTGGACACTCTCATACACTTTACACACACACACACACACACACACACACACACACACACACACATACGTGCGCACACGCGCACAAGGAACACGTGGACTCTCATACACTTGACACATACACAAGGTACTATCCATACCAAAATATAATATCTTGACTAAAATACATACCCAAATTTATATAAAACAACCTATATCATAGTTAGAAATTGACCCTTATGATTACCTAAATATCCGAAAGTTAACTATGATCATATCCAACTCCAATTCAAATATTGGAAGGGTACGATTGCCTTAAAGTATTAAATAATATATTCTTGCATATATACTTGAAATCATTGAATGTGTATTAATATATATATTTCGGGGGAGTGAGTGTCATGATCTTGAGCAAAAATTGCCAAAATCAACCACGTCAAAAATTGGAGTACGTCTCTGACTCGTGATTCATGTTCAAGAACTCTTGTAGCTTACGCTCGACCAGGCCTCCGACTCGGGATTCTGGTTCAAGAACCAGTACTACTTTGGTAGGTTCGACATGCAAATAAAGATCGTGCCGAAGAAATCGGCAGGCACTGTTACCGACTTTTATGTAATCTTTCACAACCTAGCTAGCTAACCACTCCTTCTCCCCTCTGTTGTGTCTATGTTAGTGTGTGTCAGTGTCTGTGTCTGTGTCAGTATGTGTCAATGTCATTTTTAGAAGAATTAGTGTCACTACCACATTCTGAAAATAGGGGTATTTTTGACCTTTTATTTATTATTAATATTATGGTATTTATATTGAATAATTTCTCAATATTGTATTTAAATTAAATA
Source organism: Iris macrosiphon (assembly GCA_036927795.1). Classification (NCBI taxonomy): domain Eukaryota; kingdom Viridiplantae; phylum Streptophyta; class Magnoliopsida; order Asparagales; family Iridaceae; genus Iris; species Iris macrosiphon. The sequence continues at coordinate 136,774,247 of JAYESA010000005.1, forward strand.
ATTGCATGAGGTGTATTTAAATATATTATATTATATACTGTGTTCTTAACGTCTGAGCTGGTAGACTTGACCTAGAGGCCACTAGACGAACACCTGATCGAATAATGGGAATTATGTATTTAATTGTTTATTTTAGAATTAAATTATTGGATGTTGTATTTAATTACCGTAATTTAATTAATTGTTGCGCGCTGTCGTTGTTTCAATATTTGGAGCGCTACCTGACTTTTGCCTTCCAATAAATTTCACAACCTTGCCCTAGACGTGCCTGCCTTCCATTCTGCTATTTTTGCAACTCATAATTATGCTCTCTGTACCTTCATTTTTAGCCGCACAAAAATCGTCGCGGACGTTTATTTAAATTTTAGAATAAATTCCTATTTTGTATCGTTGTGCATTCCAATCGAAATTGGAGGCAATCTTGACCTATTTTTCGTCCGACCCAAATTAGAGTAATATTCTGTTCTGAGTTTTCTTCACTAATGGTATTGATGACCCGACCTGGTTTTGGCCCATGTACTCCTAATTAATTTTAGAACGCTAATCGTATCTAAGTTTAATTAATTAAATCCAAAAACCCAAACTTGTGTAATTTTCCAATTGTTGGGCATTCGGTGCAAGAGTCCATTAAGGTGTCCCTCCCATTAGACCCGACACGTGAAGTAAACCCATTCCTCTTTCATAAAAATTTTATGATTTTGGGAGTGTGTAATTTAACAACCACGTCCTTAAGACCATGGTCCTCCAACCATTTAACCGTTGAAATTCGAACCATTCATTTCGAATCAAAACAAATCCTGGACATTGAAATATCTCCTTGAGAGGCCCAAACATAAGAGGGGTTGACCAGTCAACAAATTCTAGGTCACCCACATCCCACATGTGCATAAATAATCTCTTCCTTTCTTTAATTTTTCCTTTATTTTTTCCTTTCACCAAGGTTCCAGCCGACATTCCAAATCCCTATTCTTCATCTTCCCCTTCCCTACTCCTCTCCGGCTGAGCCCCCACCTCCGGAGGCCGACGACGGTGACCCCGGCCTGCCGCCGACCTGCCGCTGCCGCCGCCCGCCTGCTGCTGCCGCCGGCTGCTGCTGCTCCGCCCGCCGACCGCTGCCGCCGATCTACTGCCTGCCGCCGACCTGCTGTCTGCTGCTGCGCATCAATCTCTTAATTGTAAGTAATTAAATCTAGCTCGAGCTCTAATCAAATGAAAATCATGCAACAATCAAATGTATTCAGGGAGAGTGATCTGAACTAGAACAATGTAGAAGAACGGATGAAAGAAACTTTATATATATATATTCCAACAGAAAAGAGTTCCATTAGTACGTATCACTTGGAACAACAACTCATACTTTGCAAAATCTATACGTTGATTTGGTCTATAGTAGTTTTCTTGGATCACTCCAAGTGCATTAATAATTTGTCATTAATTTATTCAATCATGCAGGGGATTATATATTGTTCTTACACCCGTATAACAACCAGAGATCACCCATAAGCATGAGCCACCCCCAAACGTGAGCCCTCTTTTCCCTCTTCCCTCTTTCTCTGTTCAGTGCATCGAAGGAACCCTGTATCATATAATTAGTTTAGTTATTATACATTTAGTTTAGTTAATAATAATTAGTTTAGTATATGTAATTAGCTAGTTTTATGTAATTAGTTTATTTTTATGTAATAAATATAAGGGTTTTTGATTATGTAAAAAAAAAAAAAATTGGTTTATATTATTATTTAAGGAATAGTTTCAATAATAAAATTTGTTCAAAATTGGTTATTTGGACTGGTAACTGAATTTACTATAGATATAAAAATATTTTGGCTTCTACGTAAATTCTAAAAGTTTATATTCGAAAGAAAGTTGTAACAATTATTGTTCAAAATAAATTCAAAATGATTTTCATAAACTAAGTGTTACCTTAATAACAAACAATCGACCCTTTTCTCTTATTAGCTAACTTGTTAATCTTAATCTTAGCTAACCCCGGTATGTTTTCTCTATGTATTGAGGACCTGGTATCCTTATCTCGATTATCGCGCCGAACTCCGATCTTGGACTTCTTTATATAGTTTTTAGCTATTTGGACTGCTCCGGACTCATTGGAACTAACTGCTACTTCATTGGGATCACCTTGAGAAGTGTGGCATTATATACATTCTCTGATTAGTTAATATATATACAAAAATATTGATTGGTATAGATACAAATATGTATTTTGGTATATAAATATATATTTATATACACCTATTTAGTGTATATACACATATATGTATTTTGTACAATTACTAATAGACACTTATATATATATATTATATACGTTTTATTGGTATATACTCTGAGTGTAAATGTGTATCTATATACGTATCCCTACAAGATGACCCTAGTTGACTAGAGCCATGTCTGGCATAGCCCTGAGGCCAGTGTATTTCTATTGTGTGTTAGTGTAGCATCTGATACAAGTGATATTATTATATGTGTATAGGACTGTTGGATCCTCCAGACGATACTCAGGGACAGGACATCGGTATTCACCAGCTAAGGACCCAAGGCGAGTACATTCTCTGATTAGTTTCTAATTTATGATATCTCCTATGTTCACTGTATCTAGTGTAGATATCCATGCTCTTGACACGTTGGTTACACGGATTGGTATACACGGATCTCGTCATGAGATGTTATTCCTTATTCATGGTATAGCTTGTACAAGACTTGTTTCTTGTTATCTTGTGCATGTACAGACACAGAGACCCGGGGAGATTTGCTACCTCCCTAGGGAATCCCGTGCCATAGCGTACCATGATTGGATCTACTATACCAGTCGGGGGTGGGGAGTATTTTAGTGTAGATATGTGATCATACCCAACTTTACATGAATCATAGCTCACCCCACATCTCACGTCGGGTGCGGCCTGACCATTTACATGCTTCATAGCTGTTACGTGTGATTAGCCTGACCTCTACATGCATCATAGCTAACCAACGGTTAGCCTGACCTTACATGAATCATAGCTAATCACATGTAACCAGCCTGATCAAGTTCCCAAGCCGATCACATGTTAAAGCTAGTACTCACACACTTAGTCATAGGATTCTTGCTCGTTGACATATTGTTTCTTTTCCTGCATTTACTTACAGTATTTCCAGTATTTCCCTTTTTATACATTCCTCGTTCCTATACATGCATCTCGTATATTTCCATCTAGAACTGCTACATAGTTTATATCATTAATATAGAACTGCTAATTAGAGATGTACTTTGCTCCTTCCTGACTGGAAAATATTTTCCAGACAGTGACCTTAGTGGACTTGTTTCTGACACTTGGGGATTGGATGTTACTAATTACAGGTATGACTATTTTGTCGTTAGACTTGTCTTGTATTTCTTACTTGCCTTGATATCTCATCGTGCTTTAGTTTATGTGATTGAGTATTTCCAGCATTATTTTATGATATCCACGTCTCCTTATGGAGTTGGGTATTCATGTGAGATTGATTAGATAGTTACATGACCTAGACAGCGTTCTACCGCCGATGCTGCGGCGTAGGCTGGACGTACCCACACTCTCGTACCCCTATATCGGGTGCGGGTCGTGACAATTAGGGGTTAGGGTTTACCTGGGAATGGGGAGCGGTGGCGTGTCGAAGGCAGTGGCAAGTCGGTGGGGGCACAACAGAGGGGGGGAACAGTCATCGACAACGAAGGGGGAGGGGGAGGGAAATAAAATTTTGGGGAGAAATGAAATAAAAAGTCGAACCAGCGGAACCCTATATGAAGAATTTAGCAACGTCAATACTGGACGTCGCTAACCGTCGCTACCATTTAAATTTACTGCGACACATAAGATTTGGGGTCGCTAAACATTGCTATTATTAAATATTTAGTGATGTGCACCGACTTCTAGCGACGTAAGCTTTCATAATGCAAACTCTAGTCACTACATGTCGCAGAATGTCACTAAGTTCAATAATATTAGCAACATCATTTTCTGGAGTCATTAAATTCGTCGCTGATTTGACTTATTTTGGTAGTACAAATTCAGAATGTAGCCTCAACTGTCTATAATCCAGTAGCAAATGGTCTGGCAGAAGCCTTCATCAAGACCATCATTAAGCTCCTCAAGAAGTTTGTATCATCAACCAAACACGACTGGATTGAGAAGCTGGGTGAATACCTCTGGACCTACCGTACAATGTTCCAAACGCCAACTGGTAGCATGCTATTCTCCTTGGTCTACGGGAGCAAAGCAGTCCTCCCCCTTGAGGTCCAAATTCCCTCGCTCCGAGTAGCTCTCTCCAACCAGCTAACCGTCGACGATAATCACCCCGACGGCTACAGGAGTTAGAAGCATTCGACGAGAAATATCTTTAAGCTCAATAACATATTGAGCTATACCAAGAACGTCTTTCGGGATCCTTCAACAAACGGATAAAGAAGATGACTTACCAAGTAGGTGACATCGTTCTAACAGTAAGAAGGCCGATGGTTATGACCCACAAGACGGCCGATAAGTTTCAACCTAAAAGGGAAGGCCCTTTTGTCGTAGAGTATTCGTCAACGGCGCCTACTGACTGGCGAAGCCCAATGTCGACTTGCTCATGATGTCCATTAATGATAAGTTCCTGAAAAAGTACTACGTTCAAGGCTAGGCTGGTACTTCCTTATCCACATCAAAGACAACCAAGATGTATATTGTTTACACTCTTGGTTGTTTTTCCCCAGAAAGTGCCTATGTAGGGCCTTGCCCTTCCTATATAAATCATTGTAGAAGCCATTATCGGTATTCAGGAGTCTTGAATATGCAACGGATAATGGATCCTCAAAAAGTTCTCTAACGGAGCAGTCCTCAAGTCCACTTGCACACTCCCGCAGTGACCACTCAAACCAATCTCGTTCGGCGCTAGCCATGTTCACATTACCTCTGAGCTATCGTCATGACGGTCTCCCCAACGAAGCAACTCTCAGGTCTATCTATATTTTCGGATAGACCACAATCAACAAATCACTCCTCAATAAATTTTTCGGACATTGGTTCGCGTCAATATTACCTCTATACTATCGTCATAACATTTCTCCCCGGCCGTGTTTACTATATCCATATTACCTCTGAGCAAACCTTCCGGGTTTGGCTATCGATCATCACGTCAATATTACCTCTGATATCGGTTGTCATCTCAACTTATCACCCGTACTTAATCCTAAGTACGCCAGCGGTGCTAAGTCCACAAAACCTATTATAGGGTTTTATCTCAAACTTATTACTTGCACTCTCGTGCGTAAGAAGTAATAGGTCTACAAAAAATCCCCAATGGGATGTCCTCAATGGTAGCAAACAACCACGTCCATATTATCTCTGGTTTGCTTCCTTTTTTCTTCCACCCAAAATATTGGGATCATACCTAATCTTTCGGTATGACTATCGATCCGCTCACGTCTACTTCACCTCTGAACTATCATCCTCACATCCTCCCTAGTAGGGTTTGCCATGTCCTTCTTACCTCTGAGCAAACCTCCCTACTTGAATATCGATTATCACGTCCATATTACCTCTGATATCGATCATCGTCTATACTTAGCACCCATACTTAACTCTAAGTATGCCAGCATTATTAAGTCCTCTAAACTTGCCACATCCATATTACCTCTGGCAAGGCCTATTTCGAATCTATTACTTGCACTCAAGTGCACAATAAGTAATAGGTCCACCAAATATCCCCCAACGGGATATCCTTGACAACTGCGATGTTGTACTACCTCTAGCACAATACCCAAGGTCCACAACATGCAGTAAGATAAGTACAAAAGATAATTTTTGGAAAAAGATAAACTTTTTATTAATATTCAAGATCATGAGTACATATGATAAAAAATTATACAATCCGAACTTTCTCCATCCAGGTGCCCCTCTATGCTGCCGTTGCTACTAACACAAGTGGACCCAACAGCAGAGCTCAATGCTTTCTGGATCATCCCTCCATAATGCAAACCACAGTATATGGAAAAGACTCCATACTGATATATAGCAAGGGAGGAGAAAGAGCATGAGCTCTACAACTAGGCACAAAGACCAAGGACAAGAATGGCAATTAATCCAAGTTCTGTCATCGATGCTGCAGGCCCCCATCCGGTAGCAAGCCGCATAAAGGGGAGAAATGCAGGTAGCATGCTGCATAAAAAAGGACAGCTCCACGCATGAAGCAGGATGTTCATCCTCGTCTCCTAGATCAGTTTTTGGTAAACTGTCCTCGTCTCCTGGATCAGTTCTTGATGAGGAACCGCCGCATAAGGTTGGTATTCACGCCGAATAACGGGTGTTTGATATCCTTTCATGCTCCATCATACGCAGCACGAGGGAGAACACAGCCTGCACAAGAAAAACATATAGCATTAGCAAACAAAGATAAAGTTAATGTCCATGCGGCAGAGCCGAGTCGACCCATGAGGTGCCTTCTATGGGACAGACTCATGAGAAAAGCCTATGCATGTTCGCGATAATCTCTCATCCATGCAGCTAGGATGTATAAAGATCCGACGCGTGTTCTAGATGATTTCTCATCCATGCAGCGAGACTGTACTGGTGTCTCTGTGTCCATAGAAGCCCAACACGAAGAACATGGTGCTCCCCTACCTCCAAGTAAAGCATCAAAATTAGGGGGCCAAGGATCAAGACCGCCCCTGATAAACTCCTTGCGAGGAGAGCTGCAACCGTCGACATTCTTTAGAGGGAAGAAGAGACGAAGCAAAAAAAATAAAGTTCTCTCTCTCTCCTCCTGGCCGCCTATTTATAAGGCTTTAAAGCCGCGTGAAGAGATCGAGACAATAAACTAAGCAGTTATGAGGATGAACCTCAACCCTCAATTTGCGGGATCCACTTTAATCTTCTTGGAAACCGATGCCTCAAGTCCAGCATCGAGAGATGATACAGAATCCCAAGAAATCCACTCAAGGATTGTCACGCCCCAATTCTGTGGAATCGATAGTCGTCCCCCGGGCGTGACATCGTGCGTGCCTAGGTTGCGCACCACACAAGGCTATGGTAATTTTAGATAATGAGCACATATTTAGAGTACGTAGATAATTGAAACACAATATTAAAACATGGAAAAGTTCTCTTTATTGATAATGAACATCATTTACAAACTCTTGAACGAGTCAGATAATTGCCGCACGGGCTTACAAAAGTGAACTCAAAATGAGATAGTTGTCCTTTACATTACATCCTTTTACTAAAACTTCAAATTGCTAAAGACCTTTTGGCGAAGCTATCACCTTCCCTCGGAGCTGAATAAATTTGTGCACGAGCTCCTGGGTCTTCAAAATGCTTCTACTAAGGCATGATCAGGGCATGTCGGTTGGTGGGATGGAATTAAAAGTAGCTTTAGCTTCTCGCAGGATCTCCTTGGTGCGGGGAACCTGCTTCAACGAGGGTCAGTACATCGAAATGCACTGGTGAAGGCGAGCTAACCCAACTATACCAAATCACAAGTTATTTATGTGAAGCATGCAAGTTATTTTTATGGTCTTTCTATCTTGCTTTAGTTCATTTTATAAGCTAGCATTGGATATACAACTTTACATAAATAAATACGCCACCATTCGGTGACTTTTACCTTCCCGTCTGAACTACCAGCACAATACTTACCATGTCCTTCCCTACCACGAAGATACAAGTTAGCTTTCATAGGTTTAAATATACATGGGGATCACTAGTATGATGCCATAATGGACGAGTTATAGTCATAGACAAGGATGGTGTGCAACGCAAAGGAACATGAAGCGCTACATGTTATCCCATCTTGTACATGAGACATATCGTGAAGTTTTATCCGGATCGGATCGGATCGGTGCCAGTGCCCCAGCGACCATCTGCAGGAACCATTGAACTTATACACAAGTTGTCCGTGATCAACGACGTTCATACTAAGTTATCAATTGATGCAGTTTAAGGCAACACGAGTACGAGACAAGTAGCATAACATGATTTATTTTGTATAGTCTCCCTGAACAGTTTATTGCATAGCAAGGTGTGTTCCATACACAACACAATTATAGAAGAAGTATACCTTCACACTAAAATTAAAGCATAGGCAGCATATTCTAAATAAACTAGCATGCAATAAGGTAACCGTTCACAAGTTGATTGACAAGCATAAAGTAGTCCAAGTATATTCCTTTTTATCTTGACATCTTTTAGTTATTTTGGTATCGTTTGATCGGAACAAGCAAGAATACAAGATTTTAAATTTGAAGACTTGGAAAAAGGGTCAACTGAATCGAATATAACCACTCACAAGTTGGTTGGAGGAAAGAAAGAAAAAAGGTTCTTTAAGACTCCACTCGCACGACGTCTACTGCATGATCAACTACATTGCCACGAACAGCTGATCAATACCTCTTCTACTCTTTCCAAGCTCAGAATGGAATACAATTTCAATAAAAGAAAGCAATAAAATCTATCAAAATAGTTCAAAAAAATGCAAATCCAAAAACTAACTCAAAAGCACGAAAGCAACAAGGCGACAACAAAAACTAGGCAAGAAAACTTGCAGCGGAGAGGTCCCTCTTAACTCTGCTGCTAAGTCCATCCTTGGGGCATGGTCCACTGAATATGGAAATCGATTTCGAAGAAGCAAATCCATAACAAGGATAAGATCTTGATTCAATCTATCCCGATCGAATGATACCGATTTGTATTTCTTAGTCGCGCTCCCTGAATAAGGGGAACGGGGCACCACATCCTAACCAACTAATATGATATTTCATCAACAAAAGTTAGGAATAGAACCTACCACTATAAAATAATGAAGACAACTTTTCCCTCATCTCAGACTCAAGCTCCCAAGTTGATTCTTCGACCGAATGATTTTTCTAAAGCATGCGCACGAGAGAAACCCAACGACTTCGAAGCAGCTTCTCTTTGTAATCCAAGATTTGCATATGATGTTCAACATAAGTCAAGTCTTCCTACAAGTCTAGTTAATCAAGATCCACCACATGACTCAGGTCATACACGTACTTCCTAAGCTGTAAAATATAGAAGATATCGTGCACTTCAGATAGTGACGGTGGCAGGGCAATCTGATATGCGACTGAGGCAACTCGCTTTAGTATCTCAAATGGGCCGATGAATCTTGGACTTAGCTTCCCCTTTGCTCCAAATCTGGTAAATCCTCGCATGGGAGAGACCTTAAGGAATACTTGATTACCTTCTAAGAATTCAAGAGGTCGTCAATGCGTGTCTGAGTAGCTTTTCTGACGACTCTGTGCTACCTTCAGCCGTTCACGGATCAAGCGGATCTTCTCGACGGTTTGTTCTACAAGTTTTGGGCCAATAATTTGTCGTTTACCAACTTTATCCCAACAGATCGGGGATCTGCACTTCCGCCCATGTAATGCCTCATACGATGTCATCAGAATGCTGGATTGATAGCTATTGTTGTATGCAAATTCAGCTAACGGTAGATGCATGTCCCAACTCGTCTTCAAGTCCAAGGCGCAGAGCCACAACATGTCTTCGAGGATTTGGTTGACCCATTCTATCTGGTCATATGTCTGAGAATGGTAGGTGGAGCTGAAATTCAACTTCGTCCCTATTACTGACTGTGACTGAAGGATTTCCTAGAAGCGTGATAAGAATCGTCCATCTCGATCGGAGACAATAGATACGGGCACACCGTGGAGTCGAACGATCTCGTTGAGGTAGATCTGAGCCAGGCAGTCCACTACTAGAAAAAGTGGGATTAGCGACGTGTTTTAGCAACATCAAAGGAAACGTCGCTAATGATGAGTTAAGGTCGGTTAGACCCTACATAACAGACGAAGAAGTAGAACAAAAAATGAGATGCCATTTTCCTTCTTGGTTGAGCACATATGTAAGATGCTTGGTAATTACTTTTTAATTCTGCACTTGCAAAACAAATAACTTACTATCGCTACTTTGGTATTTAGCTCGATCGTCTAATAACACCCGAGACTGAATCTATTAGAACTCTAGCCAAGGGACAAATTATTGCCGTTAAAATATGGCCAAGTTTCTGTGTGAATGGGTTCAGGTTCAAGCCAACAAATGATCCTATCAGAGACAGCTTTCTGGATCTTGATTCCACGAAAAACAGTTATTTGTGTATCAAATCTTCGAACTACAAAGACGTCGATCCAGGCAATAATTTCTTTGGCATCTTACGAGAGATTATGGAGTTGATAATAATTATGGCACAGAACCTGCTAATATCGTGCTATTCAAGTGTGAATGGTTCGATCTGATTCAAGATCAAGGTTGGAAAATTGACAAGCATAGCCTTGTGGATATAAACTACAAGCGTAGATATCAAGACTACGAACCATTTGTCCTATCAAGTCAGGCTCAGCTTGTGTACTTCACAACTTATCCTAGATAGGGGACAGTGAGGGCAGATTAGTGGGCAATATGCAAGACTAAAGCTAGAAATACCTTTGACATTGACGAAATAGCTTATCAGGAGGATGATCTACCTCTTGTAACAAATATTGTAGATGTGGACTCAACGGAAGTTACTCATTACATGAGTAATAATGTAGAAGATATAGAATTATCCGAAAAGGAAGACGAAGACGAAGACAAAGTAGATGAAAGTGAAGACGAGGAGGAGGAAGAGGGAGAGGAGGACGAGGAAGGCGAACAAGATAAATTTTCTGAAGATGATTGAAATTAAAAAAAATTTCCTGTAGAATGTAACTATATTTTGACTGTAGAATATACTATTTTAACGAATATATGTATTATATTTTGACTGTAAAATGCTGTGAGATATGCATCATATTTTGACTGTAGAATGTACTATATATTTGTGTTTTTCTATATTCGTCATATGTTGTTATCAGGTATGACAGGACGACGCGGAGGATTCGACAGGTCCCGAGGTAGACATAGTGCTCCTCCGGTACTGCCTACTGTTGGTTCTAGATCGTCGTCGCCCAGTACTCCAGTATATCGATCACTCACATCTTCGACTGTTGGGACGAGTAGTTCCAGGCGTGATAGTACTCCCTCGTCCAGCATTCCTCCTGCTGACGGAACCATGGAGACAGATGAGCATGTCGAGGAGGTCGTGCCCACGTTGTCCCAGCATCAGCAAGATCCTCCATGTGCACCTCCGGAGGAGACGAGGACATAGATTTGGGCCGACGGTACAAAGTAAGTCAATTAGATGGTTTAGCATCATATATATCGTGTATTTCTTTATCCATCATATATTAACTTTTTCGATAAAAATAATTATCTCTGTATAGATATCGTCCATCGTCGGTTCAGAGACGCCTGGTCCTATTTCTGAGGAACAACTATGGTGGCCCTTGGATCAACTACTCTGAAGCTCCGGAGGAGAGGAAGGCATTCTGGTTTGCGCACTTCCAGGTAAAAGTATATTAAATAAATCCTCTAATTTATGCATATTATATAACTTATCCGTGATGCTCACTTACTAAATTATTTATTGTAGCAAACGTATTTCTATCCTCCGTACCGGGTCGAGTTGATCGAGCAGCTGTTTCCTACCGTTGCTGCCAAGCTTATCCGAGATGCTCTGGATGACCAGAAGGCTCATGATCGTACTAGAAAACCGATCCAAGGTTGGATTACGCCTAAGCAGTGGACTACGATAAGGGCTAGATTCGATGATCCGAGCTACAAGGAAAGGTCTGAGAAGGCCAAGGCGGCTAGGCGGAATGCTGCCAAGTGGTGTGGTGGCTCAATTTCGATGACGGAATATTTCTGTCATTTGGTATATTTTTTATTTAAGATATATTATTTTAATATAAGTACGATAAAATGGTAGTAGGAAAAAATATTTAAGTTTAGTACTAAATAATATATTTTTAACAGGTACAGAGGGGTGAGGATGCAAATATGGTGACCGTCTTCTCGGCCACCCATCACAAGGACGAAAATCCCATTGATGAGAGGGCCTCGCAGACCTATGTAAGTATTACTTTACTTTGTGTTAATTTTAATATAACTTAGGCAATTATCGAGTTTCCAAACCTTTCTAGGCCGAGTATCTTAGGCTGCATGAGCGGGCGACTACTAGTGCACCTACAGCTGGAGAGGCTGGTACTTCCTCGCAGCCCGCTCGAGCTCCGTCGACGAACGACCTATGGGCGACAGCAGCTGGTGGTCTCCAGAGGGGTACGTACTATGGTACGGGATCCTATGGCACCCTGGTTGTGACGCAATCATCTAGGGCCTCCCCAACAACTGCATATTCCACACAGCCCTCGCAGTCGTCGGCCAGAGTCCAAGAGGCTGTTGACCGTCAGATTGCGTCTCTCCGTGACGAGTTGCTTCCAAGGATGGAGGAGCAGCCCCGGTCCCAGCCGCAGCCTGACGATCCGACGCTCATCGCACGATTCAATATGCTCGATCGTAGCATCACGAAGCTCCAGGATTTGACAAATGATCTTAGAGCCTCGACAGACCGCAACATCACGGAGCTGCAGGCATCACAGCTATCCATGGGCGAGAGGCTAACGATGATGCAGGATTCAATGGTTCATAGCAGTACGAGGCTGTTATCTACCATGGATTCTTACAACCAGCGACTCACAGACTTGGAGCGGGTACGGCCTCCTGGTGTGCCTACATCGACACAGACTACACCGACGTCACTGCCTTCTCCATCGACATCAGTACCGATTTCACGGGAGCAGTATGAGTTGTTCTTATCTTTCATGCGCGCCGGTGGTCATCCTCCTGCAGATCCGCAGTAGTATAGTTGTTGGATATTTGTATTATTTGTATTATTTAGGATGAGATTGTATGGATATATATTTATCGTATTCTTTACGATGATATTTGCTGGATGCTTTCTTTTCTTCAAATTTTATTATATTATTCATATTAAATATATTATTTTACCGGTCTTGAGTGTTCAACCCAAGGGGGTTGGCAAACCTAGAAATTCAACGGAGGGTTGCTCCGGGTCTATTTGTACAGATTGTGATTTAATAAACTACAGGAATAATAGTTTGGAAATAATTCAGTATTCATTTTTTTATTTTTTCTGTACAATTAGCGACATTTTTAGCGACGGTTAGCGACGTTAGTACACGTCGCTAAATACGTCGCTAAGTAGCGACGTTACCACACGTCGCTAATGACGTCGCTAAAAATGTTACTAAAAATGTCGCTTTACGTCGCTAATTGCTGACATGGCAGTATTGCCAGGTCATTAAAGACGTCGATGTTACGTCACTAATTAGCGACGTTTAGCAACGTTTGACAACGTCGCTAATTAGTGATGCTGCGTCGCTAAACGTCGTTAATTTTAGCGACACATTTAAGTCGCTAAAAAACGTCGGCATAGCGACGTTTTTCCTTTCAGCGACGTGCTGGGTTCCGACTTCTGTACAACGTCGCTAATTACGTCGCTAAAAGTGATTAGCGACATTTTTTTGTCATTTAGCGACATTGTTTTACGTCGCTAATTTGACTTTTTCTGGTAGTGGTCGACACTCCAAGTAACTTTGATAGGCAGAAAGTGAGCTGACTTGGTGAGTCGATCGACGATGACCCAGACAGCATCGTTCCCCTGTTGCATCCTTGGCAAACCAAAAATAAAGTCCATCATTATGTGTTCCCATTTCTACTCCGGTATAACAAGGTTCTGCATCTCCCCACCCGACTTTTGGTGCTCGGCCTTCACCCTCTGACAAGCCATGCATTATGACACGAACAACACCATATCTCGTTTTATGCCGTGCCACCAAAATGTCGTACGGAGGTCTCGATACATCTTTGTGCTACCTGGATGTGAAGTATAACTCGCATAGTGGGCTTCGGTGAGTATCTCCTTTATGAGGTTTGTATTGTTAGGAACACATAATCTTTCCTTCACTCGTATCATTCCGTCCGTGCTTATCGCAAAGTCGGTTGCCTTTCCTGCTGAGATAAGACTTAGCATCTTTTCCAGGAATATGTCATCCTTCTGAACGGACTTGACTTTTTCCAATAAGTCTGGTTCGAGGCACAGCTGAGCCACTTGTGTCCCCTTTTTGTATCTGATTCTAAGTGTAATGCCCAATCCTTTAAGATCCCATCGTAGCCTATCATCGATAGCCAAGCTCCCAATGAACACTCGACTCTGCGCATCAGCTACAACGTTACCCTTGCCCGGTGTGTATCTGATGATCAAGTCAAAGTCGCTAAGGAGTTCAAGCCATCGTCATTGCTGTAGATTTAGATCTTTCTGAGTATAGAGATATTTTAGACTTTTATAATCCGTAAAGATCTCGCATATTACACCATAGAGGTAATGCCGCCACAACTTCAGTGCGAACACCACCGCTGCGAGCTCCAGGTTGTGTGTTGGAAAGTTTCTTTCGTGAGGCTTCAACTTCCTCGACGCAAAGGCTATCACTTTGTCCCTCTCCATAAGGAAACATCTTAAACCCTTTCCTGAGGCGTCGCTAAAGATCTTAAATTATCGGGTCCATCCGAAAGGGTAAGAATTGATGCTGAGATAAGTCGCTGCTTTAACTGCATAAACGAAGCTTCACAGTCGTCCGTCTACACGAACATTACTCCTTTTCGAGTGAGATGAGAGGTGAGGCGATCCTTGCAAAATCTTTTATAAATCTTCTATAGTAGCCTGCTATACCAAGGAAACTCTGAATGTCGCTAGCTGACGTAGGCCTTTTCTACTTCACGATGGCTTCTACTTTGTTTGGGTCAACTGAGATACCCTCTGCAAAAATAATGTGCCCAAGGAAAGATATGCTGTCCAACCAGAACTCGCACTTGCTTAGCTTCGCGTACAACTTATTATCTCGAAGAGTTTGAAGCACCATCCGCAGGTGTCCTGCATGTTCAGCCTTATTCTTCGAGTACACTAAGATGTCATCTATAAAAACTACCACAAATTTGTCGAGAAAGGGTCGGAACACACAGTTTTTCAAATCCATGAAAGCGGCATGGGCATTTATCTGTCCAAACAGTATAACAGAAAACTCATAATGGCCATAGTAGGTTCAGAATGCTGACTTTGGCATATCCTCTGGCTTAATCTTCAATTGGTGGTATCCAGAGCGAAGATCAATTTTTGAGAACACTGATGCTCCTTGCAACTGATCAAAGAGGTCGTCTATCTTGGGTAGTGGATACTTGTTTCTGATAGTGACCTTATTTAGCTCCCGATAGTCGATGCAGAGTTGCAATGTTCCGTCCTTCTTTTTTACGAAAAGCACAGGCGCACCCCAAGGAGACACGCTCAGACGAATGTACCCACGGTCTAACAGTTCTTGAAGTAGGCACTTTAACTCCTTTAGTTCAGCAGGGGCTATTCTTTACGGAGCTTTGGAAATCGGTTAAGTATTTGGGAAGGTATCGATGGTGAACTCGATCTCTTGGTCGGGTGGCATGCCGGGTAGTTCGCTCGAAAATATATCAGGAAACTCTGCCACAATGGAAGAAGACTCAATATTTGCGTAATCCAGCTGCGTGTCCCGAACTGACGCTAAGTATCCCTCACATCCAGAGTATAGCACCCGTCGAGCAGACATCGCAGAAATTACCATGCAGGCCCTGGACGCATCCGTTGTTGGACTACTCGTGTAGCAGAATTTGGCTTCTCCAGGTAGGCGAAAGATGACTTATTTCTCTGCACATTCGATAGTTGTCGAGCAAGCGCCGAGCCAATCCATCGCCAAAATAATATCGTAATCCCGAACATCTAGGACTAACACATTGAGTGAGAGTTTTCTTCCCTTACTACAGACGTGACCACCCTGACATACTGAACGAACAGGTATTTTTGTACCCGACGGGGTGCTAACACTAATTTCTAGATACAATTGTGTCATTTTTATATTATTTTCCCTGGCAAAATTTGTGGATATAAAGCTACGCGTTGCACCAGAATCAAATAGCACACGTGCAGGTATGTTATTAAAACATATATATACCTGACACAACGGTGTCCGATGCCAGGGCTTCTTCCCGTATCATAGTATACACCCGGCCTTGAGCTTGACGACACTTTTGCTGAGGTGCAGCTCGATTGGCTTGGGGTGCTGGGGCTGAATTTGGATATCGCAATTGTCATGCCCCGATTCCATGGAATCGGCAGTCGTCCCCCGGGTGTAACGCCGTGCGTGCCTAGGTTATACACCGCACAAGGCTATGGTAATTTTAGATAACAAGCACATATTCAGAGTATGTAGATAATTAAAATATAATATTAAAACGTGGAAAAGTTCTCTTTATTGATAATGAACATCATTTACAAACTCTTGAACGAGTCGGATAATTTCTGCACGGGCTTCCAAAAGTGAACTCAAAATGAGATAGCTATCATGTACATTACATTATTTTACTAAAACTTTAAATTGCTAAAGACCTTTTGGCAAAGCTATCGCCTTCCCTCGGAGCTGCATAAATTTGTGCACGAGCTCCTGGGTCTTCAAAATGCTTCAACTAAGGCATGATCAGGGCGTGCCGGTTGGTGGGTTAGAATTGGAAGTAGCTTTAGCTGCTCGCAGGATCTCTTTGGTGCGGGGAACCTGTTTCAACGAGGGTCAGTACATCAAAATGCACTGGTGAAGGCGAGCTAACCCAACTATACCAAATCACAAGTAATTTATGTGAAGCATACAAGTTATTTTTGTGGTCTTTCTACCTTGCCTTAGTTTATTTTACAAGCAAGCATTGGATATACAACTTTACAAAAATAAATACACCACCGTTCGGTGACTTTTACCTTCCCGTCTGAACTACCTGCACAATACTTACCATGTCCTTCCCCACCATGAAGACACAAGTTAGCTTGCACAGGTTTAAATATACATGGGGATCATTGGCATGATGCCATAATGGACGAGTTATAGTCATAGACGAGGATGGTGTGCAACACAAAGGAACATGAAGCACTACATGCCATCCCGTCTTGTACATGAGACTTATCGTGAAGTTTCGTCCGGATCGGATCGGTGTCAGTACCCCAGCAACCGTCCGCAGGAACCATTGACCTTGTGCACAAGTTGTCCATGATCAACGACGTTCATACTAAGTTATCAATTGATGCAGTTTAAGAGAACACGAGTACAAGACAAGTAGCATGGCATGATTCATTTTGCATAGTCTCCCTGAATAGTTTATTGCATAGCAAGGTGTGTTCCATACATAGCATAATTATAGAAGAAGTATACCTTCACACTAAAATTGAAGCATAGGCAGAACATTCTAAATGAACTAGCATGCAATAAGGTAACCGTTCACAAGTTGATTGATTAGCATAAAGTAATCCAAGTCTATTTTTTTTTATTTTGACATATTTTAGTTATTTTGGCATCATTTGATCGGAACAAGTAAGAATACAAGATTTTAGATGTGAAGACTTGGAAGAAGGGTCAACTGAATCGAATATAGCCACTCATAAGTTGGTTGGAGGAAAGAAAGAAAAGATGTGCTTCAAGACTCTGCTCACACGACATCTACTGCACGATCACCTGCATTCCCATGAACAACTGATCAATACCTCTTCTACTCTTTCCTAGCTCAGAATGGAATGCAATTTCAATAAATGGAAGTAATAAAATCTATCAAACCTGTTCAAGAAAACTTAAATACAAAAACAACTCAAAAGCACAAAAGCAACAAGGCGACAACAAAAACTGGGCAAAAAAACTTGCAGCGGAGAGGTCCCTCTTGACTCTGCCGCTAAGTCCATCCTCGAGGCACGGTCTACTGAATATGGGAATCGATTCCGAAGAAGCAAATCCATAATGAGTATAAGATCTTGATTCAATCTATCCCGATCGAACGATATCGATTTGTATTTCTTAGCCACGCTCCCCGAATAGGGGGAATGGGGCACCACAACGATCGAGCCGAATCCTGCATTAAATGGAGATTTGATAGCCTGGCAAAGACTTGTCCATGTAACCCGCCATCCATGTGGCCCAAAGTTATTTTCTCCATGCTTCTTATTCAAAGTATCACAAACTTATCAGTTTAAAAATTTTGAAGGGGGTCTTGTAGAAGCATGGAAAATCAGGATCCATGCGTCCAACAACCATGCGCCCCACATTCGACTCAAAAGAAACCATGTTGCATGATGACCATGTTGCAGAGAAAAAACTATAGTCATGTGCCCCAAATATTGGCCTTCTAAAGGCTTGACACCAAGATTACTTCTGACACAGAATCCTATCAAAAAGGAATTTCTGAAGGCTTCGAAAAATGTGAGCACACTAAGCGACAAGAAGCTCTCGTTAGACTAATAATAACTTTTGACAAGCATGCAATGCCACGTGTATAGCTCCTCATGCATCCCAGACTCTATGCCACTCTAGCCCCCTGCATTCCAGACTCTAAGCGTTCCATGCGACTCTAGCCCCCTGCGTTCCAGACTCTATGCGTTTCATGCAACTTTTCCCCCCTCCCCTCCTGCGTTCCAGACTCCATGCATTCTATGCGACTTTGACCCTCTGTGTTCCAGACTTCATGCGTTATATGCGCCTCTAGCCCCATACGTCCCATGCGTCTCAGGCCCATTGCGTCCAATGTTGCAAGGTTCCCAGAGACAAAATATTTCTTTTGTGATTTTCTTCAACTGAATGCGGGCCATGTGTCAAGCTGACCAAGTCATACAAATAGAAGATAAGAACCACCATGATCTTCAGCAAACAGCAAAATCCCAACAAAACGTCAACGTGGCAGCTTGCCCTGGATTTAACCCATACTACGCGCCCACAATTGCGAACACATTCTATTTAAGGAGCCCCCTGCGGCCACCAAACTGAGTCACATGTGGCACCTATAACCTATCAGCATGGTGGCTATAAATAGGAGCAACTTGGATGTCCCAAAGGTCGACTTTTTTTCTTCTATTTCAAAGAGAGAGAGAGAGAGAGAGAATCCCCCCCCCCCGGCCATCTACATACGTGCATACAAGCTCGGGAGAGAGAAGAAATGAGAGCATCCTCATTCCATCATCGGACAATATGCTCTCGACCTGCATGGGCCACCATAAAAATATGTCACGCCCCAGTCCCTAAATACATAGTACTAGGACACGTAAATATGCCAGCCGCATGGATATAGCAACTCCAATATATGGAAATCATAACCCATACGTACGCTGTAATATGAATATCAAATCCACAAGTGGTATAAAATCTATCACAAGTCACAGGGTACAATCTAAATCTCATCCACGAAAATTAAATATAAATAAATAACCAATACCTATGAAACTATATCTCAATATAAGTATCTAAGGATGATGGTTGGATGGAAACAAATCCACTACCAACTCGAATGGAAAAGTATAACACAATAAACACAATATAGGAATACCAGCTAATAATCATGGGGCTCGGAGAGAAGACATCCTCGAAACGTATATATCCATCCAAATCTGCGCTCCTGCAAATACTCAAGAACAGATACACTTGGCAAAGGACCAGGTCCTCAGAGGAATGTAACAAGATACAGAAAAGCGAGCCAACTTGAATACAGTAAACATGCATATAATTTGAAAATAAATAAGTACGCTGTACAAGACAATCTATATGAATGCAAATGAGGACAACTTTTCGACGTATGGGCAAGGGTAGGCTACTCGATCTACCTCACAACTCATACACACGTCAATTGACATCAGAAATCACCATACCGCGGGGGTAGCGACCAGCGAGACTCCAGAAATCGACATACCATGGAGGTAGCGACCAGCGCGACACACGCCCGTAGTGCGATATATACTATAATTTACCAGAGTGGTTAAAAGCCCATACGTCTAATGATTGTCCTCTCATGATACTAGGTGCCATGTGTGTGTCAACATATCTAATATATAGTATGACTGAAAGAAACTACACATACAATAAATAAACAGAAATGCAATAAATATAAAGAAATATACTAAGCATGCAAAATACTGTAAGCAATTTGGCAAGGTATCTTGCATGGCAAGAAAGCTGCAAAATGTAGTATCCCGATGTCAACACCAAGAGTCGGAAGCTACGGCCTCAGAATGAACGTCTCCGGATGCTGAAATAAACGTCACCAACATTCCCAGAATAAGCAAAATAGCTAAAAAGTACTTCTCTTTTGTCCAATTTGGACACAGGGGCAAAACGGTAATTTCGAGTAAAAGTGGGGTCCACGTGTGGCCCATTTTGCACCAAAAAGCGTGCCAAGGGTAAAAGTCTCTAAATAGGACAAATTATAGGTCAAACAAACTCTAGATGTTAATACGAATCCAATGGTATATCCAAATATGGATTCCGATGGGCCGAACACAAATTCACCCAAAAAGTCAACTATGGGGCCCGCCAATTGGCGACTTGGTCAACTGTCTCAGAATTGCGTAAAAATTGGGTCACAGGACCAGTGCGTTACCACGAGTCTAGTGGCACAAGTTTCATCGCAATCTGACGAACGTGCACAAAAGCACGCGACTTCTACAAAAGTTGCGATACGGGATGTGTCCGCGGATACGGGCTGATTCCGGCACGCACACGCATCCGAATCAGTTTCCACAAATTTTTACCTGTCCGGTTACGCTGCGTGCACCGTTCGGTATACTTGGTACACGGCGAGGCGGTCCCGTTTGGCGGAGCGTGCTCCGTTTCATAACTTTTGGAAATCTAGGAAAGTGGGTTCGCGGGATTTTGTGACGAATTTAATTCTGTCCACAACAGTTAATAATCTAGGGTTATTTAACAGAAATTAAACTAGGTCAAGTGGTCTACACATACCGAAAAGAATCATCGAATTTGGATCTCTGTGGTGGGAGATACGAACTCGACAACATGGATAGTCACCGCAGTTTTCTGCGATTCCAGAATTCGGTCTGCTTGCGCCAACTTGGGCGCTGTTTTTGTCTATGGGTACACGTTGTTCGAGGTCTGATATCATACAGATATGGGAGAGGGTTACGGGGTGAGCATACCGGTGAAGACAGAACGGCATTTGGTTGAGCGAGTCGACGGAAAACAACTCCGGAACGCAGGTACCTCGTGTGAGAATCTGCAGTGCGCGAGGTCGCAGTAGTCGGGATTTGTTTGGACGGCCTGGCGGGGTTCTCTGGCTGCGGTGGCGGCTCTCTCTAGGTCTAGATGAGAAGAGGAGGGTCTGAATGATTAGGTTTAGGGTTTAGAGAAATAAATAATATATATATATAAATATATATATAAGAAAAGGAAGGGGTCGTTCGTGGGACTTAAAGGGGTCTGTGGGTTTGCTTATATGCTAAGGGGGGGTGCGTTTGGTTTATTTGCTGGCAAGGGGCGCGGATGGTTTCCAGCGGCTGCTACTTAGGAAATGAAGTAATGGTCTGCTTATAGTTTGCTTAGTTGGAATGTTGCTTTGGTTATTAATATTAGTTGTTATTATTATTATTAGTTTATTATTATTATTTTATTAATACTTTCTTTTCTTTTCTTTTCCTTTTTCTTTTTAAATATATATATACATATATATATATATATATATATATATATATTTGTTTATATATATATATATATATATATATATATATATATATATATATATATATATATATATATATATATATATATACTCATAAGAAAATTAATAGATTATATTAATGCACACCGTTAAGCTAGCAACTGCCCAAGGGGTCTCCTACATGAAATAAATTCCGAAAAATTCCTGATGGTCCCATAAATCCTCTAAATGCCCGAACACCTAAAATAAAAATTATTAAAAATCTATTTCTCCTATTTAGCCACTAATTACTACAATTAAATTAATAATTAAATAATTAAAAAGGGTATATACGATTTTTAGGAAGGGGGTTTTACATTCTACCCAACTTATAAAAATTTCGTCCTCGAAATTAAAACTAAGCCGTGGTAGAAAGTCAAGGGTGGTATAAGATTTGTATTGTTTAAAATACAAGGCTAAGTTTAAAGGAGTGGGCGATGTTGCGCGTTGCACATCCCGAAAATCATGAAAAAATCCACATAAGCGAAAAATAGGTTTCTCCATGTGTCTTGTCCAATGGTATGGACACCTAAATGCTCTTTTGCATAAAAGCGCCCAACAATTGGAAAATTGTACAAAGATGAGAATTGGATGATGGTGTGGGATTTGTAGGAAGGCAATGGCTAGTGTAGTGCTCCAATTATCGAAGCACGGTAAGGTGCGCTAAGTGATATAATTATTGCAAAATTAACTAAAATACCATGTTCTATCTCTAACTGGAATCAATCTAGCCTTAGTCTCATATCTCAGCCAAGTAGGTCTAATTTTGGGTGAGGGGTTCACAATCTGCCGAACTTTAAAATTTATCCATCTATCACCTAAGGCTGTACATTTAGGAAAACTATTCCTTAAATTATTTAATCATGTTATTCAATCATCAAAATTTTAACACCAAACATATCACCTATGATATGCCCTTAATCAATTATAAAAGAGTCACTAAGTCATGTGATTAGCCTTATGGGTATATCTAGTATCAGTGTCAACTTATACCAGCACGAGATTTTATCTTTCCAAAATAAGGGAAGACGGAGAGCAATAATAAAGAATTCAAGGTGAAGGTGATAGCATACAAGTGCGAGGTTCAAAGAGATTAAAGAATTTGAAAAGAGAGTTGTCAGGACAGTTGTAGATTAAAATCCTATTTTTGGTAATTTCCTATTTACATGCTCGTATCAGTACAGTCATGTAACAGATACGATATATCAGACATGTCTAGGGGCAAGTATATCCGTCTACTACCATATATCTCAATCCACGTAAAGTAGTCATACAAAGAGCGAACCAAGCGCACTAAGGTTAGCTAGACCTTAATACACCGATTCTGATTAGGCAATTGTATCATTATGTGCACCCAATAATACATATGCCATAAGCAAGCTCTATAAAAGAATAAGCTTACAAAAACTAGGCTATAATTGCAGCATAAGTCAAGGTAGTACAACAAACATAAATACGCTAGATTATGATGAAAGAAGGTACATAATAATTCAAGTTCACAAAAGATAAGACTCTATAATCTCTACATTTGTCATACTAATTCCTTGTCTAAGTCGATAGTCGACAAAGTAGGGGTATAGCCTCTAAGTTCTACAGTCTGATAAAATATTATCTTCTTATGCTAGCACACAGTTAATTTCATTCAGCTACACTTCAATAATAGGGCAAAAGACTATGTGATACTAGGTTGTGAGGTATACTACCCAACTTATAACAATAACTAATACCGTAATTGCCTTGAGGAAATTCTTCAGAATAACCTGGTCCTTGTAAATAAAGTATAAACTATTGTTAGGGAAAGATCTTGGTACTTATTATGGTATCCTCTTACATTACATAGGTCATGGCCGTCCTAAGTCTTAGTCTTAGTACAAGTGTCAATAGTAAGAATGGAACAGTTACTGGCCTCAAGGGAAAGGGAATATAACTCGTATCGAGGTGGGGGTACATGTTACGCAATTTAAAACTAAGGGATAAGCACCAGGTCTCAATCTACAAGAATAGCTTAAACCATCAAGTTCTAACTACTAAGCACACAATTTTAAAATTTAACATTAACAACTAGAATCCTAGCAAGCTATATATATCCTAACATAGAATAAATTCACTTGGTCTATAATCAGAAATGTCAGATGGCACGAGTTGAAAGATGAAGAATAGAGGAACAAAATTTAGTCGTCGCACAATTAGCGAACGCTAAGGTCACAGAGGAACAATATATAAAATTAATATAGAGGGCTCTAGATAGCATCATGGTTTTTTAAGGGAAAGTGGTATGCTAGTTGCTATGTTCGAGGTATGATCAAGAGAAATATTATATTCATTGCTCTTGGCTTCCTAAGGTACTGTCTGCTACTAATAAGACAATGATCTAAGTTTTTAGTTCTAATATTATCTCACCATAAGAGTTAGGTCAAGTGTAAACCCCCTGAATTTTCAAAATTTTAAAAACTGGATTTTTCACAAATTTTTGAAATTTTTTGGGAATTTTCTGTAATTTAAAAACAGGGTTTTAATTTTTAAATAATTTTTAATTGATAATAAATGATATTAAAATATTATGAAAATAATATTTTTGGGTGTAAAATGAAAAACTGGACTTAGGACAATTTTTCTGGAATTTATTGGGCCCCGGACCTATTTTTAAATTACCAAAAACTATTTATTTAATTATTAATTTATTTATTATTTATTTATAGGTTATTATTAATATTAATATTATTATTTTAATTTAATTAAACCCAAAACCGAGCCCGGCCCGGCCCATTGGGCCCAAACCGGGCCCAGCCCCACCCGGCCCAGACCCCGCCTTAGCGGGTCGGGTCGGATCCGCCTGCCCGAACCCGACCCGACCCGACCGCCTGAACCCGTCTCCCCCACGACGCCCGTGCCCGCTTCTTTCGTCGACCGCCGCGCCGCCCATCGCGTCCTCCGCTCCGCTCCGCTCGGCCGCTCCGCCACGCCCCCGCCATTTTCCGCCACCCCCGACTCCCCTAGCCCTATTTAAACCCTGCCCCAGCCTTCTCCCTCCGCCACCACGACCACCACCTCGCCACCTCCGGTCCGCCGCCGCTGCCCAGTCGCCGGACCTCCCCGTCGCGTCCACCGCCTGCCCGGCAGCCCCCTCCTTCTTCTTCTTCCTCCTCATCTTCTCCACCGCAAGCCACAGCGGCAGCCGCCTCCGCCGCCTCAGGCCGACCGCCGCGTGCCCCCGACCCCCGGCCATCTCCCTCCCCGGTCACCTCCGGCCGCCCAGCCGCCGCCTCCGCCGTAGGGGAAAACCCTAACCCCAATTTCTCCCCCGAATCCGACACGTGTCGGACACGTGTCGGACACGATCAAGTTCGAGTTTTTTGGGTCCCCTTCAGGTGCGTGTAACTTTTGCCTCGTAGCTCTGTTTTTGATTTTGCAAATTGCGTTGCGAAGCCTGTATGACCCTCTCGGTGTCCGGACAAACTGTTCGGGGCATCGCGTCCTGTGGTGATCGCACACCGCGATCCAAAAACAGGAAAAACCAGACCCTGTTTCATCCCGGAACCGAGTACGCCCCGCCAAACGGGACTACTTGGTCGCGCGCGGTCTCACACATACGTGCGCGTCGTCGATACGGACGTGTGGGATTTCGCAAAAGTCGATTCGGGGGTGCGTGCACACCGGAATCAACGCGTATCCGCGGACATCGCCCCGTATCCGCCTTTTCTGCAATTTACCCTAACTTTGTGTACACACGTCGGATCGAGATGAAACTTGCGCCATCGGACTCGTAGCGATACGCTGGTCCTGTGGGTCAAGTTTGGTTCGATTCTGAGAACGTTGACGAAATCGCGTGTCGTAGGCCCCACAGGCCCCGCTCGACGGGCGATTTCAGGATCGGCTCATCGGAATTCAATTCTGAGAGTTCCGTTGGGTTCGTATCAGCGTTTCTGACCTATGGACACTGAGTTTGGTGAATTTGAAGACCGTTGACCCTGACGCATTTTTCGGTGCAAAGCGGGCCAGCATGTGGACCCCGTTTTGACCCGAAACTGCCGTTTCTGCCCTTGTCTCCAAATTGGACCCAAGGACAGGCGTTTCTAGCTGATTGATATTTTTTGAATCTGATGGTGATGTTTGTTTCAGCAACCGGAGTACCGCCTGCAATTCCCGCCGAAGTCAGAACTGCAAACATAGCCGGAACCACAGGCAAGTGTACCTTGCCAAAACTTGCAGCTCTGCTACCTATTTCCTGGACTTGGTTATATATCAGTGGGCAAGTAAAGCTTGCCAATTCTCAGATATTTCTGGTTATAGTATTTACTTGATTTCTTGTAGATGCCTAAGTAAACTTGTTTAACTGCTTAACCCAGGACACCTGACACTATTCATGTGACGGAATTGCCGGAGAAATACCTGGTGATTCCGTATAGGTTATATTTTCATGTCATTACAGTTTACATGCTTATATTCTATCCTGACTCATTGCATTAGTTCAATCTTGCGTGACTTGTACCTGATATTTCTGGAACTGTGACGTGAAATTACATGGGGTGGGGAGAGTATTACCATATCAAGGCTGATTATAATGTAAATAATGTTATCTGGAGGTGTCTTAGTCTCTGATACAGAGCTTTGGCACAAGTTCTGGCTCTTCGAGAAAATACTGCTATGGTTTCTTCGACACTGATCCTGTAGTAGTCTCAGCCTGAGTATGAATAAGACTCTCACTTGCATATCACTAGCTGGTTTACATATTTTACCCTGCTGTTTATCTTATTGTCGCACTGCATATGTTTTGGCTTATATTTTCTGTACCTTGTTATGTCCCCTGAGGACCTGGAATGGACTATGTCCCCAGGTATAGCCGCAGAGAACTACCCCGAGGTGTACGGTACAGGAGCACTCCTTGGAGCAGAACCCGGAACTGAGGACGAGATAGTGGCCGAAGACTTCACCTGAGCACCGGCTTCAGCTACACAGTATTTCCTTTTCAGTATTTTATTCCCTGTCTTTCTTCTTAAATGTAACAGAATAATTCTCGGATTTGTTTTCCGAGATAACCTTATTTAATATTGCTTATTTATTTCCATTGCAATATTTCTGGCATTAATCTGTATGGTTCTGTGGATGAGATTAGAAATACCTGAGACTTGTAACATATTACTGATAGACTACAGCTTAAGCATGCCCTGATGGATCCATTAAATTGGGTTGTCCATCGGTGCGTGCTGCTGGCCATTGCTCACGTGCTCAGTCCCTTGGCATTTTGGGACTGGGGCGTGTCACGACCCGCACCCGGTTTAGGGGCACGAGTGCGTGGGTACGTCCAGCCTACGCCGCAGCATCGGCGGTAGAACGCTGTCTAGGTATTGATACTATCTAACTAATGTCACGCAAATATCCAAACTCCATTAGGAGGCACGGATGACACAAATAGATGAACATATACTCAATCACAGGATTACAGCACGATAAGATTTCGAATAAAAAACTTAAATTAAACACAACACAAGTCCACAAGTAATAACTTAACTTAACAATATCCAAGAATCAGCAAAATGCCGGAGACAAATCCGGTACCAAATAGTCTACTTAAAAACTAACAAGAATTAATAATTTCCAGCTAGACCTCCTGGAATCACAACTACTATCAAGTCTGCAGCTACTCACCATAAGTGTCGGGCAGCGGTCCTCTAAGACATAGTCTGGAAAAATATTTCCAGTCAGGAAGGAGCAAAGCACAATCTCAAATAACAGTTCCATTAATTGATAATGTCTATAATACAATAAAACATGTTATGCTAGCTACTGAGAAGAAATGTAATGACAGTTCAAGAGAGACAGGCAATGTAAAGAGACAGGCAATAGGCAATAGGCAATATGGTACAATCAGTGCATGTATAAAAATGGAAGAACAAGGTATAGTATCATATACGGGTGATGTAGTATATGATTAAAAATAGAGAACTGTAATCTATTCTAGGTGTTTGAAATAGTAGTTTCGAAATGTGATCGGCTTGGGAACATGTACAGTAGCTACAGGGCCTGGCTAATCATGGGTGAAGAGCATGATTAACACTTACAATTTTATATACTACAATAAGAGGTTATGATCACATTTCTTACTAACTACTTCCCCCGCCCCCAACTAGTACTGTGGATCCAACCATGACACGTCACGATACACGAGCAAGTCAAGTCTATCATGTACAGTGTCTAAATATACATGTCGTGTACAATGTCAATACGATAATAATGGTAACATCTCATGACTGTAAATCCAAGCTATACTAGTCCGTGTAGCACAGTGACAAAGATTCAGATGTAACATTTCATGATTTTTTGAACTTATAGAATTTATCAAGAATTGGAAATTATCAGAGAATGTACTTGCCTTGGTCCTTAGCTGGTATTTATGGATGTCCTGTTCCAGAGTATCCCCTGGTAAACCAACAGTCCTATAAACACATCACAATATGACATTTGTATCAGAAGCTACGCTAACACACAGTCTATAAACACTGGCCTCAGGGCCATGCCAGACAGGGCACTTAGTCAACTAGGGTCATCTAGTAGGACTACCTATTTAAATAATCATCTTATTAATTAATTACATATAATCTCCATCAATATCAATGATAGATATATGCATAACTATATACTTTAAAAATAAATAATACTTGCATATAAACATAATAAAATAATACTTGTATGTATATATATATATATATACATAATTCATACTCACAATATTTTATACATGCACCAATTTTAAATACATTTACAATATATATATATTTATATATACCTTTTAAAATTACATATTTAATTTATACTAGTGTATACTCATATATATGCCAAAAATACATTAATTAAATATAAATACTTTACATTTTATATACAAATTAAATGAAATACATATACTAATTATTTATACAATTTAATAAAATAATTACTATACATATTTATATTTTAAATACATACATTTTATATACTATACATATACAATTTAATATATACTTATACATATATATACACTAATTATTATATATACAATTTAAATATATACTTATACAAAATATATATACAATTTAAATTAAATACATATACTAATTTATCAAACTAATTTATACTAGCGTATACCTTTTTATTAAATAGATATTATATAAAAATAACCAGTATATATATAAAATATATACATATATATTAATACCTACATACATATTTATATACAATGCATTCACATTAATTAAAATTACACATTACCCTTGTATTTTATACGATACACAATTATTAATATATATATACAAAATATACATTGGTTATATATACATATACTAATTTCTCATTACTTAAATATATAACAAACATATATATATACATTAGATATATATATATTTACATATATACATATATACACTATACTATACATTAATAATAAAATAAATAATATACGTATACATATTTTAAATACATACAATATATATTAAACATACTACACTAAGCACATACATGTATACATTAATTTAAAATTACAATTACATATACAATTTATATGTTAATATATACATATACGTATATATATATATACATATATATATATAAAGATATATATATATATATAAAGATATATATATATATATATACAAAGAGAGAGAGAAGGGGAAACTTACAGTGGGGAGCCGCCGGCCGCCGGAGGACGTCGGCCTGGAGCAGTGGCCGGCTGGGGAGCTTGGGAAGAGGAGCGCCGCCGGGAGGGGAGCTCGCAGCAGTTGGCCAGCCGCCGGAGAGGGCAGTCAGCGGCTGGAGGCTCGTGAAGGGGTCGGCCTGGAGGGCTCGGGGCTGACCGCCGGTGATCCGCTCGGTCGGGCAGCCGCCGCGGGGACTAGGCCGGTGATGGTGGTGTTAGATGGTGTTGATGGTGGTGGTAGTGGATATTTGAAGGAGGAGAGGGAGGAGCAGCCGCCTGCCGGAGATGCTGAGGCCCGCCGGAGATGCTGCAGGCCGCCGGATAGATGGTCGGCCGCCGGACCGACTGAACAGTGTGGGGGGAGAGTGAACAGTGTTCCCCCTCCTAAGAAGATTTAAATTCAAATGAAAAAAAAATAAACAATAAAGAGGAAGAAGAAGAAGAAAGAAGGAGAAGAAGAGAAGAAAAATAGAAGAAGAAAGGGGATTTCCAACGTAGGAGAGAGGTGGGGGTTTGAGGAATTTTTGGAGGCTAGTGAGGTGGTGTTTTCTAGGTATCTTGGGATTAGGGTTGATGTGATATTATATAGGAGAGAGGGTGTTATGATGGAGGGTGAGGATGCACTCAATTAATTGAGTGGTCCAGATTGAACCTGAGAAAATAATTCATGGGGATTTGAGGGTGAGAGTTTAATTAAAATATTGGATTCCCTCATTGATTAAAATAATTAGGTGTTGGCACCTACAATTGAATAATTGCAACTTAGCCCCTTAAATTCGGGAAATTGCACAAACACATAAAATGACGAAAATTGGGCGGGCGATTCGGGGTCCGATGTTTTGTTGGGTCAGGGGGTGCTGTAAGACTGGTACGGGCTGAATTTGTAGGGCACTGGAATTAAATTGGGATTTTAAAATCAGATAAAATGGTATCCTCAATTTAAATAGAAATAAATGCAAGTTGTGTTCAACAATTAATTTGGAGTACTTGGGGTCAAAATCAGATCAAGTCATCAATACCAATATTGAAGAAGACTCAGAACAGAATATTACCCTAATTTGGGCCGCACAAAAAATAGGTCAAGATGGCCTCCAATTTTCGATTGGAACGCACAACGATACAAAAATAGAAAATTAAAAATAACGTCCGCGACGACTTTTGTGCGGCCAGAAACAATGCACAAGGAGCAAAATTATGAGTTGCAAAAATAGCAGAAATGAAGGTGGGCATGTCTAGGGCAAGATTGTAAAATTTGTTGGAAGACAAAAGTCTGGATAGTGCTCCAAATATCGAAGCAAAGGCAAAGCGCAAAATATTAAATAAAATACAGTAATTAATTACACCTCCAATAAATTAATTCTAAAATAAAACAATTAACCTCAAAATTCCATAATTCCGACAGGTGCTCATCTACTGGCTTCTAGGTCTAGTCTACCATCACAAACACAAATGAACACTGTCTATAATATAATATATTAAAGTACACATCACACAGTTATTTAATTTAAATATATACTATTCATGCAATTAATTTAATTGTAAATAACATAATATTAAATATTGTAAAAATTCGAAAATACCCCTGTTTTCAGAATGTGGTAGTGACAAGTCTACCCACCTTAAAAGAATTTCGTCCTCGAAATTTAAAATCCTCATATTAGCATTTAATCATACACATTATTATTCCCTCAATTAAATTCATCAACCACGAATAATCCACAAGGTCTTTTCAAAATTTCAAAAATCCGAAATTATCTGTATTCCTGTAAAAATCCTCGACATAGAATCAAAGTCCCTTTTTATTAAAAATTTCCTGAAAGTTTTTGAGTTAATAACCCAATGTCCGGAATTTAATATCCACTCCTCAAAGTACTCAACAATATGATATTTAAGGATTCTCCAAATGTCACATTCAAATATAAGGTTCTAAGATTCATAACTTGCAATTAAATAAATACATTGCTAAATCTTCCAAAATTTTCAAATTAATAACCAACTTAAACATGTCAAAATCTTTCCTGGAATTAATACATCATAATTTCCGTCATGTTAAATTCTTGACCCTTTATTTAAATCAATGTTTATCCTCGAATTTTTAAATCCTCGATGGTTTTATTTATGTATTTATTCCCATCAAATTTAAATTCCTTATATCATATAATCATGAACTACTCCATATTGTTATTTCACAATAAATTCTTCAAAGATTCTATAAATAGCATATCCCTAAAAATCTTCAAAAATAAATCAAATCACATTCTTATCACAATATTCTCTAAAATTTTAAGTTTATAACGAAATACAAGAATTTAATATTCAACCCTCTAATTGAACTCTATTCAATGCATATTTCAAAAAATTGAATCTCGTCCCAAATTTGAATTTAACACTAATCCATTGGTGTTCTTATCCCTCGATTTTTTTTTTTTTCATAATATGCAACGATGTAATACTTATGGAACCTCCAATACAATATTCAAAATATAAGTTCTCAACTTGCAGTCCAACAAATATATCGATGGCCTTCTTAAATTTCTCAAATTCAATGATAAATTCAATCATTTCATAATTTTCTAAAAATCAATGATTTAACAAAACTTCAATTACGCCATATCAAAATTCCAACTCTTTATTTAATTTAATATTTTTCCTCAAAATTTTGGCACCTTGTCTCTCTTTGTCAAGTCATAACCTCTTTGTTAATCTTTATTACAGTTAAATCCTCAACAATCAAAGTCTAAGAGAATTCTACCTACACCCATACAACATGCAACCTAAAGGAATTATGTATGATCATAGTGTCTTTTGCCAAGGTATTACAGTCTCTGTAACAGGGGTACTACTAACTACATTATAACAAGAATCATGCATGCAAGCTACGGTACTAAGCAATCAATCAATCAATCAAATAGATAGGAACAGAAGGAAGGACAGAACAGAACCTGCTAACACATTACCTGCAGTATCGGTCTCCTCGACCGTCACCGCAATTGCCCGTCCTGCTGGGGTGGTTCCCTCCGCGGGTACTGAGCAATATACGGTTCCACAGGTAGCCTAACTGGATCTCTATAAGCTGAAGTTGAGCGCTGGCCGGGAAGATAAGAGGTTAGAAGACAATCCCTTACTCGATGCCCCGCAGCGCCACAGTGCAAACAAAGTCCCAGCCTCGTTCTACAGCTCTTCCGAAGGTGACCTGGCTTCTTACAGAAGTGACAAGTTCGTTGATCCTGCTGTACAGGAACTGGTGCCGGGTACTGCGGTGGATGCTGAAATGTCCATGGTTGTTGCTGAATATGAAATGGTACTTGGTACTCACGGGGATGCTTGGCTGGTCCTGGGCTACCATTCGTATCTCCAAAAGTATTGTGACTCCTCTTAGGCCTGAGATCCAGATCCTCTTCTGCGATCTGAGCATCCATCAAGATAGCCTCAAAGGTAGCGGTACGACGACCAGAAGTGCGCGACTTAATCTCTCTTGTCAGCCCCTTTCTAAATTTCCGGGCTCGATCTCCTGGGTCTCGAATCATAGACGATGCAAAACGGCTCAATCTACAGAATTCTGCAGCGTACTCGTCGACCGACATGTTTCCTTGAACTAAGTCATGAAATTGACTTTCCAAGGTTCCCAATGCCACGTCGGGAAAGAACTTCTCCTTGAAGAGTTCCTTGAAGGTCTCCCAAGTAAGTCCTTGTGCAGTAATTCTCGGTTCTGTGCGATACCACGTGAGTGCGATATCGAACATCTGACTGCCAGCGGCTTCTATCTTCAAGTTTTCCGGAATCTGGGTCAATCGCAAGCTTCTCTCTATATCCTCTAGCCAGTCGTCAGCGTAGAGTATCCCTTCGGTGCCTTTGAACTCTCGAGGCATCATCCTTTTGAAATCCACTATAGTGCCTGATCTCTGCTGTTGCTGGCCAGGAAACTGCTGGTACTGTGCAACTTTCTCCAAAGCTTGGAGAGTCACTTGATGAGCATTCTCCATGTTTTCTTTCATCAGCTCGGTTTGTGCCTGGTACGCTTCTGCTTGCACCTTCTGAGCCTCAGCTTGAACTCGCTGAGCGTCTGCCGTTACTCTCTGGGCATCTACCATGCCTTGGATTAAGGTGAACATCTGTGTTCCGTCAATGGGCAAACCTCCGGGAATCGGAGTTGATGGAGGAGGAAGGTTGTCTGTTACAGCTGCGGCTATCCTCTTAACAGGTGGAGGAGGAGGATCACCTACGTGCATCGGAGATGTAGGAGGAACTACGGATGTCTGTCCATCAGGTGGAGAGGTGGCAGACCCCTCTAAAGCTGATGTTCCCGCTCTCATAGACCGTGTCTGCGGCGACATCCTGAAGACAGATCCCAAAGAATCAATTTAGGCAAAATGCGATATCATCAAGGGAGGACAGTACAGATCTAAAGAAGCAACATTCAAGATAAATAGGTTTGAAAGAAAATCCTAGTTGTGATTGTACGGGTCAAAGATGCATCCATGGTCCGATACCTCTATCCCCTAGGGATCACAGTTCTATCACAAGCACACTCACTGCTAGCTTCCTTACCTACTGCAATCGCTGATACTAGTTAATCTTATCACTCAATGCATATCAATTCCAATACACTATACTAAGTACTGCACTTTCTAGTACAACCCTTGATGATCACCCAAGTCAGTTTGCAGTGAATATCAATCATGCTCAAGCCAACATATCCTTACACATGCATCTTACCTACTTATCATATCTCTCCCATTATAAAATCTAATCCTCAAATAAATATTCCTCAATAACTCCTCGAATAAAATTAAAGTAAATGTATACACTTTCCTCAAGGTCAATTATTTAAATACTGAAATGAAAACTTAATCACACAAAATCCTTACAGACTTGTCTAGGTTTAATGAATCGAATCTGAATCCTCAAAAATAAAATTTTAATAACCATATTTCAACTCTTCAATTTCAAAATTTTGCAATTCATTGAAATCTTCAAAATAAATTTTGATAACAATCTCAATCTTCTTAGAATCCTAAAATTTGAAATTCATTTTTCAGTCTTCCATTAAAATTAAATTCACCTTCTGTAGTCCACTAGCTTAATGTTTAATCATTTTCACTGTCCTCATTGACGGCATCATCAAATAATACCATAAATCAGTCTATAAATTCCTCTTAATATGAAATCAACCCTACAATGAAACCCAAAATCCTAACTTAAATACCTAATCAACACAATCAAATTCAATATCAATAAGTGAGAATGGACAGAACAAGGGAATGATTTAAATTGGAAGTTTTAACAAGATTCTCAGGGGTCATCCCAGGAATCTCTCAAGGAATTGTGATTGAGTATTTGCTCTCGTCCTAGTATCCTATGTCCTAGATTCTATAGCAGGCACGCAGTAGTATAACAAGGATGTCACACTACTACGACATCGCACAACTCGCAAAGTCTGACCTGCATGGGCCACCACTAAAAACGTGTCACGACCCGCACCCGGTTTAGGGGCACGAGTGCGTGGGTACGTCCAGCCTACGCCGCAGCATCGGCGGTAGAACGCTGTCTAGGTATTGATACTATCTAACTAATGTCACGCAAATATCCAAACTCCATTAGGAGGCACGGATGACACAAATAGATGAACATATACTCAATCACAGGATTACAGCACGATAAGATTTCGAATAAAAAACTTAAATTAAACACAACACAAGTCCACAAGTAATAACTTAACTTAACAATATCCAAGAATCAGCAAAATGCCGGAGACAAATCCGGTACCAAATAGTCTACTTAAAAACTAACAAGAATTAATAATTTCCAGCTAGACCTCCTGGAATCACAACTACTATCAAGTCTGCAGCTACTCACCATAAGTGTCGGGCAGCGGTCCTCTAAGACATAGTCTGGAAAAATATTTCCAGTCAGGAAGGAGCAAAGCACAATCTCAAATAACAGTTCCATTAATTGATAATGTCTATAATACAATAAAACATGTTATGCTAGCTACTGAGAAGAAATGTAATGACAGTTTAAGAGAGACAGGCAATGTAAAGAGACAGGCAATAGGCAATATGGTACAATCAGTGCATGTATAAAAATGGAAGAACAAGGTATAGTATCATATACGGGTGATGTAGTATATGATTAAAAATAGAGAACTGTAATCTATTCTAGGTGTTTGAAATAGTAGTTTCGAAATGTGATCGGCTTGGGAACATGTACAGTAGCTACAGGGCCTGGCTAATCATGGGTGAAGAGCATGATTAACACTTACAATTTTATATACTACAATAAGAGGTTATGATCACATTTCTTACTAACTACTTCCCCCGCCCCCAACTAGTACTGTGGATCCAACCATGACACATCACGATACACGAGCAAGTCAAGTCTATCATGTACAGTGTCTAAATATACATGTCGTGTACAATGTCAATACGATAATAATGGTAACATCTCATGACTGTAAATCCAAGCTATACTAGTCCGTGTAGCACAGTGACAAAGATTCAGATGTAACATTTTATGATTTTTTGAACTTATAGAATTTATCAAGAATTGGAAATTATCAGAGAATGTACTTGCCTTGGTCCTTAGCTGGTATTTATGGATGTCCTGTTCCAGAGTATCCCCTGGTAAACCAACAGTCCTATAAACACATCACAATATGACATTTGTATCAGAAGCTACGCTAACACACAGTCTATAAACACTGGCCTCAGGGCCATGCCAGACAGGGCACTTAGTCAACTAGGGTCATCTAGTAGGACTACCTATTTAAATAATCATCTTATTAATTAATTACATATAATCTCCATCAATATCAATGATAGATATATGCATAACTATATACTTTAAAAATAAATAATACTTGCATATAAACATAATAAAATAATACTTGTATGTATATATATATATATATATACATAATTCATACTCACAATATTTTATACATGCACCAATTTTAAATACATTTACAATATATATATATTTATATATACCTTTTAAAATTACATATTTAATTTATACTAGTGTATACTCATATATATGCCAAAAATACATTAATTAAATATAAATACTTTACATTTTATATACAAATTAAATGAAATACATATACTAATTATTTATACAATTTAATAAAATAATTACTATACATATTTATATTTTAAATACATACATTTTATATACTATACATATACAATTTAATATATACTTATACATATATATACACTAATTATTATATATACAATTTAAATATATACTTATACAAAATATATATACAATTTAAATTAAATACATATACTAATTTATCAAACTAATTTATACTAGCGTATACCTTTTTATTAAATAGATATTATATAAAAATAACCAGTATATATATAAAATATATACATATATATTAATACCTACATACATATTTATATACAATGCATTCACATTAATTAAAATTACACATTACCCTTGTATTTTATACGATACACAATTATTAATATATATATACAAAATATACATTGGTTATATATACATATACTAATTTCTCATTACTTAAATATATAACAAACATATATATATACATTAGATATATATATATTTACATATATACATATATACACTATACTATACATTAATAATAAAATAAATAATATACGTATACATATTTTAAATACATACAATATATATTAAACATACTACACTAAGCACATACATGTATACATTAATTTAAAATTACAATTACATATACAATTTATATGTTAATATATACATATACGTATATATATATATACATATATATATATATAAAGATATATATATATATATAAAGATATATATATATATATATATACAAAGAGAGAGAGAAGGGGAAACTTACAGTGGGGAGCCGCCGGCCGCCGGAGGACGTCGGCCTGGAGCAGTGGCCGGCTGGGGAGCTTGGGAAGAGGAGCGCCGCCGGGAGGGGAGCTCGCAGCAGTTGGCCAGCCGCCGGAGAGGGCAGTCAGCGGCTGGAGGCTCGTGAAGGGGTCGGCCTGGAGGGCTCGGGGCTGACCGCCGGTGATCCGCTCGGTCGGGCAGCCGCCGCGGGGACTAGGCCGGTGATGGTGGTGTTAGATGGTGTTGATGGTGGTGGTAGTGGATATTTGAAGGAGGAGAGGGAGGAGCAGCCGCCTGCCGGAGATGCTGAGGCCCGCCGGAGATGCTGCAGGCCGCCGGATAGATGGTCGGCCGCCGGACCGACTGAACAGTGTGGGGGGAGAGTGAACAGTGTTCCCCCTCCTAAGAAGATTTAAATTCAAATGAAAAAAAAAGAAACAATAAAGAGGAAGAAGAAGAAGAAAGAAGGAGAAGAAGAGAAGAAAAATAGAAGAAGAAAGGGGATTTCCAACGTAGGAGAGAGGTGGGGGTTTGAGGAATTTTTGGAGGCTAGTGAGGTGGTGTTTTCTAGGTATCTTGGGATTAGGGTTGATGTGATATTATATAGGAGAGAGGGTGTTATGATGGAGGGTGAGGATGCACTCAATTAATTGAGTGGTCCAGATTGAACCTGAGAAAATAATTCATGGGGATTTGAGGGTGAGAGTTTAATTAAAATATTGGATTCCCTCATTGATTAAAATAATTAGGTGTTGGCACCTACAATTGAATAATTGCAACTTAGCCCCTTAAATTCGGGAAATTGCACAAACACATAAAATGACAAAAATTGGGCGGGCGATTCGGGGTCCGATGTTTTGTAGGGTCAGGGGGTGCTGTAAGACTGGTACGGGCTGAATTTGTAGGGCACTGGAATTAAATTGGGATTTTAAAATCAGATAAAATGGTATCCTCAATTTAAATAGAAATAAATGCAAGTTGTGTTCAACAATTAATTTGGAGTACTTGGGGTCAAAATCAGATCAAGTCATCAATACCAATATTGAAGAAGACTCAGAACAGAATATTACCCTAATTTGGGCCGCACAAAAAATAGGTCAAGATGGCCTCCAATTTTCGATTGGAACGCACAACGATACAAAAATAGAAAATTAAAAATAACGTCCGCGACGACTTTTGTGCGGCCAGAAACAATGTACAAGGAGCAAAATTATGAGTTGCAAAAATAGCAGAAATGAAGGTGGGCATGTCTAGGGCAAGATTGTGAAATTTGTTGGAAGACAAAAGTCTGGATAGTGCTCCAAATATCGAAGCAAAGGCAAAGCGCAAAATATTAAATAAAATACAGTAATTAATTACACCTCCAATAAATTAATTCTAAAATAAAACAATTAACCTCAAAATTCCATAATTCCGACAGGTGCTCATCTACTGGCTTCTAGGTCTAGTCTACCATCACAAACACAAATGAACACTGTCTATAATATAATATATTAAAGTACACATCACACAGTTATTTAATTTAAATATATACTATTCATGCAATTAATTTAATTGTAAATAACATAATATTAAATATTGTAAAAATTCGAAAATACCCCTGTTTTCAGAATGTGGTAGTGACAGGGCGTGACATGGTTTTTGTGGTGGCCCATACAGGTCTACGACTAAATTGTTCGGTTTCAACTCAGGGACCGAACAGGCCTGCAATAAAGAATAGGATAAGTTTTTAGGATCTCATCCACTTGCTTGAATCGTTTTGATATCTGTATCATACTCGAACTAATTTTGACTTGCATCTTGCCTTGATTCCTGTGCGTCTCTTATTGGTTATTTTAGATACAGGAAAATGGACCCACAAGAATGCAACGAGACTCCCGTCAGAACACCACAAGCTACAGGTGTCACCTATGACGACGAAGTGACACCAGTCGGTGGAGCTCCCTCAACTCAACAGAGCCAGCAGGCAGGCCAACCTACCTCCCGATTCCGGCGCGA
The DNA here is from genome assembly GCA_036927795.1 of Iris macrosiphon. Classification (NCBI taxonomy): domain Eukaryota; kingdom Viridiplantae; phylum Streptophyta; class Magnoliopsida; order Asparagales; family Iridaceae; genus Iris; species Iris macrosiphon. The sequence continues at coordinate 136,813,259 of JAYESA010000005.1, forward strand.
TGACATCCCACCTCCGCCGCAGTTCGTCCCACCAATGCCCGTACTCCCACAAGGACAGCCAATTGACGGGCAGCTGATATTCCAAATGATCTACGCGATGATGCAAGCACAGCAACAAGTCCAACACGAGGCTCAGCGTCGCGAAGATAATTTCTTGAGGGACAGCATTGTAACTGCACTAGAGCAGGCCAACCTACCAACTCGACGGCCAGCGACAGGCTCAATCACTGACTTCCGCCAACAGAAGCCCCGCACTTTTTCTGGGAAAGAGGAGCCCACAGAAGTTCATGAGTGTCTCACCAACATTCGGCATCAACTTGAAGCAGCTGAACTTCCACGGGAACGCTGGATGACAGCCGTCAGAATACAATTGACGGACAACGCTCATCACTGGTGGCTATCCGAGGAGACGCGACTCGGACCAGACCGAGTCACCTGGGAGGAGTTCTCCAGACTCTTCCAGGAGATGTACATTCCTGCCATCGCTCGATCAGAACTGCGGGACAAATTCAATCGCCTCACTCAGGACTCCATGACGGTGTAAGAGTACAACGCAGAATTTATTCGTCTGAGCCGCTTCGCCCCCACCCTGATCCCGACTGAGGAAGAGAAGGCCGAGAAATTCTTCGACGGACTGAACATTGAGCTGCAGAAACTAATTGGGTCCGTCGTACCAACATCATACTCGGACGTCCTTGCTGCGGCTCGACGCATAGAGCGCGTCACCAAGAGAGAGACCAGACTGAAGCGGTCGTCCCCATCCGCACCAACCAAAGCAGCACAAGAAGAATCTGCAAAGAGACCGCACCAACAGCAGAAAGCATCTACACCACCAGTGGTAGTCCTCCTTACTTGTCACTACTGTGGCAAAGCAGGCCATATCACCAAGGAATGCCGACGCAGACTAGGATTGTGTTTGGCATGCGGATCCCGTCAATATTCGGTAAGGGATTGCACTCAACGTGGAGAAGGAGCACCTAGGGCGAACCAGCAAACTCCACCAGCGCCTCAAGCAGCACCCTACCAGCAAGCTCAGCAGCAGCAGAGGAATCTACCTCCAGGACGAGGGCAAGCTTACGCGATGACTGTGCAGGAAGCCAACGCGAGTAAGTGATTTATAGTTTTCTGTTTCCAGTCTTGTGTAGCTCGTGCCTATTGGTTCGTGACCTCAGCCCCAACCTAGTAATTTGTAACTTGTTAATAACAACCTGGTTTTCATAAAAGTTATAGTTTTAACTAGATTTTCCTGGAAAGTGTAAACTTTCAATTTTTAGGGAAACGGTACTTCCCTAAGTATCTTGTGATGTGTTTTCAAACGATGTTTGCGACCGCGTCATCTCTGTTGACCGGTTATTCTTTGATTGCGAGGATGCAATCCTCTTAAGGGGGGTAGATTGTAAACCCCCTGAATTTTCAAAATTTTAAAAACTGGATTTTTCACAAATTTTTGGAATTTTCTGAGAATTTTCTGTAATTTAAAAACAGGGTTTTAATTTTTAAATGATTTTTAATTGATAATAAATAATATTAAAATATTATAAAATAATATTTTTGGGTGTAAAATGAAAAACTGGACTTAGGGCAATTTTTCTGGAATTTATTGGGCCCCGGACCTATTTTTAAATTACCAAAAACTATTTATTTAATTATTAATTTATTTATTATTTATTTATAGGTTATTATTAATATTAATATTATTATTTTAATTTAATTAAACCCAAAACCGAGCCCGGCCTGGCCCATTGGGCCCAAACCGGGCCCAGCCCCACCCGGCCCAGACCCCGCCTTAGCGGGTCGGGTCGGATCCTCCTGCCCGAACCCGACCCGACCCGACCGCCTGAACCCGTCTCCCCCACGACGCCCGTGCCCGCTTCTTCCGCCGACCGCCGCGCCGCCCGCCGCGTCCTCCGCTCCGCTCCGCACGGCCGCTCCGCCACGCCCCCGCCATTTCCGGCCACCCCCGACTCCCCCAGCCCTATTTAAACCCTGCCCCAGCCTTCTCCCTCCGCCACCACGACCACCACCTCGCCACCTCCGGTCCGCCGCCGCTGCCCAGTCGTTGGACCTCCCCGCCGCGTCCACCGCCTGCCCGGCAGCCCCCTCCTTCTTCTTCCTCCTCATCTTCTCCACCGCAAGCCACAGCGGCAGCCGCCTCCGCCGCCTCAGGCCGACCGCCGCGTGCCCCCGACCCCCGGCCATCTCCCTCCCCGGTCACCTCCGGCCGCCCAGCCGCCGCCGCCGCCGTAGGGGAAAACCCTAACCCTAACCCCAATTTCTCCCCCGAATCCGACACGTGTCGGACACGTGTCGGACACGATCAAGTTCGGGTTTTTCGGGTCCCCTTCAGGTGCGTGTAACTTTTGTCTCGTAGCTCTGTTTTTGATTCCGTAAATTGCGTTGTGAAGCCTGTATGACCCTCTCGGTGTCCGGACAAACTGTTCGGGGCATCGCGTCCTGTGGTGATCGCACACCGCGATCCAAAAACAGGAAAAACTAGACCCTGTTTTACCCCGGAACCGAGTACGCCTCGCCAAACGAGACTACTTGGTCGCGCGCGGTCTTCACAGATACGTGCGCGTCGTCGATACGGACGTGTGAGATTTCGCAAAAGTCGATTCGGGGGTGCGTGCACATCGGAATCAACGCGTATCCGCGGACATCGTCTCGTATTCGCCTTTTCTGCAATTCACCCTAACTTTGTGTACACACGTCGGATCGAGACGAAACTTATGCCATCGGACTCGTAGCGATACGCTGGTCCTGTGGGTCAAGTTTGGTTCGATTCTGAGAACGTTGACGAAATCGCGTGTCGTGGGCCCCACAGGCCCCGCTCGACGGACGATTTCAGGATCGGCTCATCGGAATTCAATTCTGAGAGTTCCATTGGGTTCGTATCAGCGTTTCTGACCTGTGGACACTGAGTTTGGTGAATTTGGAGACCGTTGACCCTGACGCATTTTTCGGTGCAAAGCAGGCCAGCATGTGGACCCCGTTTTGACCCGAAACTGCCGTTTCTGCCCTTGTCTCCAAATTGGACCCAAGGACAGGCGTTTCTAGCTGATTGATATTTTCTGGATCTGATGATGATATTTGTTTCAGCAACCGGAGTACCGCCTGCAATTCCCGCCGAAGTCAGAACTGCAAACATAGCCGGAACCACAGGCAAGTGTACCTTGCCAAAACTTGCAGCTCTGCTACCTATTTTCTGGACTTGGTTATACATCAGTGGGCAAGTAAAGCTTTCCAATTCTCAGATATTTTTGGTTATAGTATTTACTTGATTTCTTGTAGATGCCTAAGTAAACTTGTTTAACTGCTTAACCCAGGACACCTGATACTATTCATGTGACAGAATTGCCGGAGAAATACCTGGTAATTCCGTATAGGTTACATTTTTATGTCATTACAGTTTACATGCTTATATTCTATCCTGACTCATTGCATTAGTTCAATCTTACGTGACTTGTACCTGATATTTCTGGAACTGTGACGTGAAATTACATGGGGTGGGGAGAGTATTACCATATCAAGGCTGATTATAATGTAAATAATGTTATCTGGAGGTGTCTTAGTCTCTGATACAGAGCTTTGGCACAAGTTCTGGCTCTTCGAGAAAATACTGCTATGGTTTCTTCGACACTGATCCTGTAGTAGTCTCAGCCTGAGTATGAATAAGACTCTCACTTGTATATCACTAGCTGGTTTACATATTTTACCCTGTTGTTTATCTTATTGCCGCACTGTATATGTTTTGGCTTGTATTTTCTGTACCTTGTTATGTCCCCTGAGGACCTGGAATGGACTATGTCCCCAAGTATAGCCGCAGAGAACTACCCCGAGGTGTACGGTACAGGAGCACTCCTTGGAGAAGAACCCGGAACTGAGGACGAGATAGTGGCCGAAGACTTCACCTGAGCACCGGCTTCAGCTACACAGTATTTCCTTTTCAGTATTTTATTCCCTGTCTTTCTTCTTAAATGTAACAGAATAATTCTCGGATTTGTTTCCCGAGATAACCTTATTTAATATTGCTTATTTATTTCCATTGTAATATTGCTGGCATTAATCTGTATGGTTCTGTGGATGAGATTAGAAATACCTGAGACTTGTAACATATTACTGATAGACTACAGCTTAAGCATGCCCTGATGGATCCATTAAATTGGGTTGTCCATCGGTGCGTGCTGCTGGCCATTGCTCACGTGCTCAGTCCCTTGGCATTTTGGGACTAGGGCGTGACATCAAGCCCTAATATTTAACTATGGATTTTTATTGGTTCCTCAATACTAGGGCAAACACTATGGTCAAACTTCTAACTAGCTCTAGTAGTGTCTATACTACTCTTAAGTCTTCATATTACATCAAGGGGTAATGGTAAACCAATTCTAGAGATAAGAAATTCTAGGGTTCACTAGATATTCTAATCTTAGTGGTGTGTCTATATTCTCGTTGTATTCTTAATAGGTGTGCTACCATAATTATCATCCTAATAATAGGGTTCCTATATTCTAGCAGAAGGCTATACTCAAAGAACTATTAGGGGAGTACAGGAATCAAGCAGGATACAATTATTCAGACAAAATAGATTGAAAGGAGAGCGAATCATAGTCAATTATGGATGAGATCCTATACTCTATTCCTAGGTGCATGCTTGTTCGGTACAATAATGTAACCGAGACAATATGCTCTCGACCTGCATGGGCCACCACAAAAATATGTCACGCCCCAGTCCCAAAATAAATAGGACTATGACACGTAAACATGCCAGCCGCATGGATATGACAACTCCAATATATGGAAACCATAACCCATACGTACGCTGTAATATGAATATCAAATCCACAAGTGGTATAAAATCTATCACAAGTCACAAGGTACAATCTAAATCTCATCCACGAAAATCAAATATAAATAAATAACCAATACCTATGAAACTAGATCTCAATATAAGTATCTAAGGATGATGGTTGGATGGAAACAAATCCACTACCAACTCGAATGGAAAAGTACAACACAATAAAGACAATATAGGAATACCAGCTAACAATCATGGGGCTCGGAGAGAAGACATCCTCGAAACATATATATCCATCCAAATCTGCGCTCCTGCAAATACTCAAGAACAGATACACCTGGCAGGGGACCAGGTCCTCAGAGGGACGTAACAAGATACAGAAAAGCGAGCCAACTTGAATACAGTAAACATACATATAATTTGAAAATAAATAAGTATGCTGTACAAGACAATCTATATGAATGCAAATGAGGACAACTTTTCGACGTATGGGCAAGGGTAGGCTACTCGATCTACCTCACAACTCACACACACGTCAATGGACATCAGAAATTGACATACCGCGGGGGTAGCGACCAGCGAGACTGCAGAAATCGATATACCGCGGGGGTAGCGACCAACGCGACACATGCCCGTAGTGCGAACTATATACTACGGTTTACCAGAGTGGTTAAAAGCCCATACGCCTAATGATTGTCCTCTCATGATACTAGGTGCCATGTGTGTGTCAACATATCTAATATATAGTATGACTGAAAGAAACTACACATGCAATAAATAAACAGAAATGCAATAAATATAAAGAAATATACTAAGCATGCAAAATACTGTAAGCAATTTGGCAAGGTATCTTGCCTGGCAAGAAAGCTGCAAAATATAGTATCCCGATGTCAACACCAAGAGTTGGAAGCTACGGCCTCATAATGAACGTCTCCGGATGCTGAAATAAACATCACCAATGTTCTCAGAATAAGCAAAATAGCTAAAAAGCACTTTCCTTTTGTCCAATTTGGACACAGGGGCAAAACGGTAATTTTGGGTAAAAGTGGAGTCCATGTGTGGCCCACTTTACACCGAAAAGCGTGCCAAGGGTAACAGTCTCTAAATGGGACAAATTATAGGTCAAATAAACTCTAGATGTCAATACGAACCCAATGGTATGTCCAAATATGGATTCCGATGAGCCGAACACAAATTTACCCAAAAAGTCAACTGTGGGGCCCGCCAATTGGCGACTTGGTCAACTATCTCAGAATTCCGTAAAATTTGGGTCACAGGACCAACGCATTACCACGAGTCTAGTGACGCAAGTTTCATCGCAATCTGACGAACGTGCACAAAATGCGCGCGACTTCCACAAAAGTTTCGACACGGAATGTGTCCGCGGATATGGGCTGATTCCGGCGCATACACGCGTCCGAATCAGTTTCCACGAATTTTTACCTGTCCGATTACACTGCGTGCACCGTTTGGTACACTTGGTACATGGCGGGGCGGTCCCGTTTGGCTGGGCGCGCTCCGTTTCACAACTTTTGGAAATCTAGAAAAGTGGGTTCGCTGGATTTTGTGACGAATTTAATTCTGTCCACAACAGTTAATAATCTAGAGTTATTTAACAGAAATTAAACTAGGTCAAGTGGTCTGTACATACCAAAAAGAATCATCAAATTCGGATCTCTGTGGTGGAAGATACGAACTTGGCAACATGGGTGGTCACCGCAGTTTTCTGCGATTCCAGAATTATGTCTGCTTGCGCCAACTTGAGCGCTGTTTTCGCCTATGGGTACACGTTGTTCGAGGTCTGCTATCATACAGATATGAGAGAGGGTTAAGGGGTGAGCATACCAGTAAAGACGAAACGATGTTTGGTTGAGCGAGTCGACGGAAAATAACTCCGGAACGCAGGTACCTCGTGTGGGAATCTGCAGTGCGCGGGGTCGCAGTCGTCGGGATTTGTTTGGACGGCCTGGCGGGGTTCTCTGGCTGCGGTGGCGGCTCTCTCTAGGTCTAGATGAGAAGAGGAGAGTCTGGATGATTAGGTTTAGGGTTTAGAGAAATAAATAATATATATATATGAATATATATAAGAAAAGGAAGGGGTCGTTCGTGGGACTTAAAGGGGTTTGTGGGTTTGCTTATATGCTAAGGGGGGGGGGGCGTTTGGTTTATTTGCTGGCAAGGGGCGCGGATGGTTGCCAGCGGCTGCTACTTAGGAAATGAAGTAATGGTCTGCTTATAGTTTGCTTAGTTGGAATGTTGCTTTGGTTATTAATATTAGTTGTTATTATTATTATTATTTTTTTATTATTATTTTATTAATACTTTCTTTTCTTTTCTTTTCTTTTCTTTTCCTTTTCTTTTTCTTTTTCTTTTTAAATATATGTATACATATATATATTTGTTATATATATATATATATATATATATATATATATATATATATATATATATATATATATATATATACTCATAAGAAAATTTATAGATTATATTAATGCACACCGTTAAGCTAGCAACTGCCCAAGAGGTTTCCTACATGAAATAAGTGCCCGAACACCTAAAATAAATTCCGAAAAATTCCTGATGGTCCCATAAATCCTCTAAGTGCCCGAACACCTAAAATAAAAATTATTAAAAAATCTATTTCTCCTATTTAGCCACTAAGTACTACAATTAAATTAATAATTAAATAATTAAAAAGGGTATATATGATTTTTAGGAAGGGGGTTTTACATGAGTAAAAGTTGTTCTAAACTGGGCTAGCCTGGAGTAAGTTTGTAAGTGCCTCAAAAATAGTTTTAAAAAAAGGCACTTGATATATTCGAAACATTATTGTAAATGGTAATATTCCTTTGGTAAAACAGATTTCTTAAGGAAAATACATCCTAATGGTTTTACTTATTGGACAATAAATTTTCAAAGTAATACATCATTGCCGATTGATCCAAACGTGTAGCTACTAGGTATATATATAGGTTGGAACCTGAATATAAGGTATGTCATACCTCAATTCCGCAAAATCGATAGTCGCCACCAGACGTGATGCCGTATAACCCTAAGTTATGATTGTACAAGACATTGTCGTATGAAGTTTGAAGTATCGTAAGTTTATATAAAGCTAACAACAGAGTTTCGTAGAGAAATTGAATAACACATGGCACAAAAGTGAAATATTTCTTTCATTAATAATGTACATCTATACATAGATTTCAAGTAAAAGTAAAGGGTGTCGTACAAACTTACAATATGAACACAAATCATGTACGTTGTTTCATACATCATATCTCTTTACTAGAAACAAAAGTTATAAACAACTTGGCAGAAGTCTTCGAACTGCAACAAGAAGCTTAAAAATAATATATGCACGTGCATCGGTTGATGGACAAAATGGGCTTTTAGCTCCTCGCTATGTCGCCTTGGTTAGCAGAACATGTGGAGATGTGGGTCAGTACATTTGAAATACACTGGTGATGATAAATTAATCCAACTCACCAAATCAACACGGTATTCATTTGAAGCAAATAATATTATTATGTGATATTTTTATCTTTCCTTAGTTCAGTTTATAGAGCATAGGATAGAAATATAATGACATAGTAATATGCATCACCGACTTGGTGATATTTACCTGTGAACTAGATATCGCTAGCTCAACAACTATATATATATATATATATATATATATATATATATATATATATATATATATATATATATATATATATATATATAAGGGTCATTGGTACCATAAGCCATCCTGGACTATAGCCTGGTTAGACGATGACCCTTTAAGCGTGGGTAGTGAGCCCCGCTAAAAGTTTCCATTTCACCTATGCTAGTTCGTCAGCATCTATGTTGGCCCATTGGTCATGGTCGAACCGATTTTGATAATCGATCTAACCTAGACTCGATATAAGCTACTGCGATACTTTTCAGATGTACTGCGATGACTGCAACATCAATTGTTCAGAGCTGCTTTCCGTCGTCGTGTTTGTTTTTATTTTCCTGTATGTAATATAATTTTCTATTTCATTGAGTCTAGAAATATACTGTACACCATATCGTACTGGCAATTAGGCTACCCTAAATTATTTTCAAAATAGCATATCTTGAAATAGCCTAAAATCCTACGTTTTGGTTGAGCTAAGTTGGACCCAAAACTCAACCTAGTTTCGATTCTGGCCCTGAACTAAGGGAACATAACTCGGACTGAGTTCGGCCCAAATTTTGCCTTAGTTAACATTTTGTTCAGAAATTTTTCTCCCTGTAGTTTCAGATACAACGGCTATTTTTTGATATTTTGCAGACGAACTCTGGCCGAGTTCTGTCCGAACTCTCCTTTGAGTAATCCTATAAATAGAGAAGACATTTCACATTTCTAAACATCAATTCATGTTCAATCTTCTCTTCTCTTCTGGTATACGAGTTCTAAAAAGCTTTCAGTTTTATATCCCAAGCCAGTTACAATTCTCTAGTCTTAGTAGCTAGTACGATACAGTCTATAAGTTTAGAGAGTTGTAATCAGAAGCTTATTTAGAAGTTTTCTACTTCATACTTGAAGTCATCGAGCTCTTTGGATCAAAGCTCGTATATGTAAGAAGTCGGTAAGCTTTCGGATTAAAGCTTGTGTACCATTCATATAGTGGATTCCAACTGGGAGCTAGAGTCCTCCCGCCTGGATTAGTCCTCACATTAAGGGATACTAGGTACATCGCTGTGTTTGCGTTTGTCTTCTCACTCTTTACTTTACTTTGGCTTATACTATAATAGTTGTGATATACCTACACAATTGCTAGACTGTTATTATAGCTGTGACACATACTTATATCTGTGACACATATATAGCAGTCATGATAATTGTATAACTTGCTAGAATTTTTTTTAATTGCTAAATTCCACTGCATACTCTATTCACCCCCCTCCCCTCTCTAAAGTATTTTCTATTATATTTTGATTATACGATTGGTATTAGAGCAGGTACTCTCTGAATTGGTTTCTGATCCCAATTGCTCCTACAATTGGTATCAGAGCATGTACTATCTGAATTGGTTTCTGATCCCAATTGCTCTTACAATTGGTATCAGAGAAGGTTCTTTCTGAATTTGTCACTACCATATTTTCAGAATAGGGATATTTTTGTTATTTTTTATTATTATAAATATTGTGTATATTTTATTTATTTTTAATGTACATGTTATATATATAGTTACTATTATTATTATTATTATTTATTAGTTGATTAGTCTATTGTAATTAGACTTAACATTAGTGGACCACATTAGATTTGATTTGACCCATTGATTCAATTATATAGTTAGTCATGACTAGATTAATTTTATTAAAACTATTTAGACTCATGAATAGAATATTCCTCCTATGGTTTAGTAGATCCTATTCATAAAGGAATGAGAGGGGCACTTGTGTCAAATCAAACATTTCTCAACCTAACCCTAACAGGAAGTCTAAATAATCCTCTTGTTCACGAATAACCCTCATTTTCTTTTCTTATTATTTCATTCCCCAAATTTGAGAGCAATCCCTAATTTCTTTATTTCAAATTCTATCCCTCTCATTCTCATTCCAAGAAGGCTAAGGAGCTTGGCATTGCTAGAGGAAGCTTGAAAAGGAGTCTAAGTATTGAGGATCGTGTCCACTTTGTCTTTCTTGTGTCCAAATTCGGAGTTCTTCAATGAGGTCATTCAAAACCTAGGTAACTCTCAATTTTTTACTCTATTTGTGGTTAAGAACACCCATTGAACCTAGAGGAACCCTCCAATAGGTGGATTTGACTCTCTAATACTAGACCTAGGTGTTAGAAGCCTTCATTTTGATAGATCTAGGTTTTTCTCTTGTGGAATAATATTTTGGGCTCAATTTGGAGAAATTTTGAATCGTGTCCACTAAGTGTTCGACACATATCCCCAAAGGGATTTTTGTGTCCTTCTTGAGTCAAGATTTGGTGTATGTGTCCTAAATAGGATACGTAGTGTCATGTCATGGTATCTCTTGATACGCACGGTTATGTTTGGGTATCCATATGTATCTAATTATATCTATATACATCTATGTGTTTGTATATATATATATATATATATATATATATATATATATATATATATATATATATATATATATATATATATATATATATATTATGTGTGTGTGTGTGTGTGTGTGTGTGTGTGTGGCATTTGTGTATAACTGTGTCCAATTTAGGAGGTTATGTGTTAGTGGTGTGCACCTATGTGAGTATAGGTGTATGTGTGAGTGATGGTGAGATAAGTGTGAGTGTGTAGGTAAGCTTGAGTGTGTGTGTGTATGTTTCATATGAGTATGGTTCATGTATCAGTAGATAGGTGTGTTAGGGCTCAGATCTGAGCATGTGTACCTGAAATCCTAAGTTTGATGTAGTGTGTCAGTTATGCAATGAAGAGGGAAGGATTATCTAGGTTAGCAGTGGGTGCACATAAAGGGGTTGTGGTATAACTATGGATATTGGTAAGGACTGATTCATATTGTGATAGAGTAAAGTGTGTTAAGTGTAAGAATTCAACAGTGTCAGTGAGAAGAGTATCGCATGTATGTGAGTAAGTGTTGATGTTTAGTGAGTGAATGCAGGAGTGTTCGAGCCAAGTATTAGAGAGGGAGTATCAACTGTCCTAATATTAGAATGTTAAGTATCCAAGTTTATCTAAAATCTAGTGAATTCAAGTGTGACGTTGTTGTGTCTGTTCAGGTAAGAAGGAGCAGAAGGTATTTAGTTTGTAGTGTTAATAGAATGTATTAAATATTTGAGTTAGATTTTAGTTACATAGGTATACCAATAAATAGATGTGTATAATGATGGGGTTTACTAATGTGGGCTTGAACCATATCACTAGGAGGCAGGCTACAAGTGCAACAATAGTTGGTACACACCAATAGGTACTGTACTGGAGCAAAGGGAGTGTTTAAGCAGTTATAGCTGCTGTTACTGCTGCTATTATTGTTCTGTGGTGATGGTGGCAGTGGCACAGAACCTGAGAGTCAGTAAGAGGGGTTCCAGTTCAGGTATGAAGGGTGAGGAAGGCTCGAGTTAGTTATTGTAGTTGTAGTTATTGTAGCTGTAGTTGTTGTTGATTTGGTTTTGAAGGAGCAAGGGTGTGAGTGAGGGGTACCTGTGCAACTTCAGAGATCTAAATATAGTGTATATATATGTATGTGTATATATTTATACTAGATGTGTGTGAGGGAGTTACAAGTATCAGTGAAGATGATAAGAGGAGTATTAATAGTATAAGTGCAGGCAGTTACATGCATCAGGCAGTAACAACAACATCATTTGCACATAGGTTGGAGTTTAATTGTGTGCATATGTGTATGTTTGTGGGGGTGTTGTGCCCACACAGTACAAGATGGATGCACTGCAGTATGATTGAGGATCAGGTTTCTCATGTTACTGTGCAGGGCATCAGTTTCCAGTGAGTTTAGTATTGTGGTATCAATGTGAGGTATTTATGTGCCAAGTGAGTGAGGTATCAGTGAGTTCCTGAGTTTATTGTATGTTCGTGTGAGCTATATGTATGATTATGTAGGTGTGTGACATCCGTTTCAGCAGGGTAGAGGAGCACGAGGTGCACTACCCATCAGAGATGGACAACATGTGCAAGGGGCTTCAGCAGCATCAGTAGAAAGGCACTGGGCATCCTCAGCAGGGAGCAGTGTCAGTAGCTAGGGGAGCCTGAGCAGTAGTAGTAGCAGCCTCTGCAGGATACAGTCGAGCTAGGCATCCACTGCAGCAAGCTCGGGCTTGTACAACATTCCTAGAGAGTAGTGACTGAAGAGGTGTGCAGCCGGGTTGGGAGGCAACTACAGTAGCTTTCCTACTGCAGTGCAGTCGAGCTAAAAAGCAGCAACTGTAGCTCTCAAGCAATGGCAACAAGGTTTTTAGCCATAGTGCAATCAACAACAATACACAGTTGCGGTGCAGCAATGCACAGCCAGTGCATTGGCTCGTGCAACCAAGGAAGAGAGATATCATCTATGCAGCAGGATTGGTCACCAACAGTCAGTGCACTATGCAGTATCTGCATAGTGTAGGATATGCACAGCAATACTGTGTATCAGTGTATCCATGTACAGTTTATTATCCAGTTTCAGTATCACAGAGTATCAATTCAGTCGAGACACAATAAAGAGAGGCTCGGGCATACAACAAGAAGAGGATACATTGTTCAATTTCAGTCCCTGGGTATTTCAGTATCAGTTCAGTTGTTTAGTTGGGTTTTGGGTTTTGTATATTGGATTAGTTGAGGTTTTGGTTTAGCTTGGTCTTGGTTAGTAGTTATATGGTGTAGTTAGTATATATATAGCTATGTATAATAGTTGACAATAGTAGTTAGTTGATGTATTGGTGATATATGTTAGTAGTAGATATATTAATACAGTTAGTCTAGTATATATATATGCTAATAAGTAGTGTATGTTGATAGTTAGCTATATTTAGCTATACATTCCTATGTATGTTGGTATTATAGTTAGTTTATGTGTTATATTGATATATATAATATTGTTAGTTATAGTTAGTATATTGGTTGGGTTTCTATATGTGTATTAGCTATATCAATAGAGTTTGGAATACCTTGGGATACCAAGGAAATACCAAGGTATTGGGTCGATACCCAATGTATTGAGTTGGGTATCGAGATAGGTGTGATACACATTGGTGCAAGGCCAAGGTATCCTATTTCATTTGTTTTGTTATAGTGTTATGTATATTGACTTGAATATATATCTAAAATACTATTTTTATATAATTAAACGTGCGTATCATAGGATACGACTTTTGAGTATCTTATAGTATCTTAGATTAATTAGCATGACTTAGTTTCATAGTGCATTGACTTAGTATCCTAGTGTTAGACTCTTGAGACCTAGAATTAGTTGGTTTGACTTAGAAATAGCCTTATAACCTAGAATGGCATCAACTAAACTTAATTTCATTCCAACACCTTGTATTGATGAATATTCCATATATAGGTCTGCGTGACACCAGTTTGGATACAATTTGACATTTATTGCTCTAGACGGCAGACGATTACATTCTCTAATAGTTTTTATTATTTGATAATTTCTAAATTTCAAGTACTTAGAAATGTTACATCTGATTCTTGACACTGTGGTATACGGACTAGTATATAGCTTGGATCTTCAGTCATGAGATGTTACAATGGATATCGTAATGACATTGTACACGGCATTGATATTAGACATTATACATGGTATTATTATTGGACAATGATCGTGTATCATAACGTGTCATGGTTGGATCTACTGTACTAGTTGGGGGCGGAAAAATTTGTTAGTAAGAGATGTGATCATATTCCTATTGTAAATTATAAAACATTGTTAGTGTTAATCATATACCTCACGTATGATTAGCTAGGCCATATAGCTATTGTACAAGTTCCCAAGCCGATCACATATCGAAACTATTATTTTAAACACTTAAAATAATTGTAGTTCTTCATTTCAAAATTTATATATTACATTACCTTGAATCTGATATTGCAGTTCCTTTCTCTTTCATTTTATATATGCACTGACTATACCCTATTATCTACATTGCTTGTTTTCTTTACCATTTGCCATTGCATCTATTTATTGTTTTCTCTCAGTATATAACATCCTCTATTTTATTATTTTATAGTTCTTGTCAATTAATTTAAACTATTATCGGGTTGTACTTTGCTCCAATCCTGACTGGATATATTTTTTAGACTGTAACTTAGATGACTGATGTCTGACATATTATGGACCATAAGGAGAGTAGCTGCAGCCTTGGACCTTGTAGCTCAGGTGTGATTGCTGGAAGGTCTAGCCAGAATCACTAGTTATATTAGCTAGTTCTTTTTGCAGATTTTGGTACCAGATTTATTTCAGGCATATATTGAGACTTGGATGTTATTGTTGAAGTTAGATTATTTTGTTGTTTAGACTTGGGGTTGTATTTCGATTATTTTCTTTCGATATCTTATCGTGCTTTAGTTCTGTGGTTGAGTATTTCATATTATATTATTATATCTGTGTCTTCTTATGGAGTTGAATATTCGTGTAAGATTGATTAGATAGTATTGTGACCTAGAAAGCATTCTACCGTCGATGCTGCGGCGTAGGCTGGATGTACCCGCGTACTCGTGCCCCTATATCGGGTGCTGGTCATGATATAATTGGATTTTGATCCCAATTGCTCCTACAATTAGTATCAGAGCAGGTTTATAGCATTTATCAATTTGATTATATACCTATCATCATCCGGCTTAGGTATATTTTCACTATTATTTAGTTAATTATTATTTACTTGCTTATTGCCTAAATATACTTTTAGTTTCACTTATATCTCTTGGCTAACTTTACAAAAGAAGGATAATCCATAGATAGACCTCCATGTTTTAAAAGAAATAATTACACTTATTGGAAGACATGGATGAGCTTTCACTTATATCTCATGGCTAAGACAAGCATATGGTGTGAAAGCGAAGCAAGCAATTCTGAAAAAGAAAAGAATCCTCGCAACTCTCCTAATGTGTGCCTAATGGCATTTGATCAGGTAACAACTAATCCTCTCTATGCTGATTTCACATTCAATGAGCTAGGTGATGCCTTTAGTGACCTCTTAGAAGATCATAGAAAGTTGCTTGGTAAATACAAGACCTCTAAGACGGTACTCAAGGAACACAAGATTGAGATAGAAAGGCTAACCCTACTTTTAGTAGATATTAGAGAGTCTGGACCTTCTAGTGAGACTAATGAGTTATCTTCTTTCAATTACAATTACAAGAAGCATCACACACTCTTGAAGAGAAAGACAAAAACATAGCTCAGCTGCAAGAATATTTTCAAATTGAGAAAATAAAGAGTATCAATGCGCTGATTAGGAATGATACCCTAATAGCTGATTACAATAGATTGTTTGACACTTCCAAAAAGTTGAAAATTAGGTTAGAAAAATAGCCGATGACGACTGCTTTCTCTCCTAACACGTGTCGCTTACCCAAAAGGAACACTGTTCAACCAAAGACTATCAAACCTATGCCCAAGAGGACAAATCCTCAAAGACATGCCTTCTACTACAAGTATCCTACCAAAATCCCTAGACTTACCAAACAAGCACAAAATACTGCACCTAACACTAAGCATGCTAGATGTCATTATTGTAGCACTATTGGTCACATTGCTCCTGAGTTAAGAAATTAGTTTATTTGAATATTTGTGCTTGGATACCTAAAGCTAATTTTTCAGGACCCAACAATAAATGGGTACCAAAAGTTTCATCTACAAATTATTTTGTAGGTGGAGCATCCTACCTACTCTAGAAACAAATGTATTCTCGATAGCAGTTGCTCACGGCACATGACCGGCGATGCATCTTTGTTTGCAAAATTGTCAAAGAAGAAAGAAGGACACGTCTCCTTCGGTAACAATTTAAAAAGTTATATAATAGGTATCGGTAACATTGGTAAGGCTCCCTTTCCGGTGATTAAAGATGTTTGTCTACTCAGTATAAGTCATTTAGCTGACCATGGTTATGGTATTAACTTTTTTAAATACAAATGTTCTATAGTTGACAGCTCAACTGGCAGTACTATTTTTGAAGGAATTAGGGAAGATAATATCTATGTTTTCTATCTTTTGGAAGATATTAACACTACATGTAGATGCCTATACGCCAAAAATGATGAGAATCAACTATGGCAGATGAGGCTAGGACATGCAAACATGGATACCATATCGAGATTATCTATAAAGAAATTGGTATGAGGCTTACCGGAGATCGCCTTCAAGAAAAATATGGTATATAGCGATTGTGAAAAGAACAAAGCTACAAAATCAATATTTAAGTCGATCAACGATGTAAGTACCACTCGACCTATACAATTATTATATATGGATCTGTTTGGACCCAGGTTGCTAGTCTAAATGGTAAGTTATATGCATTAGTAATTATAGATGATTACTCTAGATACACGTGGGTATATTTCCTTGCTCATAAGAATGACGCACTTTCAGAACTCGTCATATTTTATAAAAAGGTACAAAATAAGAAAGGATTCATGATCACTCGCATTAGAAGTGATCATGACGATGAATTTGAAAATGTTGACTTTGAGAAATTTTGTAGCACACACGATTATTTGCACGAATTCTCTTATCCTAGAACTCCGCAATAGAATAAAATTGTAGAACGTAAGAACAGAACTCTTAGCAAAATGGCTAGAGTAATGTTAAACCAATTCAACCTACCTAAGTATTTCTAGGCAGAAGGTGGCAATACAGCGTACTATATTTTGAATAGAGTGTTGATTTGACCTAAATCCAAGAAAAATCTCTATGAATTATGGTTTGATAGAACTCCTTCTGTTTCCTACTTTAAGATCTTTGGATGCAAATGTTTCATTCTCAATACCAAAGATAACTTAAGCAAATTTGACGAAAAGGTCGATGCAGGTATTTTTCTAGGTTATGTGGCCAAGAGCAAAGGATACTGAGTCTTCAACAAGAAGTCAATGACGATCGAAGAATCAATCAACGTCACCTTCAATGAGATGAACAATAAAATAAATAATGATAATAACAATGAAGATATCGGTACATCAAGCAAAGCACCAATCGAAACGGAACCCAGTACCAGCTACTTGGAGAATCTGCCAAAGAGGATAAAATTCATGGCCGATCACCACAAGGACTTGGTAATAGGTGAGATCACAAAAGGTGTAAGTACTCGTTCCTCTAATAGAGATATTGTATCTAGTGTAGCCTTTGTTTCACAACTTGAGCCTAAAAATATTGAAGAAGCATGTAGTGATAATTATTGGATAGAAGCCATGCAAGAGAAATTAAACCAATTCGAACAAAATCAAGTTTGGGAACTTCTTCCCAAGCCTATTTATCATCCGATCATTGGCACCCATTGGGCATTCCGAAATAAATTAAATAAGAATGGTTTAGTTACACATAACAAGGCTAGACTCGTAGCTCAAAGATACAACCAAGAGGAAGGTATTGACTACGATGAAACTTATGTTCCAGTTGCACGTTTAGAATTCATTCACATGCTATGTACATTTGCATATTTTTATAATTTTAAATTATTTCAAATGGATGTCAAAAGTGACTTCTTAAATGGTTTCATAAAAAATAAGTTTTTGTAGCTCAACCACCTGGATTCACGGATTTTAAAAACCCTAATCATGTTTTTAAGTTGAAGAAAGCCTTATATGGACTGAAACAAGCCCCTCACACTTGGTATGACCGCCTTAGCTCTTTTCTACTTGAAAAAGATTTTTCAAAAGGAAATGTTGACACTACACTATTTTCTAAATTTTTGAATACAAATCTTCTTTTAGTTCAAATTTATGTTGATGACATTATCTTTGGATCAACTGATGAATCTCTTTGTCAAATTTTTTTTGAGTGTATGCAGAGTGAGTTTGAGATGAGCATGATGGGAGAGCTGAAGTTATTTCTTGGACTGCAAATCAAACAAACTCAAAATGGGACGTTCATCAACCCAGCCAAGTATACAAAATACCTCTTAAAGAAGTTCGATCTGGAATCTGCCAAGCCCTTTGGTACTCCAATGGAAACTTCAACAAAGCTTGACATAGATGAACAAGGTAAACCGATCGATATACATAAGTATTGAGGTATGATCGGTAGTTTAATTTATTTAATTGCTAGTCGTCCTGATATCATGTTTAGTATTTGCTTGTGTGCACAATTTCAAGCTAACTCTAAGGAATCATATTTGTGCGCTGTTAAGCGTATCTTTCGATACCTTAAGAGTACTCATTCTGTTGGCTTATGGTATCCCAAAACTATGTCCCTTGACCCAGTTGGTTATTCAGATGTTGATTTTGCTGGATGCAAAGTGGATAGAAAAAGTACTAGTGGTACATGTCATTTCCTAGGCAAAGTTTTAGTCTCTTGGTTTAGCAAGAAATAAAATTCTGTCGCATTATTAACTATTGAGGCTGAGTATATCACAGCAGGACATTGTTGTGCACAAATTTCGTGGATGAAGCAAACTCTAGAAGATTACAACTTGCAATATTCACATATTTTCATTTACTGTGAAAACACTAGCACTATTAATTTGACTAAGAATCCTGTATGTCACTCACGCACTAAGCACATTGAGATTCGACATTATTTTCTTAGAGATTATCAATAAAATAGAGACAATAATTTAGAATATGTAGACACAGAAAAATAACTGGCTGATATCTTTACTAAACTTTTAGCAGAAAATAGATTCAACTTCTTACGTCGAGAATTAGAAATTTTAGATATCAATAATATTAATTAATCTTATCTTATTGAATTACTTCTAATATACAAAAATTGTTTTATAGACTAGCTTACAAAGGATCTGTCTGTCACCACGGCTACGGTTAAAGTAAAACGGAACTTAAGTGTCCCCCGGTGGACCTCCGCTAGCTGGGACAGTACCCCTACAACTAATCTGAGACAATCGCGGTATACGGAAAGTAATTCGTAAAATAATTTTAATTATATTTATTGAAATTTAAAATTAATAACTTTTGATGATGAGTAGATATCTAGCTATTATGTTTTAGTCTTGATATTTTTAGTTGATTTTTTACTTTATGTCTATGTATCTTGGAAATGTCTTCTACATTTCAATGATTAGAGTTTATTTATACATTTTTAGTTATAGTACTTTGTGTATGGTGAAACTCTTTAAGATAGCTGTACTCAAAAGTTTATCTATTTAAGTTTTATTCTATTTACAGGCATATTAACTTTCCTGTCTCGCTTAGTATTCATATTTAGCTACTGCATTTTTTAAATTCTCTGTTTCTGTAAAATATATGCAATCTATTTTTTTTTCACTTGTCTGTCCTTTTGTAAGCACATTTTGCAGGGGGGGCTTCCTTCTCCCAAAAATTTTGCTAAATGACAATGGGGAGAAAAAGATACAACATCTGGTGACTACAATTGAAACAGTATAATTGATTTTCAAATTAGTTCGATCAAGATGTTATATCGGTCAAGGTTTGTCAATTATCAAAATTGGGGAGATTGTTGGCAATTGGTCATGGTCAAACCGATTTTGATAATCGATCTAGCCTGGACTCGATATAAGCTACTGCGACACTTTTCAGATGTACTGCAACGACTGCAACATCAACTGTTCAGAGTTGCTTCTCGTCGTCGTGTTTGTTTTTATTTTTCTGTATGTAATATAATTTTCTATTTCATTGAGTCTAGGAATATACTGTACACCGCGTCGTACCCTAAATTATTTTCAAAATAGCCTATCTTAAAATAGCCTAAAATCCTACATTTTGGTTGAGCTAAGTTAGACCCAAACTTGGCCTAGTTTCTGTTCTGGCCCTGAACTATGGGAACAGAACTTGGACCGAGTTCGGCCCGAGTTTGGCCTTAGTGGATGTTTTATTCAGAAACTTGGTCTCCCTACAGTTTCAGATACAACGACTATTTTCTGATATTTTACAGACGAATTCTGGCCGAGTTTTGGACGAGTTATGTCTGAACTCTCCTTTGAGTAATCCTATAAATAGAGAAGAGATTTCACATTCCAAACATCAATTCACTTTCAAAATTCTCTTCTCTTCTGGTATACGATTCTAAAAAGCTTTTATTTTTATATCCCAAGCCAGTTACAAATCTCTAGTCTCAGTTGCCAGTACGGTACGGTCTACAAGTTCAGAGAGTTGTAATCAGAAGCTTGTTCAAAAGTTCTCTACCTCACACTTGAAGTCATCGGGCTCTTCAGTTCAAAGCTCATGTTTGTAAGAAGTCGGCAAGCCTTCAGATCAAAGCTTATGTTCCATTCATATAGTAGATTCCAACTGGGATCTATATTCCTCCCGCCTAGATTAGTCCTCATATTGAGGGATACCAGGATATATCACTGTGTTTTTGTTTGCCTTCTCATTCTTTCCTTTACTTTGGCTTATACTGTGTGATAGTTATGGCATACCTGCAACACAATTACTAGACTGTTATTATAGTTGTGACACATACTTATATCTGTGACACATATATAGCAGTCATTATACTTGTATAACTTGCTAGAAAAAAATTTTAATTGCTAAATTTTGCTGCATACTCTATTCACCCCCCCTCTAGAGTATATTCTATTATATTTTGATCCTATAATCTATTCCTATTTTTCCTAGGCTGAATCGGTCTCAGTGCCCCCGATGACTGTTCGAGGAACCATAACCTTGAGCTAGGGCTATAAAACGATTTAAACAGACCGCGTTCGGCTCGCGTTCGGTTCGAAGCTCATTCGTGGACTAGTCGATTCTGAGTGTAATTAATTTTTTTTCGTTCGAAGGGGTGTTCGAACCAAGTTTGACCATATGTTGTTTGACTCGATCTTGTTCACGAACAGGCTCGAACTCGATTCAGTTTTTCGTATTATAACTTTTTCTAGTATATATATAATGTGTATATGTTAAAAATAATTGGCACAACCTTAAAGTTCTCTATTAGATCAATTAATATTAATTGATAATTAAACTCACTTAGGGTCTATAGGAGTTGAGTCCCACCATCATTCTATTAAGTGGGAAGAGTCCATAGGACCGAGCTCAAGCCAACGTTACATATATGTTAAAACTAAGCCAGCATATATGTTAAAAGCAAATGACCAGCCACATGTTGGGTCCCACTATCATTTTATTAAGTGAACTAGCAAGCACATGTTGGCTCCATAGGACCATAGGACCATAGTCCATAGCCACACGTTTAGTGGACTCTAGAGTCTCCTAGTCTTTCATCTGGTCATTGGAACTTTCATGCCTTCATTAAATGAGGCACTTCTCCATAGGACCATAGTTTAAAATTAAATATCTTCCATAGGCTTCAAGCTCGTTGGAGTCCCAATCCCTAAATCATGTGCTGAAGGAAGAGACTTAAGCGGCGGATGCTTTGAAGATTGGAAGCCGTTGACCCTTTGAAGACTGGAAGCGACAGAGGAAATTTTGGTTTTCTTAAATCTCAATTACTTTTCTTGGTTCTCGTCTAAATTTTGGTTTCTAATATGCATATAGTATTAAAAATAATAATGGACATACTAAACGTGTATATAAATAATTCACTGATACCAGTTTGACAGTTCATAGAGGAAGGAAACCCCAATTCATAGAGGAAGCATATGGAATGAAATCTATCATTTTTCTGCAGGTCAGTAAATGTGTATTTTTGTTTTGTTTTGTTCTTATTTTATGTTTAGGGTTTTTTTCTCTCTTAACGGGGTCTTGAGAGCAATAATTTTACAGTTCTAATTGCAACACGGTGATGGAAAATACGAATATGCAAAGTGATGGGGATGGTGCAATAGTGAATCTTAATCCCACCTTACCCACCACCGTCAGCGATGATGATGTAAAGCTCGTTAATAACATGGATGCTTGTGAAGATGGTGACGAGGCAAGAGGTGAAAATTGGACTCATGATATGCTGGCAAAAAGAGGAAATAAATTCAAAAAGATAACAGTGATGGTGAATGGTGTTCCTGTCAAAAAAGGTGAGTGCAAATATTATAAGAAGAATATTGCTATTAACAAAAGTGGATCTACAACTCAATTTATCAGGCACATGCAAAAATGCACCATTCGTCTTGCTAGTTTCAACAAACAAATTTTTTTAACTGGAACCGATTTTATTAAGGTTGGAGCTACTAATGGGAACTTGGGCATTTTTAAATTTTCGAAGGAAAATGTTAGAGAATATATAGCTAAGATGATAATTGTTCATGAGTATCCTTTCAGAATGGTTGAACATGAGTTTTTTTTCTCTTTTGCCGAATGTTAAATGCTCAGTTTGAAAAAAATATCACGTGTGACTATTCAGAATGACTGCATTAAATTGCATGCATCTGAGAAGAATAAATTGAAGATAATGCTTGCTAGTGTTGAGAAAATTAGTTTGACTTCTTATTTTTGGACATCTAACCAGACGATAGGGTATATGTGTCCTACTGTACACTTTATGAATTCAGAATAGATGTTGCAAAAATGTATTTTGAACTTTTGTAGTTTGCTACCACCACACACTAGAGTTTCTGTAGCTGATGTCATATTTCATTGTCTTTCGAATTGGGGTATTGAAAGTAAAGTGACCACAATCACTCCGGATAATGCTTCCTCGAATGATTCTGCTGTAAGGTATTTGAAAGATAGCTTTTCAAGGTTTGGTCAACTATTTTTCAAGGGTAAAGTCTTCCATGTTCGTTGTTGTGCTCATATTTTAATCTTATGGTTCAAGATGGGTTATATGAGATTAAGGATGTGATTCAGAAATTCAAGAAAGTGTTAAATATTTGAAAATGTCAAGTTCTAGAATTCACAATTTTGCAGAGATAGCTAATCAGGTGAACATTCCTATTGCGAGACGTTTGGTTCTTGATGTCCCCATACGTTGGAACTCCACCTATGCAATGTTGGAATCTGGTTTGATCTTTAGAGACATTTTTCTCAGGTATGGAGATAGAGAGTAAGCAATTATGATTGGTTATCGCCTGATTTTGATTGGGAGAAGGCTGAAAATATGTGTAAGATTCTTGAAGTTTTTCATAATGCTTCTAATGTGTTTTCCGGTGTGTCTTATCCAACCTCTAATCTATTTCTTCCCAAGATTTAAAAAAGTCAAGCAAATTTTAAATAAAAAATCTGTGGAATTTGATGAGACTCATTATTTGAAATCTATGGTGGATAGGATGAAGTCAAAGTTTAAAAAATATTGGGGTCAATGTAATTTGTTGATGTCAATTGCTGCCATTTTAGATCCTCGATTCAAGATGAAGCTGATTGAATTTTCATTTCCAAAGATTTATCCAGCTCAGGAAGCAGAGAAAAATATTTGGTATGTTATTGATTCAATATATGAGCTTTATGTAGAACTAGTATATACGCACGTGCGTTGCACGTATTTTATATTACTTAAATAAAAATAGTTTATTAAAAGAGCAACCGACAATTTCTTAATTTTATTCTAGGTGGAAATATAATAGGAAAAGTTGGGAGAAATTAAATGACGGAAATATGAAATATTTCTCTTATCTCTTGGGTTCATGTGCCTACTTTGCATGCATACTTTATTAACTTTTGTTTTATCCTTCAAACTACCTACTTTGCATGCATGCATATCTTTATTTTATTAATTATCATTCCCCAAGTTGTCTCATGCATGCATACATACATTTAATATGCATTTAATTACTGTTTTTAATTACTTAGATATCCTTATCAACATTAATACATATTGAAATGGAATGAAGGGTATTTTTGGAACGAAAAACTTTCACGGTGAAGCCTAGTTTTGGCATTATATAGTAGACTTAAAAAATGCTAAAAAGTTAGCCGTCTAAGTCGTATATAAATACTCTACTAACTATTTTTTTAAAAATAGCTAATTATTTAACTATATAATATTATATATAACTAAATAATTATAACTAAAGTGGTTATGGTGGGAGGTATTTTTTTTGGTTGTTTGAATTGGGTTAATATGGACAAAATTATTTTTAAAATTTTAATATTTATAAAAAATTAACAAAAAAATTATGCAGGTGTAATGTGATGAAAATTGAGGAGCATTAGATATTTTTTAACACAAGTTATCACGAGAGCGAAAGTTAGAAAAATCCAAATGGTATTTCTAATCGGATTAAGTCACTAAAACGCCTATAAATAATCAAAGGTTATCATATTTACAAATACTAGTATATACGCACGTGCGTTGCACGTATTTTATATTACTTAAATAAAAATAGTTTATTAAAAGAGCAACCGACAATTTCTTAATTTTATTCTAGGTGGAAATATAATAGGAAAAGTTGGGAGAAATTAAATGACGGAAATATGAAATATTTCTCTTATCTCTTGGGTTCATGTGCCTACTTTGCATGCATACTTTATTAACTTTTGTTTTATCCTTCAAACTACCTACTTTGCATGCATGCATATCTTTATTTTATTAATTATCATTCCCCAAGTTGTCTCATGCATGCATACATACATTTAATATGCATTTAATTACTGTTTTTAATTACTTAGATATCCTTATCAACATTAATACATATTGAAATGGAATGAAGGGTATTTTTGGAACGAAAAACTTTCACGGTGAAGCCTAGTTTTGGCATTATATAGTAGAATAGATATGTTACTTCCAATGCTGCAAGTAATAAGAAATACCAAGACAAGGCCAAAGGGAAAGGTTCTTGTAGTGCTAAGACATTCATAAAGGGTAAGACAAAGGAAAGGTCTGAGTTTGACATGTGGGCTAAGTAAATGGATAAAGTTGAACCTTCCAAGTTTGATTTATGTCTATCTCAAGGAAGTATTTACTTATGTGAGAACGATGAAGATTTTAGTGCATTAAATTGGTGGAAGAATAAGACTTTACATTTTAAGTTATTATCAAAGATGGCACGTGATATTCTTTCAATTCCTATCAGCATTATAGCTTCAAAATCTACATTTAGTACGGGAGGAAGAGTCCTTGATCAGTATATGAGCTCAATGAAACCAGAAACAGTAGAAGCCCTAATTTGTACTAGGGATTGGCTACGCAGTGAGTATGGTCTAGCAACATCGACAATAAGTCCGGGATGGCAAGGGAAAGCAGGCTCTACTCGCTAATATAGCCAAGAAGCCCGAGCAAAATCCCGTAGAGGCTCCAAAACTGAAGAAAACCTATTACTTCAAAGATGATGATGTCATGGTAATCTTTGACATGCTAATAAAGAAAAAACAAGCTTCGGCTCCCCGACATCAAGTGCCCTGTTGAGGCAGCCGAGGTGAATAATCCGGAGTAATGTCACTACCATCGTTATGTCCATCATGCGACACGGGACTACTTCTCACTGAAGTGGCATCCAGCGTTTGCTCGACACCAAGGCTGTCACTCTGGACTTCGATGACAAAACAGTTGTTGCGAATATGGTATCTCTCCAGTTCGGCAACTTTCCGGCAACAGAAGTCCAAAACGGAGTAATCCCGATCCCCCGGGCAATAATGAAGGTTGTCAATCTTCTGTCAGCTCATGACCAAACAGCCGAGCTGATACCTCTCACCACATCACTGGGGTAGGTCATGTAGGTCTATCCCGATCTTGCTCCGGACTTGATACAACAGATAATACCTTATACCACCAAGTCCAAGGGCAATAAGTTCAAATCCTGCTACACGGTTTTTATCCCTTTTGAAGAAGATATAATAGGAACAACAAGGTTAGTCTTGGTGTACCAACGAGAGTATGACATCCCTGACGATGGTGCACTCCAAATCGTCGCATCCGATCCGGGTCCATTCCAGCCTCCTGTAGCAGACAAATCCAAGCAAGAAAGAAACTCACTTTGACAAACCACTGCACAAAGATACCGCTTAGGGGTTGGAGAAGCCCTACAACTTCGACATCTTGACACATCTCGACAATACTCCAGCAAAGTTGTCACTCTTCAAGCTTCTCCGACACTCCAAAGACACTCAGGTTGCTCTGAGTATGGCATTGCAGAATGCCGACACCTACCTGGCATAGGTCAAGCCGCCAACTGAGGATCTTGCTGCATGCCCCCACTGCAATAATATGATGGAGGCGATATCCATCATCACGTTCTCGCAACAAGACATGTTGCTAAAGAAAAAATGGCACGATCGTCCTCTGTATTACACAGGTTACGTTGGTGCTATCAAAGTGGACCGGATGCACATCGATACGGTTCGTCAATCAGCATCATCCTGTAGAGTCTGATTCAGATCTTGGGCATCATGATGCATGCCTGGTAGCAACCAATACTTCCATCAGTGGGTTCAACGTATGAAGATGGTACCCTCTGGGCAAGATTCGCTTGAAGTGTCAGATTGGCGACTTGAAAACAGAGGTCACCTGCTATGTCATAGACGTAGACATATCCTACAATGTCCTATTTTGACGTCCATGTATACATCAGTATATGATCGTACCATCAACCTTGCACTAATGCTTGAAGTATGTGGACGATTATGGTGTCATCAAGATAAAAACTGACATTGATCCATTCAAAGGGGTCGAGGCCAATTACTCTGACTCGATCCTCCACAAGCACGTCCACCATGATGAAGGTGGCAATGATGCCGACGATGAGGCAGATACTGGGACATCAGATGAGCCCTTGATAGTCCATCTCAAAGCATGCACTTCTGACATGGCTTCTCCCTTCAGGATAAAACTGCCCACGAAAGCACCAAAGCCTTTGGTCGTTCGCCTCTGTAGACCGAGTCGATCACTGAAGGAAGGTCTGACACCTACTACTACTTTCGAACCTCTAGTGGTAATGCTAAGCAGGAGACCTTCAAAGCCGTCGCTCACACTGGGGATAGATCTCAGGAAGGAAGAAATAGAGGAATACGTAACCGCTTATGCTAACGCCCCTTCTCTCGATGATGTAATTCAAGACAAGATACCTTATTTTATTATAAAGGACTATCTTTGAACTACTCGGATGTCACACATCTCAACACATTATATTCCATGGAGCACGATTTAGGCTTGTACCTACATACACAGGTGACTACCACTTATGCAGTGAACCGGATTCTTTCTAGTCAAAACTCCTACTTCATAGTTTCAGCAAGGAAGAGGGAAGATAAACTTATCATCTTTAGACCAGAAGAAATATCCAATCCTCTGTCCCAGAGGAACTGGAGCTAGAACCTGATACTGGCAAAATGCCACTTTATCGAGATAGCTCTCAAGCCAAGCACCTTATCCAAAAGATGGAGTACGATCAGAAAGCCACTAAGGGCTTGAACTACGACAAAGGTCGACGACTGTCTCTACGTCTGCAAGCTCCTGCAGGCAAATCTGAGGATTACTACCATAAGACCAAGCATGACTTAGGGTACATCATACCTCCCACAACCCCCGAAGGCTCAGATGAAGAAGATAAGTTACACTCTCATTCTTCAGAATCTTCCTTTTGGGACTCCGATATCAGTATCGGGGAGATGCTCAAATAAATATTGTCTGCCAACATGGTGTCAACTGACCCTGAGGAAGACGAGGATCCACCTGAACTCTTCGAAGTAGAATCGTGGGCCCAATGCCTAGACGCACAATGGAAGATGCGGTTCGAACAACGAGAACCTCCATTGAGGACGAAGTCATACAAATTAATCTGGACAATGAATCTTCCCCTAAATCTATCTTCATCAGCAAGAGTCTATCCAATGAGGATCGGAAATCTCTGCTACAGCTCATTAGGGAATACATCGATGTCTTTGCCTGTAGTTACGAAGATATATCGTGATTGGACTCCCAAATTATGGTCCACAAACTCGACATCTTGCTGAATGCTAAGCCAGTCAAGCAACAGTAATGGCGGTTCAGACCGGACATTATGAACGCCATTGAAGCTGAAGTAAACAAACTGGTAGCTAGTGGCTTTGTCCGCGAAGAACAACATCCGGATTGGGTCGCCAACATCGTGTATGTCATTAAAAAGAATGGAAAGATTTGGATCTGCGTTGGCTTCCATGATATAAACTCGACATACCCTAAGGACAAGTTTCCCCTTTCGATCACAGATATAATTATCAACAACACTTGTGGCTTCGAGCGCTTGTCCTTCATGGACGGGTTCTCAGGATACAATCAAATCAAGATATTTTCTGATGACGAGAAGCAGACATTATTTAGAATGTCGATAGATTATACTGCTACACAGTCATGCCCTTCGGTCTGAAGAATGTCGGTGCTATAAACCAACGAGCTATGAGCACAATCTTTTGTGAACATCTATGCAAGACGGGGGAGTGTTACGTTGATGACAACACCGTCAAGAGTCCCTCCAAAGATGATCACATCCGGGACTTAAAGACTGTGTTCGACCTCATGTGTGTGCACCAGCTCAAAATAAATCCCACCAAATCCTTCCTAGGAGTCTCCAGCAACAAGTTTCTAGGTTTTGTTATAACTTCGAAGGGTTTCCATGTAGACCTTGACAAGACTAAAACAATCCTTGAAATGCGTCCACCGAAGAACCTCATAAAACTTCTTGGCCTTCAAGGAAGACTGACATATATCAGGAGGTTCATATCAAACCTCTCTGAATGTTGTCATATGTTCACTCAGCTTATAAAGAAGGAAGTCTCCTTTGTCTAGAACGAAGAATGTGAACGTGCTTTCGACGACATCAAGGAGTATCTCATGAACCCCCTATATTGGTGGCCTCCATTGTGGGAAGACCCTTCTTACTATATGTACGGACGATTGATCACTCTCTCGGGGCTTTACTAGCCCAGACAAGCGATGCAGGCCACGAACATACCATCTACTATCTCATCAGAATGATGGCTGACGCAGAACACAGGTACAACCCCATTGAGAAGGAGTGCCTCGCGCTGGTCTTCGCCATTTAGAAGACTCGACATTACGTGGAAGGATAAACTATCCATGTGATCTCACGAGTTAATCCGCTCAGGGTCCTTATGACTAAACCCGGAGTGCTCAACTCTTGTCTGGCCATAAGGGCAATAATGTTGTCACCATATGACATGATATTTGTTTCACAAAAGATGGTCAAAGCCCAAGCATTGACAGATTTCCTTGCAGCCTACCCTGTACCGAAAATCTCGAAGCTCTATGAGGAGATCCCAGACAAAGTAGCGTACTCAAATATGACCACAAGCGCAAAAGCCGTTTGGCGAATATTCTTCGACGGTGCTTTAAGAATAGGTCCAAAGGCGATATTGTCATTGGCGTTGGAATAGTACTGATCTCCCCATACGATCTGGTCATAAATCATGCTTACTTCCTCATAAAGCCATGCTCCAATAATGTGGCAGAGTATAATGCCCTCGTTATCGGGCTCCAACTTACTAAAAAAGTGGGAGTTGACTATCTGGAAGACTACGATGATTTCAAGCTGATAGTCAATCAAGTCCGAGACGAGTATGAAGTCCAAAATGAAGACTTGATTCCCTAACACCAAGCTACACTCTGTATTATCTCTACCTTCGAGGGGTTTTAAATAGAGCACGTCCCTCGACTACAAAATATTGAGGCTGACTCCATGGCTGGCCTCGCAGCCTCTTTACTTGTTCCAGTCAATACTCATGAACTGATCACCGTGGTCGGTCAAGATATGGTCTGCCCAAAGAATAATATCTGTCTGTGCTTGAGCTACTCAGTAGATATATACACCGACTCACAAGACTGGAGACTCCTATTTATTGACTACGCAATCTATGGAATTCTTCTCAAGAATCCAAAGGAAGCCACTTACATCAGAAGACGTTCCTTCTGGTTCTATTATGACATGTCTACCAAAATGTTGTATCGCCATTCCTATTACGGTCTTCTGCTATGATCCCTATCGAATGCAGAAATAAAGCAGGCTCTCCGCGAAGCTTACAACATGGTATGCAGTGCCCATCAGCCTAGACCCAAGCTACAGAACCGTCTCTGGAGAATGGTTTAGTATTGGCCGATAATGGTCGCAGATGCTGTCAACTACGCAAGGAAGTGCCAAGCGTGCCAAATTTACGCTGACTTCATCCACCAATCCATGGAGTTCCTATACCCGACCATTGCGTCTTGGCCATTCGAAGCCTGGGGCATGGACATCATATGACCAATCAGTCTACTTTCGTTTAAGGGACATCAGTTTATCCTCGCTATTACCGACTACTTCTCCAAGTAGGCAAATTTTGTACCACTCATTGAAGTCAAAATATCAAATATGAGCAGCTTCATCAAGCATCACATCATATACCGGTTCGGCTTGCCATGGAGGATTATCTATGAAAATGGTCCATATTTTGTAAGTCATACTTTTTATCGATTTTGTAAAAAAATCGAATCCAGAATATACCCTCAACGGCCTACAATCTAACAGCGAATGGTCTGGCAGAAATATTCAACAAGACCATCATAAAACTACTAAAAAAGTTCGTGTTCTCCAATAAGCGCAATTGGAATGAGAAGCTGGGTGAATGTCTCTGGGCTTATCAAACAACGGTCTGGACGCCAACTGGTAGCAGGCCATTCTTCTTGGTCTACGGTTGAGAAGCGGTCCTCCCCCTCGAGATCCAAATTCTCTCATTCCGAGTGTCTCTCTTCAACCGGCTAACCGTCAATGACAATCACCACTGACGGCTTTAAGAGTTAGAAGCACTTGATGAGAAGCGCCTATTAGCTCAGCAGCGCATTGAGCTGTACCAAGTGCTTTTCTCAGGAGCCTTCAATAAATGGGTCAAGAAGAGGACTTACCAAGTGGGTGATCTCGTCCTGATAGTAAGAAGGCCAATGGTTATGACCTACAAGACGGCCGACAAGTTTCAACCCAAATGGGAAGGCCCTTTCGTCGTAGAATCTGTATTCTCCAATGGTGCCTACCGACTGGGAAAACCTAATGGCGACTTGCTCATGATGTCCATCAACGACAAGTTCCTGAAAAAGTACTATGTCTAAGGCTAGGCTTGTACTTCTCTAGATCCCCATCAGGACAACAAAAATGTACATGGTTGCTATTTTTTGTTGTTATCTACAATGAGTTCTTATGCAACATTATCCTTCCTAAATAAGTCATTGTTTGTATTCAAGAATCTTGGATACACAACAGATAATGGATCCTCAAAAGATCCCCAGTGGAGAAGTCCTCAAGTCTACATGCACACTCCCGCAAAACCAGTCTCGTTAGACGGTAGCAATATCCATATTACCTCTAAGCTATCGGCCTAACGATCTCCCCAGCAAAGTAACCCTTAGGTCTATCTATATTCTCGGGTAGACCACACTCAACAAACCTCTCATTGGTGAGTTTCTCGGATATTGGTTCACGTCCATATTACCTCTGAACTACTGCCCTAATATTTTTTTCCGGTCGAGTTTGCCACCTCTGAGCAAACCTTTCGGGTTTGGATATCGATTATCACGTCCATATTTACCTCTGATATCGGTTGTCATCTCAAATTATTACCCGTACTTAACTCTAAGTACACCAGCGATGTTAAGTCCATAAAACATGACACGTCTATATTACCTCTGGCAGGACTTTTCTCGAACCTATTACTTGCACTCAGTTACGAAAGAAGTAATAGGTCTATAAAACCTATCATGTCCATATTATCTCTGATATGATTTTGTTTCAAACTTATTACTTATACTCTCATGCACAAGAAGTAACAAGTCCACCAAAGATCCCCCAGTAGGATGTCCTCGATGGAAGCGAACAATTCACAAAACTTGTCAAGAACATATTACCATTGGCAAGGCTTGTTTCGAATCTATTATTTGCACCAAAGTGCACAAAAGATAATAGGTCAACCGAAGATCCTCCAATGGGATAACCTTAACAAACTACGGTGTTGTACCACGTCCATATTACCTCTAGTACAATACCCAAAGTCCAAAAACTAATTCTCCAGAGGAATTATCTTAAAACAATTATGTCTATATTACCTCTGAATTATTTTTCCATAAAAAATTTGATTTCCCATAAAGCCCAATCTATGCCACGTCCACATCACCTCTGAGCATACATGTATTGGGATACCCGGATCAAAGTTTGCCATGTCCATATTACCTCTTAGCAAACATTCGTCCAAACTGTTTGCTATCATGTCGTTCTAAGACTCTTGATAGTGTCAGTTATTTTAACTTATTATCCGTACCCAGTTTTGGTACGCCATGGGTAATAAGTCTGCATAAAATTACTCTTTTCCCATAAGAGCACGTGCATTTCGCTATCAAGTCCATATAACCTATCAGAGAAATTATTATTTCAAACTCATTTATTTGTACTTAAGTGCGCCATAAATAACGAGTCCACCAAAATTCTCCAGTGGAATGACCGAAAGAATGCAATGTCCTACTACATCCAAATTACCCCTAGTAAAATATTCGCATTCACAAGTTCTCTTGACTAAGCAAAAAAGCAAAAGTGCTCGATAATGCTTCTTGTTCAAAGTATTCCAAATTTGTCATTTTGGAAACTTTGAAGGGGGTCTTGTAGAAGCATGAAAAATCTCTACCATGCGCCAACAATATTCAAAAGCCATTTGCCGCGGTGATCAAGCCCTTGGCGCCATAATGATCCAGTGTCATGTGCCGACCATTTCATAACTAGTATTTCCGTGTGCCATCAGTGCCATGCTCCACTAAGTAACTAATATTCCCATGCGTCAGCAGTCCCATACGCCACTACTCCCCCAAGCATCCCAATGCGCCAAGAGGAAGGATACTTCACAGACGCATCATTGCAGTTCCTGCCGTTATCTCCTCCATGCTTCTATTCAAAGTATTCTGAACTTAAAAAAACTTACAATGTTTAAAAACTTTGAAGAAGATCATATAGAAGCACTAAAAATCTAGATCCATGCGTCCAACAAACATGCGTCCCAAGATTGACTCAAAAAAAATTAGGCCACATGATGACTATGCGGCCAAGAAAAAGCAGCATCCATGCACCCCAATATTGGCCGCATAAAGGCCTGACACCAAGATTACGTCTAATAGAGAATGCTGACAAAAATAATTTTCTGAAAGCCTCGAAAGATGTGAGCACACTAAGCGACAAGAAGCTATGGTCAGACTAATAAAGACTTCTGACAAGCGTGCAATGCCATGTGTACAAGACCTCATGCGTCCCAAACTCTATACGCTCCATGCGACTCTGGCCCTATGCATTCCAGAATAGATGCGTTCCATGCGTCTTCGGCCCCATGCGTCCCAAACTCTATACGCTCCATGCGACTCTGGCCCTATGCATTCCAGAATAGATGCGTTCCATGCGTCTTCGGCCCCATGCATTCCAGATTTTATACGTTCCATGCATCTTTGGCCCCATCTGTTCTAGACTCCATGCATCCCATGTGTCTCTGGCCATATGCGTCCCAGACGCCATGTGTCCCATGTGTCTTTGGCCATATGCGTCCCAGACGCCATGTGTCCCATGTGTCTCAGACTCCATGCGTCCAACGTGGCAAGGTTCGCTGAGATAAAAAATTCTGTTGTGATTCTCTCCAACTGAATGCAGCCCACGTGTCAAGCTGGCCAAGTCACGCAAACAGAAGACAAGAACTGCCAGGATCTCCAGCAATAGCAAATTCTAACAAAACGTCCACGTGGTAGTTTTTCCTGGACTCAACCCATACTATGCGCCAACAGTTGCAACCGCATTCTTTTGAAGGAGCCCCCTGCGGCCACCAGACAGAAGAACATGCAGCATCTATAGACCATCAACAAGATGGTTAAAAATAGAGGCAACTTAGACATCCCAAAGGCTGGCTTTTTCTGCTTCAGAGAGACCATAACCCTCCAGGCGAGCTATATACGTGCACACAAGCTCAGGAGAGAGAGAAGTGAACAGAGCATCCCTCATCACTTCTCGGACCGTCAACGGAGTAAAAGAGTCGTTGTAGTACTCGATCTTCTTCATCACACTACCCAGCTAAAAAATATTATACTTAGATTGTCTGTCAAGGATTTCTTTGTACTATTTTTTTGGTTGTTAAAAGAAGGTTTCCCAAACCTACATTAATGGCGAACAACTTACTACTTAAAACTTTTGGTTATAGATGAAGGCAGAATCAGGGCATCTATTTGTAAGTTTAGATACTGAAAATGGTTTTGTATCTCCCATCTAGTGCTTTCACTTTCTATAGCTTTCTGCTAGGGATGCTTAGTTCTATTGTTGTTGTAATTTTGGGCAATACAAAAAAGGGACACACGTTCTTTTATGGAAGGGAGATCTTGCTAGCAATATTGTAAGTTTCTCCTTGGTTCAGGACTTTGAACTAGGTGCGTGTCCTAATGAGATTTTTGATTTTCTTATATAAGATGGTACCATTTGGTAAAATAAATTAAATGTTCTTATGCAGCACCGCAAATGGTCCATTGTGTTAGTTTTAAGTAGTTCTTTTTTGAATCTTCTCATCTTTACTTCTGTCTTTCATCCCTAATCAGCGCTAGGACTTTTTTCTTTTAAGGTGGGTGATGGACCTATAGCTAGTTCTTCAGCATATGCTGAAGATGATGTTGGTGCAACTGGTGATGGTAAAATCATGATGCGGTTCTTCCATGGTATGCTCAACCATATTTGTAAATTGTCTTTATTTGATGGATAAATTTTGTTAGAGAGATCTATGAATGAATCATTATTGTACTTGTAGTGTTTTATTCCAGTTTTAGCATATACTTTTCCTTGGATGCTCACAAGAAAGTAATGTCCTAAAAAATACTGTCTAAATGTATGTAATATTAGTAATAATTATTTGGTATCAATAGGCTCATATTTTCGTTGTGTGCTACTGATTTTTTTTGGTTATACTAGACTAGGAGCACACTCAGACTTATGAATCTAACTCTTTCTGATGCCATTTAAGATACAGAGGGCGAGAGAGCCTTGCAACTGCTAGTGGAGAGAATTTATTTCCAAGCACGCCAATGGGTAGAGACTTATGATGCTGAAGAGGAAGGTCGACTCTAATTTTGTGAAAGAAATGGCTGATGTAGAAATCTTTGATAGATTAAGCTCAATTGTAGCTTAATTATGTATTAAAATTAGGGTAATCATAAGGGCACTACACATTTTACTCGGGACTAGTCCATTGAAAATTTAGAAAAAATTACAAGTTTGCCATCATGAAAGTTACTCGGGGCTAGTCCAGCTATGTGGAGTGTCAAAATTTTGATAGTCCTAATTTTAACCCACTGAAAATTTTATATAAAACTAGGACTGTCAGGATTTTGACAGTCCCACAAACAATGAGGACTGTCAAAATTTTGACAGTCCTCATTTTAATTGTCAGAATTTTTTTTTAAAGTTTATTTCTATTTAGTTAGTTTTGGATTTTGATTTTTTTTATTTAGTTTAACATCCAAAATAGAATATGTAAAATAGAATATGTTATCATTGAACAAAAAAAAAAAAAATCTACCGTACGAATATTACGTCTGCCGTCGATTAGACTTCAAACGGCCATAACTATTTGTTTTCAAATCGTTTTTCGTCACACAATAGTTCTATTTGTATGTTTTCGACGAGAGTAACACAATTCGTGTAGAGAGAATTTTCATCCGAACTAAGACGTACATATTACAGGCAAAAATATAAAATATAAAACTTTAAAGTATCATAACTTTTGATTGGGAGATCGAAACAAGCTTCTGTTTGAGCCAAAATGACCGTATGGAAAAGTACTTCGGGATAAACGGTTTCACCGTTTGACGGACTTTCCAAATTTTTAGAATCGTAAAAAAACGATGTTTCGACCTCTAAATTTAACTTTTGGTATTTTTTTTTTTACAAAATATTTAATGTACCAATAATAAATTTACTATTTTAAATAATAGAATACTTTAACAAATTTTAAGGATAGAAATTTTAAGGATATTTTGAAATTGGCCCACCCAACAATTAACCAAAATAAATTAACAGAAAAAAAAAATTTAGGACTGTAAAAATTTTGACAGTCCTACCAATGGAAATGACTGTCAAAATTTTGACAGTCCTAAAAATTCAACATAAATTTTTAGGACTGTCAAAATTTTGACAGTCCTTCCAATTGGTAGGACTGTCAAAAGTTTGACAGTCCTAAAAATATATGTTGAATTTTTAGGACTGTCAAAATTTTGACAGTACTTCCAATTGGTAGGACTGTCAAAATTTTGACAGTCCTAAAAATCAACATATATGTCAAATTTTGACAGTTCTTCTATTTTTTTATTTTTTTTTTGGTTTTGACGGCGACGAGGACGGGGGAGGAGGCGGAGGAGGACGGCGGGAGGGGGGAGGGCTCCGGTCGGGTGGGGAGGGTTTGGGAGGGTTTGGAAGTAGTGGGCTAGTATGAGTAAAATGATGGGTTAGTATAAGTAAAAGTTCCTATTTAGTGGGCTAGTCCCAATCCTGGGCTAGCCCCAAGTAAATATGGTAGTGCCCTTATAATTTGCCTAAAATTATGATTATGGTTTTGGACTGATTCTGGTTTGTAATTTTAATTAAGATATGTTTTAGGCTCATTATGGTCTTTATTTACTTACGAATTATGAGTTGCTTCGCTTACAGTTATTTTAGAACAAATTTTGTCCTAGAAATTTCTATATTTTTCTTATTTTATGTGATGGTAAATTTATGTTGTAATCATGTAAAGAGCATAAGTATTTCAATAAAAAAGTCTTTGAGATTTGAAAGCAATAACGTGAACCGTGTGATGATTTAGTTATGGAACGTTGGCTCAGTCTTGGCTCGGGCTCAGATCGTGTTCGTCCAAGCTCGCAAGCTAAATCGAGTTGAGTTCGATCATTTCGAGTCTCTAATCGAATCGAGTTCAAACATTATTTTTTGGCTCGATCTTAAGCTTGGGTCGATTGAAACTCGTCCAATAGTTTAGTTGAACCGAGTTCGAATACTTTTTGTTCCAGCTCGTTCGTTCGATTTTCAGCCCTACCTTGAGCATAAATTGTCCATGACCATGCAATGTCTAAAAAACTAAGTTAATAAATATAACATGCACGACAATATAATTTGAATGTAATTACGCCACATATTCTTGTGGTATAGTCTACCTGTCCCGAGTTATCGCTCGTAATCCATATTACATGTTTCAACATTTATCAATGAATCTATCATATCTATAACAGTAAACATGATGTACATTTATGTATAACAAGCAAGAAATATTATGATCATTCCATGTTTCTATGTGACAAGTAACAAATATTCAAGACTACTCTCTTTTATATGGATTCTTTTTTTTAAGGTATCGTTGATCGAAGAGTGCAACAAGATAGTCATTTTATTAAGGTATGAAGACAATGAAAGAAGGGTCAAAGACTTTTAATATTGGAGAATTATCAAGAGAAGAGATTTCCAACACTTTTGCTCAAACTTCACAAACACAATGATCTACATTTGTACCAATAAAGGATCAATATTTTCTCTCCCCTTTCTCTCAGAATTTGATATGAATGCATAAATCAATCAAATCAATTAATAAAATCCATCGAAAACATCAACAAAAATGAATCCATAGAACCAACAACGAAAGCATCAGAAAAAATGACGGCAAAAATGAATAGTAAAAAGTTTCGAGGGAGTGACTCGTATAGAGTTCTTCCTCAAGACACGATCCACTGCATATGTGACCTAATTTTGAAAAGCTAATCCAAATAGAGGAAGGATCTTAATTCAATCTATCCCGATTAACCAATACCGACATGATTTTCGATATGGTGCTCTCGAATGGGGTGCGGGACACTATATAATAACTCATTAATAAAAGTTTTATCCTCAAAACTGAAGAACAGAACCTACCCTAGAAAATAATGAAGGAAAGTTTTTCTTTATCTCAGCTTCAAGTTTCCAAGTCGACTCTTCACCGGAATAATTTCTCTAAAGCACTCGGACTAGAGGAACATCACGATTCTGGAGCAACTTTTCTTTTATGTCCAAGATTTGAACAGGTTCTTCCGCATACAACAAGTCTGCTTGCAGATCCAGCTGACCAAAGTTTAATACGTGACATGGATCATGCACGTACTTTTAAAGCTGAAAATATAAAAGATATTGTCATGACCCGCACCCGGTGTAGGGGCACGAGTATGTGGGTATGCCCAGCCTACGTCGCAGCATCGGCGGTAGAACGCTGTCTCGGTCAATAATATTATCTATCATATCACATAGTATATATACCATGGTACTTGCCAATGATATCTCAACTCCAATTTGAGGGCAAGATAATGGTATAATTATAATCGATACTCAATCACAATATAAAAGTAAAGGAAGATAAATGCACGATATGGAATAGAAGAAAGAGTCATAAAGTCATAATACAATACATCCAAGACTAATAGTCTAGATAAAACACAAAACTTAAATAATATATACATGCCAATGTTTAAAACTGAATTATATACAGTATGCTAATAGAAATCTAAGTCGTCTCAGTAGCTGGCACTAAATTCTCAGTTGGCTAGTCATCTTGTGGCCCGTAAATGGTGGGACACATCTCCTCTAACCACTCATCTAAAAATATATATCCAATTAGGATTGGAGCAAAGTACAACCCAATATCAGTTCCAATTAGTTGATAATAAATATAAACAGAAATAGAGAATGTAATAAAAGACAAAAAATAATGAACAATATCATAGTATGGTAGAAGAGACAGATAAACTAGAGCAATATGGTATAAACTGATCACAATAAAATAGAATAAAGACAATAAAATAGAATATGGTGAATAACTGTAACTACACTAAGTGTTTGAAATACTAGTTAGATATGTGATCGGCTTGGGTTGAACATTGTCTACTTAACATTAGATAAATATTGTCTAACTTAAACATTGAGCATTTAACATTGTCTAGGCTTTGATCACATATCTAGCTAACACTTCCCATTTCCCCGACTAGTACAATGGATCCAACCATGACACGTTACAATGCAAGATACTCAATTAACATTATCTAATATTAAATATTGTATAATGTTAAACATTGTTTAAACAATACGAGCATACGAGAAACAATAAAAATAATAAATAATATCTCATGACTGCAGATCCATGTGTATACTAATCCATGTACCAATGTGTCAGGGATCAAGTAATACATTTCTAAATACTTGCTTTATAGTAATTATCAAATAATAGAGACTATCAGAGAATGTATTCGCCTGTGGTCTTGAGCAAGGTGTGAGGATCGATGTCCAAAATAGAGTCACAATGACCTAAATATGAAATATAAGTGTCAATGAGTGATATGAGATGATATACGTAGTTAATTCACTTGTTATGATGTTTCTAGGTCACTTCTAGGTCCAGACTAGGGTATACTAGTCAATACTAGGCTAAATAGGTCATACCAGGTCAATACATTGTTAATATCTAAGGTACATTAGTTAATTCTAGGTATACTAGTTAATACTAACTAGTACTAGCTATATATACTATAGTACATATCATATACTATATATAGAACTCTAATTTAACACTAACTTCTAGTATTATAGCCTATAACTTATATACTTAGCTAATACTTCATGGTAATACCAAATACTTATAACTTATTTCTATAACGTCATATGTGTGTACTTAGATGTCTAAGTACCTCCTTGTTCACTCATACCCAAATATCTTAGTGCACCTTTGACACCACACTGGTTATTAAGGTATTCGTTAATCTCTACCTTCACACTCTCAAGTCTGGATACTACCTACACACTCTCATTGGACTGATATTCACCTAATACAACAAGTATCAGTTCACCTAATCCTCTATGCTAACCATCTACCGGCACCCTTTAGTGTAACCTCACCTGGACATATCCCACATCCTCCATTCTTACATGATGTTATTGCTAATGTTACCTCTAAATTGCTGAAGGCAAATGATGCATTACACTAAGGTGCAAGTGTACATCCTAGCAACACCTTTGACATTGATAACTAGTATGTGCACTCTCACTACAGTCCCTCTGATACTAACCCCTAATTCTAGTACCCCATCCGTGCACTGCCTTGAGCAGTGCATATTTGCCTACTGCCCGAGCCTCTCCTCTTGTCCAACCTGAACACCTACTCACTGCCAATGCACCATCCATTGATATATGAAGGTATCACATGGTAATAGACCCAAAACCTTCACACCAATAATAGCACTTATATACTACACTAAACCTTTCTCCACAGATGCTAAGCTACTAAAGTCTATACTAACTCTGCACAGCAACCTCACATGCTGGCATGACTGTAACCAATATCTACCCAACACATATCCTTTACACCATCTAACTCCCACTGTTTGAATGTAGTGCACCCTCACAGACACATACAAACTCCTGCACTCACTGAACTGGTACACTACTGGACTGATGCCCTCTAGAAATAATATTGAACACATGTCCTACCAACCCCTTCTACTTCTGGAAATTGCATGCCAAGCCTCACTGCTTGATATAGGCCACTCGAGCCATCAGTCCCTTTATGCCTATTGTTATAAAGCCCTTTACTTCTACCTGCTCCTCTTTTCCTGGCCACTCCAACACCTCAGAAATTTACCCTTACAGTCACGAGAATCACTGGCACACTCAAATATATACCACTTGATTCTCACATTAATCCTACATACTACCTTAAGTGCACTAGGACACACATACTGAAACTCCAGAGATACACTCACTACTTGTAGTACACCACAAGCACGGATTTAGGGATAACTCTTCCCCCTCACTGTACATAAGTGGGTATACCTCATAATACCCCAACTCTGAACACACATGTACACTGCCCTGAGATTAACCACCCAGGTTTATGTACTGTACATACCTCTCATTGCCATACCATTGCAGTGTCACAACTCTCAAACTCCCTTTTACTCACTATATGTCATGTCCCAGTCCCAAAATATATGGAACCAAGCCACGTGACAATGGCCAGCTGACACGTCTCCGAGGATATCCCAATTTAATGGATCCACGAAGAGTGCTACGCTGTCCTATAATACTAACATATCCAATATCAGTCAATAATAGGTAATCTAATCTCATCCACAATATAAAGAGCAAGAAACACTAAATAAACTGCTGGTTGATAAATACCAGTCTCAAGACATCATAGTACAACCAGTAATGTCTGGTGGGAACAAACCCACTACTATGACGAAATAAAGTACTGAAATGAGATATAAAAGATAATGACTAGGGCATCAGCTGACTAGATAATGATGTCCTCCATCTAGGCTAAAGGCCTACCAACTGGTCATGGAAACTCTGACGGCTGCACCTCCAACTCCTCAGCTGTAGCAAATCTTGTTTGCTGTCCTGGGCCGTATACGGTGGGGTAGCAAGCCTCGTCTAAATCTGGAAAGGTACCAGGTCCTCAGAGGGACGTAACAAGATACAAGAAAACAACATGCTATATATGAATACTGAATAAAATAAATACAATAAGGGTGTGTTAGCCATCTAAGTGAATGCAATGTGAGGACAACGCTGGTGCGTATGAGTAGGTGTAGGCATAACGTCTATGCTCCGAAGAGAGTGGCATCAGTACAGTATATCGTCTATATCGCTCCGAAGAACGTGGCATCAGTATAAAGGAAAAGTCATTGGATCCGAGGCTCCTCCGAACTACGGCTCCAATGTGTGTACCCCATACGCCTACTAGTTGTCCTCCCCGCCCAAATATAGATACACAAATCGACTACTCGACGTGCATACCCTGTATCTATATGCCAAGTCTCTAAATTATATCCTGACTACATACTAACCGTGATGTAGATTACACGCAACGATAGCTAGTCGAGTGCGCAAACCCGCATCCCAATATGAATATATCACAGTGACCGTGTGAGGTGTCAGGTCTCAGACAATAACAGGGTATCGTCCGATGGGTTGGGTCTGCTAAGAGCTAAGTCCATATATACTAATCATCGACGTATCCGTCGAATGCACCCGAGACAACTCGGACGCGCAC
Source organism: Iris macrosiphon (assembly GCA_036927795.1). Lineage (NCBI taxonomy): Eukaryota > Viridiplantae > Streptophyta > Magnoliopsida > Asparagales > Iridaceae > Iris > Iris macrosiphon. The sequence goes on from JAYESA010000005.1 coordinate 136,855,556, forward strand.
AGTTGTATAAATTACGAGCAACAAGAATACAATACAACTTATGCATATTTAAATTAGACAGTAAATATATCAAGGTATCTTGCCTGTGTCCTGAAGCTGTGAATGCCAGAAGCCGGTTCCTGCAATATCCCCTGGCTGATCCAATGATCCTAACACACAATATAATATAACAACCAATCATCAGACACTACACATTAACTACATACAATTACGACTCTATACTTGAATACTGTCACGAATTCACTGTTGTTTGAGTACCGCGTCACGTGTGCACGTAGCGAGGATGTACACGTGTTCTGTCTTCGATTAACATGTGTCTCGAGTCAATAATTATTACGTCTATGGTTTTACGAAGCTACATCACGACTCGTTGGATTACCCATCATTTAATTTCCATGTCAAAAGCACTAGGTCTAGGTCTACGCTTTAGGTGAATTATAAGTCTTAAATTACCGGTCATCTCATTAAGCTAATTATTACTTTGTTAATTTCCATCTAACCTAATTAATACTCTTATGTAAGCATGACTTGTGTCCAATCTTAGGACACACAGCAAAACTTGGCGATACGACATACAACTATACATGGTATCACGAGAAAGAGATCAAGCTAGGTTAAAGGCTATTAATACGTGTTCATAAGTGACGCGGCAACACGAAGAAGAAGTATTAGGACACAAGAGAGAAAGGTTCAGCGGACGATTACCTGATCGGCCGAGCGAGGGGGTTTGCTCGCTGGTTGGCTGTCTCCTCCGGCGTGGACGGCTCAGGTCGGCGTGCACGGATCCGATCTCGCGGTGGTGGGGGCAGTCGGGATTTGGACAGCGGCTCGGGTGGCGTCAGGCGGGGTCCAAGCAGCGTCGGGCGGGGGTCTTGGCAGTCGGGGAGGGCTCGACCCGGCTGGGCGTTCGGGGGATGGATGGATGGGTGGTGTCGGTTTGTTGGTGATGGTGTTCCGAGGAGTTGGGCGGCTGAGATGGTGGTGGCCGGTGATATCGGGCGGTCGGGGGAAGAGCTCGGTGCAAGGGGGAAACGGCTAGGGTTTTGATGTATAGTAAAATTAGGGTTTCATGTAGGAGCATGTATATTTATAGGTGTTGGCTCTCGTGGGCTAACCTTGGTATTTGGGCCGGCCAAGTCTCGAGGGTGGGTCTGGTCCATATTTAAGGTGTACACGGGCTTGGCCTAGTCCTGTTTCTTGGTGAGTTTGGCCTCCACTCAATTTAATTACAAAGTTAATGCGCAAGGCGCTCACTTACGAATATTGTGAAACTAAGATGAGACGCAATAATAGGTATCTAAGTTTGCATGATGATCAGGGGGTAGCTTGGCATGTCTAAGGGATGTTCGTGACCTTGGATTGAAGGTAACTGCTAGTGTGGCGTTCCGATATCGTAGCAACGGTATGGTGTAATAAGACATGTGTACGTTAATCCTAATCGTATCAAGTTTAATCCTAGTCTTCATGATTTAATCCCAAAATAACCCTAAATTGGTCGAGGGGGTTTACAATCTACCCTCCTTAGAGCATTTCGTCCTCGAAATTAAAACATACGCAAGGTAAGAACTACTGACCGAAATAAAAATGCTAATACGTACCTAGTCCTTCGAAGAGATGGGGATAGCGCTGCCTAATATCCTCCTCGCGTTCCCAAGTCGACTCGCCTGGTGCATGATGTCTCCACACGACGCGAACTAAGGGAATGGTCTGTCCTCGCAGTACTTTCTCACTCCTGTCTAGAATCTCAACAGGCTCTTCTTGGTATGATTAGCTTGGGCCTACTGTGATCTCTGAGTGGTCAAGTACATGACTTGGATCCGGTATGTACCTCCTCAGCTGCGATACATGGAAGACGTCGTAAACTCCTTCCAAGGTCTTCGGTAATGCTAATCTGTAAGCAACCTCTCCGACGCGTTCTAATATGTCGAATGGTCCGATGTACCTCAGACTCAGCTTTCCTCTGCCTCCGAATCTGATAGTCCCTCGAGTAGGTGAGATCTTTAAGAATACGTGATCTCCAACCTGAAACTCTAAGGGTCGGCGATGCGCATTCGCCCAATGCTTCTGTCGGTCTTGTGCTGCTCGAAGGTGCCCTTGGATCCTCTTTACCTTCTCTACCGTCCGAACAACCAACTCTGGTCCGAGAATCTGTCGTTCGCCTATATCACTCCAGCATACTGGAGAACGACACTTCCTGCCATACAACGCTTCATAGGGAGCCATCTGAATGCTAGCTTGATAGCTGTTGTTGTAGGAAAACTCGACCAAGTGTAAGTGGTCCTCCCATGATCCTCCGAAGTCCAGCATGCACGCTCTTAACATGTCTTCTAGCGTCTGAATGGTGCGCTCCGACTGGCTATCTGTTTGTGGGTGATACGCCATGCTAAACTTTAGGTGAGTACCAAGACTCTCTTGCATACTCCGCCAAAAGTAAGACGTAAATCTCGTATCCCTGTCTGACACAATGCTAACTGGCACTCCATGTAGGTGCACAATCTCTCTCATGTACATATCTGCTAAAGCCTCCGTCGATTGCCCAACTCTAAAGGGTAAAAAGTGTGCGGACTTGGTGAGTCTATCCACGATTACCCATACTGCATTGCGCCCACTAGGACTCCTCGGGAAGCCTGTAACAAAGTCCATAGTGATATGCTCCCATTTCCACTCCGGTATAGGAAGTGGTTGAAGCAATCCGGCAGATCTCTGGTGCTCAGCCTTGACTTGCTGACACACCAGGCACTTGGCTACAAAGCGTGCTATCTCTCTCTTCATTCCGTGCCACCAGTAGTACTGTCTTAGATCTTTGTACATCTTCGTGCCTCCTGGATGAATGGAGTAGGTGGAACTGTGTGCTTCTGACATCAACTCCTACCGAAGTTCTCCATTTGGAACATAGAGACGATCTCCGCATCTCAGTGTTCCGTCTTCATGTATCCGTAGTCCTGTCTGTAATCCAGCCTCGGTCCTTTGTCTGAGCCTCTGAAATCTGGCATCTGTCGGCAAAGCAGTCTTGATTCTCTCTACCAGTGTCGATTGCAATTGGAAACTCGACAACTGTCCGTCTACTCCGGGTATGACAACCTCTATACCCATCTGCTCTAGATCTCTCAACAAATGTTGTTGGGTAGTCAAGAAGAATGCCATAGGTCTTCTGCTCAATGCGTCTGCTACTACGTTGGCCTTTCCTGGGTGGTACTGTAGCTCTATTTCGAAGTCTGTCATCACCTCGAGCCAACGTCTCTGTCTCTGATTTAGATCCTTCTGAGTGTAGACATATTTCAGGCTCTTATGGTCAGTAAATATCTCCACTCTTTCTCCATATAGGTAATTCCTCCAAAGCTTTAACGCAAAGATCACCGCTACAAGCTCCAAGTCGTGGGTGGGATAGTTTTTCTCATGTGTCCTCAACTGTCTAGAAGCATAAGCTACAACCTTCCCATGCTGCATCAAGACGCATCCTAATCCTTTCCCGGACGCATCGCTGTAGATTACGAATCCTCCGGGTCCAGAAGGTATGGTCAAGATGGGTGCTGTAGTCAAGCGCTTCTTCAGTTCATCGAATGCTTTCTGACACTCCTCTGTCCAAGTGAACTCCTGCTCCTTACGGGTCAAGCGGGTCATTGGCTCTACAATCTTCGCGAAGTTCTCTACGAACCTCCGGTAATATCCGGCAAATCCTAGGAAACTCCTCACTTCTGAGACATTGGTAGGGGTTGGCCATGTCTCTACAGATGAAATCTTCGCCGGATCTACTGAGATACCGTCTCCTGGGATGATGTGTCCAAGGAAAGCGACACGATCTAGGAGAAACTCGCACTTGCTCAGCTTGGCATAAAGTCTCTCTCTCCTCAGCGTCTCTAACACTAGTCTCAAGTGCTTCTCGTGCTCCTCGTGGCTCTTCGAATACACCAAAATGTCGTCGATGAAGACTACCACGAACCGGTCTAAGTATTGGTGGAATACTCTGTTCATCAAGTTCATGAATACAGCTGGCGCATTCGTCAGTCCAAACGGCATCACTAAGAACTCGTAGTGACCATAACGAGTCCTGAATGCTGTCTTTTAAATGTTTTCCCTTCGCACCTTCACTTGATGATAACCCGATCTCAAGTCGATTTTTGTGAACACCACTGCTCCTGTCAACTGGTCGAATAAGTCGTCAATTCGCGGCAGGGGGTACTTATTTTTGATAGTCAAAGCATTAAGGGCTCTGTAATCAATACACATACGTACTGTTCCATCCTTTTTAGGCACAAACAATACTGGTGCTCCCCATGGTGATGCACTAGGACGGATAAATTTCTTGCTCTGCAACTCCTCCAATTGTAGCTTCAGCTCGTCTAACTCCTTCTTCGCCAATCGGTACACATTAGAAGATACCGGTGCTGCTCTTGGTACTAGCTCAATGGTGAACTCCACGTCTCTATTTGGTGGTAAGCCTGGCAATTCTTCGGGGAAAACATCCTCGAATTCTGCAACTATAGGTGGGGGCGCAATCTCCATAGTCATGCAAGTTCCAGTTGTCTGTCCTACTCCTTGTTCGACGGTCCCTCGTATATACTCGAACTCCGGTTGATCTGGTGGTCTAAAAGTGACGCTACACTTCCGACAGTTCAGTACGGCGTTATACTGGCTTAACCAGTCCATGCCTAACACAACATCAAAGTACGACATAAGCAATACCAGGAATCGCGCTCTTATCTCTCTACCACATACGACGACCGAGCACGTTCTAATAGTGCTGGTAACCGACACGATACCTCCTCCGGTAAGAATCTTCCAACTCTTAGGTAAGGGGGAAGTCGCTACTCTATGCATTGCTACAAATCTACTAGATATAAATGACAATGTAGCCCCAGAATCAAACAATGCTGTCGCAGGTAAGGATGCGACTAAAATGGTACCTGTGATTGCTTCTCCTTCTGTTTCCTCCTCAGTAGCTGCCAATGCAAAGGCCTGTCCCTGTCTTTGTCCTCCTGCCTGCTGTCGGGCCCGATCAAACTGTGCCTGCTGTGGGGCCAAGGGTGGTCCCCTTTGGAATCCTCCGGGCGCTGGGGGACACTGGCCTCCTGGTGGGGGTAGTATCCTCGGGGCTGGTGCTGCTGGCCTTTGTCCGGCCTGTGGGGCTGCCTCCCTGCGCTGTGGGCAATCTCTGACAAGGTGCTGGCTTGCTCCATAAATCATGCATGTCCCAAGTCTCTTCCGGCAGTCCTTCTCGAAGTGACCTCTCTTACCACAGAAGTGGCAAGTCGGAAGTTCCTGGTGTGGATATGGTGCTGCTCTCTGTTGTGTCTGCGCTCCGGGACGACGGATGGGTCCTCTTGCTCCGGGCTGGGCTCTAGCTGGCATGGTCGTGCTGGAACGTCTAACTCTTCTGACAATGGCCTCCTGGATCCTCGCCTCTGCTAGGACTTCCTCATAAGAAATCCTTGCTTGTGCGGTGGTATATCTTTATAGCTCGAAATTTAGGCCGTGGTGGAATCTTTGAGCCTTCTCTAGATCATTGGGTATCAGAACGGCTCCAAATCTGCTAAGGCGGCTAAACTCCGCGTCATATGCGTCAACAGTCATATTCCCCTATTCTAGATGTAGGAACTGTGAGTACAGGGCATTTCTGACTGTTGCTGGAAAATAATTGCATTGAAGTATTCCAAGAACTGTTCCCAAGTCTGGTCCTTGCCTACACTGCGCTCGATGGAATCCCACCAGTGGTGGGCGTTGCCTTTTAGTTGGGCCCTCACTGCGGTCATCCAAAGGTCTGGATGCAGTTGTGAGGCCTCTAATAGCATCTCCGTGTTGGCGATCCATCGGAGATCTGTTCCGCAGTCTCATTTCCTGAGAAGGTATCTGGTCCTATCTGTCGGAACCATCTAACAGTACCACCTGTCGGGGCTGGTGGAGGTGCTGGTACTGGTGTCGTGACAGGTGTCCTCTCTAGTACTGCCATCAGGCTCTGTCGCAGTGTCTCTTTCTGCTGCCACTGGGCTTGCATCATTGTCTGGAAGAACTGAAGCATCTGTGGCTGGCCATCTAGCTGTGGCATCTGGGGTGGATAAGGTGGAGGCGGTGGTAGTGGAATCTCTGGTTGTGCAGTAGGCGTCTCCTCAGATGTCGGCATCTCCGTCTGCGGCATCGGTGTAGCTCCTGAAGTCTGGCCCTCAAAATGCTGCGTGGGGATCGTCTGGGAAGTCTGTCCCTCAGGCTGTGGTGTAGGATCGCCCTGCGATGTCTCGTGCCAATGTATCAGCGGGGTCTGTAACGGGGGTTGCCCTTGGGGTACCTCATCTCCTTGAGTGGTGTTATCTGGCACCGCGGCACGGGGTGCTCCTCGTCCACTGCGCAAATTCATCTTGCTGCAAGAGATAGAGCTTCATTAAAAGAGTACGAGAGCAAACAAACATGATGCAGATATTTAGAAGCAGTATGAAGGAAGTTCAAGGACGAATCAAAAGTGGATGAGACCTAATAATTTCTATCCTATTCCAAGCTCGCTGGGCATGTTATCATACCACAAGCGAAAAGAGGAGACCTGCATGGGCCACCACTAAAACCATGTCACGTCCCAGTCCCAAAATATATGGAACCAAGCCACGTGGCAATGGCCAGCTGACACGTCTCCGAGGATATCCCAATTTAATGGATCCACGAAGAGTGCTACGCTGTCCTATAATACTAACATGTCCAATATCAGTCAATAACACGTAATCTAATCTCATCCACAATATAAAGAGCAAGAAATACTAAATAAACTGCTGGTTGATAAATACCAGTCTCAAGACATCATAGTACAACCAGTAATGTCTGGTGGGAACAAACCCACTACTATGACGAAATAAAGTACTGAAATGAGATATAAAAGATAATGACTAGGGCATCAGCTGACTAGATAATGATGTCCTCCATCTAGGCTAAAGGCCTACCAACTGGTCACGAAAACTCTGACGGCTGCACCTCCAACTCCTCAGCTGTAGCAAATCTTGTCTCCTGTCCTGGGCCGTATACGGTGGGGTAGCAAGCCTCGTCTAAATCTGGAAAGGTACCAGGTCCTCAGAGGGACGTAACAAGATACAAGAAAACAACATGCCATATATGAATACTGAATAAAATAAATACAATAAGGGTGTGCTAGCCATATAAGTAAATGCAATGTGAGGACAACGCTGGTGCGTATGAGTAGGTGTAGACATAACGTCCATGCTCCGAAGAGAGTGGCATCAGTACAGTATATCGTCTATATCGCTCCGAAGAACGTGACATCAGTATAAAGGGAAAGTCATTGGATCCGAGGCTCCTCCGAACTACGGCTCCAATGTGTGTATCCCATACGCCTACTAGTTGTCCTCCCCGCCCAAATGTAGATACACAAATCGACTACTCGACATGCATACCCTGTATCTATATGCCAAGTCTCTAAATTATATCCTGACTACATACTAACCGTGATGTAGATTACACGCAACGATAGCTAGTCGAGTGCGCAAACCCGCATCCCAATATGAATATATCACAGTGACCGTGTGAGGTGTCAGGTCTCAGACAATAACAGGGTATCGTCCGATGGGTTGTATAAATTATGAGCAATAAGAATACACTACAACTTATGCATATTTAAATTAGACAGTAAATATAGCAAGGTATCTTGCCTGTGTCCTGAAGCTGTGAATGTCAGAAGCCGGTTCCTGCAATATCCCCTGGCTGATCCAATGATCCTAACACACAATATAATATAACAACCAATCATCAGACACTACGCATTAACTACATACAATTACGACTCTATACTTGAATACTGTCACGAATTCACTGTTGTTTGAGTACAGCGTCACGTGTGCACGTAGCGAGGATGTACACGTGTTCTGTCTTCGGTTAACATGTGTCTCGAGTCAATAATTATTACGTCTATGGTTTTACGAAGCTACATCACGACTCATTGGATTACCCATCATTTAATTTCCATGTCAAAAGCACTAGGTCTAGGTCTACGCTTTAGGTGAATTATAAGTCTTAAATTACCGGTCATCTCATTAAGCTAATTATTACTTTGTTAATTTCCATCTAACCTAATTAATACTCTTATGTAAGCATGACTTGTGTCCAATCTTAGGACACACAGCAAAACTTGGCGATACGACATACAACTATACATGGTATCACGAGAAAGAGATCAAGCTGGGTTAAAGGCTATTAATACGTGTTCATAAGCGATGCGGCAACACGAAGAAGTATTAGGACACAAGAGAGAAAGGTTCAGCGGACGATTACCTGATCGGCCGAGCGAGGGGGTTTGCTCGCTGGTTGGCTGTCTCCTTCGTCGTGGACGGCTCAGGTCGGCGTGCACGGATCCGATCTCGCGGTGGTTGGGGCAGTTGGGATTTGGACAGTGGCTTGGGTGGCGTCAGGCGGGGTCCAGGCAGCGTCGGGCGGGGGTCTTGGCAGTCGGGGAGGGCTCGACCCGGCTGGGCGTTCGGGGGATGGATGGATGGGTGGTGTCGGTTTGTTGGTGATGGTGTTCCGCGGAGTTGGGCGGCTGAGATGGTGGTGGCCGGTGATATCGGGCGGTCGGGGGAAGAGCTCGGTGCAAGGGGGAAACGGCTAGGGTTTGGCTAGGGTTTTGATGTATAGTAAAATTAGGGTTTCATGTAGGAGCATGTATATTTATAGGTGTTGGCTCTCGTGGGCTAACCTTGGTATTTGGGCCGGCCAAGTCTCGAGGGTGGGTCTGGTCCATATTTAAGGTGTACACGGGCTTGGCCTAGTCCTGTTTCTTGGTGAGTTTGGCCTCCACTCAATTTAATTACAAAGTTAATGCGCAAGGCGCTCACTTACGAATATTGTGAAACTAAGATGAGACGCAATAATGGGTATCTAAGTTTGCATGATGATCAGGGGGGTAGCCTGGCATGTCTAAGGGATGTTCGTGACCTTGGATTGAAGGTAGCTGCTAGTGTGGCGTTCCGATATCGTAGCAACGGTATGGTGTAATAAGACATGTGTACGTTAATCCTAATCGTATCAAGTTTAATCCTAGTCTTCATGATTTAATCCCAAAATAACCCTAAATTGGTCGAGGGGGTTTACACTATATATGCAGTAACACCCACCACACTCTAGTTTCCTCCATCTGTTGAGCCACTCCAGATCTGAAGGCAGACGTCACCTGCAGATACCAAACCTTTACTCATCAGCTACTGCTGTGCAATATCCTAGTTGCAGTACAATATTGCCTCCCATTTACTCCTTTTCAACTGCAATGCATCTCACAGAGTACTCCTCCAGACACCATCACACTAAACACATGAATGTGATACCATTCTCTAACTTATACTCTTACAATCTATACACACATAAAGTCTGGATACCAAAGCCATTCATACACTCATGCACCATTGCACCTATAAATATAACTCACCACACACTAGTATAGGCAATCAATCAAACACCTAAAGTGTACCTCTTAATGATACTCTAATAATCTATGATACTCTCATGATACCCTCTCTCTAATATCACAATATACCACTAATACTTATAAAAAATATTTAATATAACAAATATAGTATAACTATTATAATAAAATGTTATTCTAATACAATAAAGAGAAATTGACATGCTAGAACCTAATTTACATTAAAAATTACTAAAATAGCACTCGGTATCATGGCGTATCACAATGTATCACGATACACCCTACTCGTATCTAATTGTGGACACGTAGCTAGTCTCACAACACTAATACAAGCCTAAATAGATCTACCAAATCTAATGACAAACACTTGGTGCTCCAATCTCATATTTTCTCCAAATTGGACACCAAACTCAATGTAAAAGTCACAATAGAGATAATTAGAAGTCAAAACGTCTTCCTATGGGTAGTCATAATGTATGGGTAGTTTTCTAATGTTTAAATGCAACAATTAGAACCTAATTAAAGAGAAAATCTCAGAATTTATCTATTGGGAGATAAATTTCTAATGTAAAGTTAAGTGGACACAATTTGGACACAAACTTCTTGTCCAAACCTTCCTCTCCAAGTGTCATTGCCAACTTCAAGCTTATTGTCTTCTTAGATGGTGAGGATGAGTGAATTTGGAAAGAATTTATGAAGAATTTGGTGGAGGGATGAACAATTTGGGGAAGAACACGAATAGAAAATAAAATAGAATAAAAATGAGAGGAGGGAGAAACTCTCTTCCCATAAATAGGGCCGACCACCTATCCCCTCTCCCAAGCAATGTATAATGACTATAATACCCCCATGGGTTGTCATGAAGAAATTAATTAGTGGAGGAAGCTTCTCATCCTAATGAAGGTTAAGTCTAAACTCTAACTAGGAAGAATGGTTAACTAGTTGGGTCTAAATGGACAAGTCTAACTAATTGGTTAAGTTGTCATGCCAAGTTGGTTAGGTCCACTAGGGTCATATCTAATCAAATAGTCAAATCTACCAACCAATAATAATACTAGTCACCAATGCATAACATGCACATTATTAAATAAATTATAATCAGAATATTTATGATAATACAAAATAACAAATTTACCCCTATTCTAGAAATGTGGTAGTTACAGATATCGTGAACATCAGCCAACGCTAATAAGGCTATCTGATAGCCAACTGGTGCAACTTGCTTGATAATTTTGAAAAGGCCAATAAATCTCATACTCAACTTTCCTTTAACTCAAAATCTCATTACTTCATGCATAGGCGTTACCTTCAGAAATATATGGTTGCATTCCATAAACTCAAGAGGTCATCGATGGGTGTTCGCATAGCTTTTTTGTCGACTCTGGACAACTTTTAGTTTTCCCTAATCAAGCGAATCTTCTGTACCATTTGTTCCACCAATTCTGGGTAGGAATCTGTAGCTCTGCAACTTCATCCCAACATATAGGTGACATTTACTTTCGCCTGTACAGTGACTCATATAGCGCCATTTAAATATTGGAGTGATAACTTTTATTGTAACCACCTTGATTTTTAGAATTTAAAATTTATTAATATAGATATTCTGAAATTATTGTGATTAAGAAAAATTTTTAATTTATTTTTAACTAATTATAATATATAATATTCTTGGATTTATAATTATGTGTAATTAATTAATTATTAATATTGTGATGAAAATATATTTTTGGGTGTACAACTATTACTAGTGTATTGTATAATTATTTTGGAATTTATAGAGGTCTAAAACTATTTTTAAATGGCCACACAACACACACACACACACACACACACACACACACACACATATATATATATATATATATATATTAATTAATAAAAGAATCAAACCTAAACCCTACCCTAAACCCATTAACCCAAATTTTAAATCACCCTACCCCCGTGCCTACATAGGAACCCAACCCATCCCTTTATATATACATATATACATGCATAAAATCCTAACCCATCACCCATGCCTACACCACTCGCTGGCGATCGCCCGCTGACCCGCCCCCCGCACCGCCGTGCCGGAACAATGCCGCCGTCCGTCACCGCCAGCAGCAGCATCAGCAACAACGCCTTGTGGCCCCTCCTTTGGGCACAACCACCGCCCTCCTCGCTCTTCCGATTTGCGTTCCGTCTTCGCTGGTATGTTCACAACCTAACCCTCTAGGATTTTCTTCAAGTGGAACAAATTTAGGCACCCTGGGTTGATCGAAAAATCGACCGAAAGTTGGCAGAAAAATTGTTCGAAAAAAGTTCAAAATTTCAGTCCGAGTACCCCTGTTCATGTCCAATTTTTTACCAACTCGTTAATTATTTTTAAAATATAATTGAAGGAACTTATTCACAATATAACCAAGATTTTTACTGTTCTTTTTGTTATTAGTTTGCTTTAATGGTAAAATTATTCTTGTTCCAAAATGACCAAAAACTTATTTTTAAAACACCAAAAATCTCGTGATACGGGGTGCGTTCTGCCAAACGAGGTGACTTTGTCGTATGCGAGTTGCATCGAAAGATGTGTATCGTCAATGCGAAAGTGTGGGCTTTCGTGGAACTTGATTTGGATGTGCGTGCACACAAATCAACGCATATCCGTCGAAAAATACCGTATCGACTTATTCTAACACTCACCGTAACTTTATGTGCGTGTTGTTTCGTAAAAAAACTTGCGCCATCGGATTCGCAGTGTTACGCTGGTCCTATGACCCAAGTTTGGTTCGATTCTGAGAACGTTGACGAAACGTCGTTTTGTGGGTCTCACGGTTCCACATAACGGGCAATTTTGTGACCGGCTCACCGAAATCTAATTCCGAAGATTCCGTTGAGTTTGTGCTATCGTTCTGGACTCATAGACTCTAAGTTGAACGAATTTAGAGAACTTTTTCTTTGACACATTTTACGGTGCAAAATGGGCCACATGTGGACCCCACTTTGACCCAAAACTGACAATTTTGCCCCTGTGTCCAAATTGGACTTATGGGTAGTCAATCCTAGCTATTTCTAGTATTCTGAGAACAATGGTGATGTTTGTTTCAATATCCGGAGGTGTACGTGCTGATTTTACTTTTCCAAGAGTAGTTGACGGAGTTCAGAACCCAGGCAAGTGTACCTTGCCATGATGTATCACAGTTCCTTGCCTTTATTATCTTATTTAGTTGTTATAGTTATTTGATATGGGTGATGTGTGTATTTACCCTAGGACCGTGACACGTTGCTTAGCGTCCGAACAAGATTTAGGTGTCAATGCCGTACGCGGGGTCGAGTAACGTCACTTAGAGAGTTGATTCCACGATCCTATTTTTATGTGCTTGCTTTACCAAGTATATCATATCCTAGGACACTTGACACTATTTCATGTGACAAAATCTTTCTTGAGTTATTTATGATGATTCTGTATAGGCTTACAGGATTCGTGACATGAGACTTGCATATTATATGGATATTATTATGACTCGTTGCACTAGCTAGAGGTCATGATCTTGCATGTTATGGACATGAGATATTATGTACATGAGACGTGAGGTTACATTGGGTGGGGAGAGACACACCATACTACAGGCTAATTATTGATATATATACTATACTACTGGAGGTACTGTGGCACATATACCGGAGTCGTGATACCACTAGAGGTGCCTTGGACTCTGTCTCAGATCTTTGGCACCTATACTGAGTCTTAATACTACTTGCTGCTATAGGCTCCCCGACACAGAGCCTGTAGTGGTTTCAGCCTGAGTACGAGTGATGTTCTCACATGCATATCACATAGATGGTTACAGTAGTTTACCCTTGAGTGTGTAGCATTATACTGTTTTACTTTTGGAATGCTGTTTCTTGTACCTTGTTACGTCCCTCTGAGGACCTGGTCCCCTACCAGTTTTTGCAGTATAGACGGTTATGGAGCCTTTGGAGTTGCTGATGGAGTTGCTTGTCTTGCAGGCAATGGTACCAGGTACTTATATCATTTCTACCGGAGTTATGATTATTTATTCATATTGTTTATTCATCTGCTGATGTAGCCTAGTTTTAAAGACTCATATCTCTTTCTCGAGTCTATTCGAGTTTGTGTGTTACTGGGCGGCCGATTTTAGCACATGTAGCTCATTCTTGTGTATTATGTTCATTGTGGATTGAGGCATAGATATTTATATTTACTTGATTATTTAGATATTGACCATTATAATACAGCTTATACGTATTCGAGTCGGACCAGAGTCTGGTTGAATGCGTAGCTGATATGTTACGTATTTCTAGTCCTACATATTTTGGGACTGGGGTGTGACATATTTTTTGGTGGCCCATACAGGTCCTGATTAAATCATTTTAGTTACTTTTCGGTACCGAGCGAGCCTGTAATCAGGATTAGTAGTATTAGTATCTCAATCCACAACTGATTTGACAATTCCTAAGCATTTGATTATTGCCCTTGGACTTCATAATTGTACTCGTTCATTCCCTCGACATCCTTATTATTGTTTATCATCTCTCCCTATTTCAGAGAGATGGACGTTCGTGCGCGGTGTTTTCTCCAGAAGCAGATCCTTGTCAAGGCGGAAGAAGACATGCTAGACATGCTAGACATAAAGTTTTGAGAAGATGGTTACCCTTAGTAAGGAAGATAGATATGTTATTCCTATATGCTAGAGCTAGTGTATATTGTTAGCATGAGAATTGAATATAGTATTGAGTTTAAGGATTAGTTGTATTACCCCCTCGACTGCATCCCTATCCTTCCCATCAAATTCTTATCTTGTGTTGCATATATGGCCTCGTGTTTTTGCAACAACGATCTTTCTAATTATAACAATGAGTAGATCCTTCCTCTTTCCCTAGTTGTGCCTTAATTACATAATCAATCCCTTAGTTGGTACCACTCCTTATGTTAATATCCATATCACCATAGGTATCAGTTATTTTCTACTCTAATTCCCTTGATCTAGTCACCATGACTCGATTCTTCAAATACCTGCCTAATCGTGCCTTATTCAACCATGTAGACTTATCAAAAATTCTTCTTGTCGTGGCCTGAAATTTGGTCTCTTTGTCATTAATATCAATCAATGATCGAAGCCTCTCTACCACCTTGCCTTAGTTAGATTTCACTCAGTCATTTTTTCTGCCTTGTAGAAGCTTGAACTATACAAGAGCAGTAATGGATGGGTCATAATTTCCCTTATAAAGTTGTTGATCAATAGCACCCTGATAGTTTCTAGGTTCCTTTAGAAAATCCTTGATTACGGCTAGTAAATCTTAGAATTATTGTAACCTTATTTAGAAAATAGGCCCTTCAAGAAATCTTGTTAGCAAGATCATGACCTTAGTTTTAATACCAACTTAATTTTTATAAGTTGGGTAGATCGTAACCCTTGGTTTTAGTTTAGGGTATTGTAGAAACATGAAAAATACGCTGAGTAGCTATACGCAGCATTTTAGTGCTGGGCAGCGTAAAATATGACTTCGGAGCCATCGGCGTACAACAGAGCTTTTTTGCTAAGTACAGCGTAAAATATAAGCTCAAGGACTATCCGCGTAATGCAGTATGTCCAGGCTCCTTCAGCGTAAAAAGGGTGCTACATCGCCTTTACGGCGTAAAACTCATTCGCTTTAATGCAGAATTGAAGTGTACGAGGAACGCTTCGTATTCCTCGAAATGAACCTGTCAAATCATGCAGTGAACCTGACGTCTGACTCCTGACAAAGAGTACTGCACGACTACCCAGACGACGGCTATAATGATGGCGCGACACAGCAACCCAGACTGTCGTTTAGTGACATTTCCTTAGCGTAAACCGCTTTTACGCATATAAGGGAATATGCTGCCTAGTTATACATAGGCAGATGTGAGCTATTTACGCTCCACAGAAGACAAACAGACTGCCATGTCAAAAACTGCTCTTCGTACAGGGCTCGAGGCACGTCTCTGCATTTAATGCGCAGATGATGGCAGATCTTCGAGGCACGTCTCTGCATTTAATGCGCAGAATGATGGCAGATCTTCAAGGCACGCCTCTGCATTTAATACGCAGGATGGGGGCAGATCTCTGTATTTAATGCAAGAGATTTGATCATATCTCCAAAAGCCGTAATTTCGGCTAAAACGTCTACATCATTACGCCATCATGCTATTCTCAGCTATGGGAGCACGATGTACGCTATCTCCTTGGAATACGCCAACTCAGGCCACATTTGCATTGGTGCATATTAAAGCTATTCGGTCCAGAATTCGCTCAAGGCCTCAGTCAGGGGAGGAGGATCAGCTAGCTTCTATGCATACTCGGCTTCTATGCCTACTCGGCTTCTACGCCTGCTCGGCCTCTATGCCGGTTTGATAACTCTTTGACTTCTACGCCATGGTGACAGTTATTGGCTTCTACGCCAACCTTTTCTACGCGAGGGATAACTATCCACGTGGCTTTTATGCCGTGATCTTCGCAGCAGTTATACGCGTTATCTCTTAATGGGACACGTGTCACACGCTCATTCAAAAGATCATTTATACGTGGGTAACGGTTATTGTAACCGTCGCGTAAAAGGTGCTATACTTTCCACTATCCAGCTTCTACGTCGACTGGATGGTCACTGTCACTAAAACCCTATAAATAGAGACCTCTATCAACAGAGGTCCAGGGTCGAAAAACTGAAGGTCAGAACCATGGTCAAAGAATCCAAGATCAAAAGAGAAGGTCAAGGAACTAAGAGTCGAAGAGTCTTTGAGAGAGAAGAATCCAGAGCTCAGACAAAGAGTAGTGATCGACGACTTTGGCATCGAGCATCCACTCTCTTTTGCAACATTCGAAGCTGCTTTCTGTCTTCTACGACACTTCTTCATCATCGTGTGGTCAAAGGGACAAAGTCATCGACTGCAGATCAGACTCCTATAGTAATATTTGCCCAGATTAAAAATTGTACTTGACATCCTCGTATAGGATTAATTGTACTTCTTGTTTGTGAAACAAAGAGCGGGTTTCGTATAAACCTCGTCTTATTTCTTTCGTTTATTATCAAACATAAGATGACTCTGCTGGGGACGTCTTTCTCCTCTGAGGAGAAAGCAATTGCTCAACACGATGCGGTATCCGTGGGATCCGCGAAGAAGACCCTGGTCGTCCAGTTCGACCAGTCTGCCTACGAAGATATGCTTCGAACAGGGGGTAGCTCTCACTCTCTCTCTGTCCAAGACAACAGGAAGCTGCGTAAGGTTTGGATGCCCAAGACATCCCCTACCATTCCTGCCGACTCTCCGATCTCTTCGAACACCCAGGTTGTAGCTGCACAACCTTCGTGCTCTGCACGTAAAACTCTGTCTCCCGTCCGTGACGTGGTAGACAAAACTTCTGATGATGCCTCAGCGCTAGTCCAGAAGTCTATTCCGCGCTCTGCGCGTAAAATCTAGTCTCCCGTCGATGACGTGGCAGACAGAATTTCTGACAATGCCTTGGCGCCAAATCAGAAATTCTAAACGCGCTCCGCGCGTAAAAATGCATCTGCCCTCCGCGAAAAAATAGATGATCCCTGCAATCTACGCAAGGGAAAGCAAGTGGCAGACTGCTCAACTTTTCGGCCTTTACGCCAGCAAGGGAAGAATCTGCCCGCCCTCCAGATTACACGAGGAGCTGATGGCCGACTGAGGACCTTCTTAGCTTTACGCCAGCCTGAGCAGAGCCCCAAATTACACCAGGTGAAGCCCCTCAGCGTAAAGAAGGCTCAGTTTGCGGAAAGACAAACTCCTCGGGGATTATCCGCTACCCAGATGGCTAACCTGTTGTATACGGGTGGCACATGAAGAACTATGGTTCCCGACATCCGCATGACCACTGATGTGAACAGAAGGAACAAGCCATCTTCTTCTTCTTCTTCTTCTTCTTCTGTAAACCCTCATGACCTGCGTGAGTATCTGATCCAGAAACGCAAGGATAGGGGATCTTCCAGCGTGTCTATTATGCCTCCTAGGGAGCACTATTGTAATAGTCATAGGATTGTAGTTAATAATTGCTGTTCTGAAGCAAAACGGTCGATTTTCGACCGGTTGAGCTACTCTCCGTCTTTCCAGGAAGAAGATCCCACACATGCATCAGTGTATATGGCTTCACACATACCTAGAGGAAGATCGAACTCAAGACGTCATCCCTCTAGAACTGCGAGCCGAAGGAGATTCAACAAGCTCCTTAGGAACATTGAAGCTGGGGTGTTCCAAAACACCCGTTCGAAGTCACGACAACCGGCTTCGTACTCTTCTGATTCTGATGCTGGGGGTCGCCAGTCTCCCGAATCAGATGCTGAAAGTATAGAGTCAACTTCTACAGAGACCTATACTAATCCTTCAATGACACCCAGGGAGATGGGAGTTTATACCATTGGAGATGAATGCGAGGAAGCTTCCCCGTCGGGGAGCGCTGAGCAACGCATTACTGTACTGGAGACATCTCTGAAAGAGATGCAATCCATGATGGAGAACATGCACCAGATGATGCTGACTCAACACACAGCTGCTATGGCTCAAGCATCGGTCCCTTCAACTCAGATACGTGTGGGGGTGGACTTACCACCATCCAACGCGATCCAAGAGCCTGCTCTAGATCAGGAGTCAGCAGTTCCTCCGCTTCCTCACTCGGAGAATGTATTACCTCCCGTTGCAGTCGCGATGCAACCGATTCCTCACCACTCCGTGGTCCCACTACCGGCTGAAAATTCGATGCAGGCAGTATGGGAGTTGAAAGCCCAATTTGATGCCTTGAAGCACAAAGATCAGCTCAAAAAATTGGGAATCAACCAGCCTTACCCGGCTATCTGGGAAGAGGCCCCTTTCCCTCCTAAATACAAACCACAGACTATGACTTTGTTCGAGAGAAAAATATCACCGAGTCAGTACATGAACTACTTCAGTATGATGATGGTGTTATTACAAGGGAACGACGCCCTCCTCACTCGAGTGTTCAAGGGCTGTCTCTCGGGAGTGGCTTATCAGTGGTACCGTAGTCTGGCGGACAACTGCATTACTTCCTCTGAAGACTTTAAGGCTTTATTCTTCGCACGATTCTACGAGGGAGGGATGGACATGTCTATGTCCTCTCTCATCGAAGTGAAGCAGAAGGAAAAAGAGGACGTTCGCACTTTCATCGAACGTTTTCGTCAAGCCACTTTACAAATGCCTCCCGGAGTTCCAGACTCGGCATTGGTGGACATTTGCAGGAAGAACCTTCTTCCCGTAATCTCGGTGTTCACAGGACCATATCAGTTCCATGATTGGCCCTCGTTCATCATCTCAGCGGTAGCCGCCGAGGACAACAGTCGGAAGGCGCATGATAATGGCATCATGATCTCTGCCTCCGATAGAGGCAAGAGGTCATCCTCCAACAGCGACCATCCTCGTGGTTCCAAAGGAAAAGAAGCTCTGGCAATCAATACGTCCAGGCAAAAGACTGCGGCAACCACACAGACAAAATCTGGGACTTCCAGGCCCATTGAAGTATACTCTTTCGACGACGACGATATTCCGAGCATATTCGAGTGTCTCGTCAAAAGCGTCAAGATTACCCTTCCTGAGGAGAAGCGGCCTAATAAAGTCGGCAGTACTAATAACCCCAAGTACTGCATCTTCCATAGATACATACACCACCCTACAAAGGCGTGTTATGTACTGAAGAGGAAGATCCAGGAGATGATCGATGCTGCCATCACTCTGCGCAACAGCGAGAAGATGGTCACGGCCAACATGATCTCTCTGCAATTTGACAATCTGCCTCCCCAAGAAGTCCCGGACGGATTTACACCTATTTTCCGGACAACGATGAATATCGTTAATCTCCCTCCAGCTAGGGGTCAAAATCATGACCTGGTACCCCTAACTACCCAGCGGGCGAGATCATATGGGTTCATCTAGATCTGGTATCGGAGATCGAGAAAGAGACTCAAGCTGCTAATGCTAAGGCTAAGTCTAAGAAGAACTCGAAGCGTAAACCATGTCACATGGTTACGATGTACTCGGTATCAGAAGACGAGGTCTTGGCTAATGGAACCCGTTCAGGAAAAGCTTACCTCAAGGACTATGGAGCAAATCAGGAAGATACATCGGCAGACGCTTCAGCTGCCAAGCCTTCAGAACCGGAATCCACCATACCAGAGGCCGGTCCTTCGAGACCAACTTCGGCGGACAAAGGGAAGCAAAAAGAAGTGCGCTTCGATAAACCTTTGAAAAACATTCAAAATAAAGGTTTAGAGAAGCCTTACAACTTCGATATCCTGGCCCAATTGGCCAATACACCAGCCAGGTTGTCCATCTTCGAACTACGCAGGCTCTCTCAAGACACTCGTCAAGCCCTGAGTGAAGCATTAATGCAGACGGATGCATACTTGACCCAGCTCAAGTCCCCTGACGAAGAACCTATGGCATGTCCTCAATGCCACAGTGTGATGGAGGTGGTCCCGAATATCACTTTCACTCAAGATGACATGTTGTTAAAGCATAACAGGCATGACAGACCCCTCTATTATACCAGGTACGTCGGTTCCATGGAGGTCGACCGGATTCACATAGATCCGGGATCATCGATCAGCATCATTCCTCATAGTCTGCTCAAACCGCTGAGGATTCCTACCAGCGAATTGGCATACACCACCACTACAATCGTGGGTTTCAACGCCAGGAAAAGTAAGCCGTTGGGGAAAATTCGCCTGAGGATCCAGATTGGCGACCTCAGATCAGTGGCTACATGTTATGTCATTGATTCAGAGGTGTCCTACAATATTCTACTGGGTAGACCTTGGATCCACGACCACAACATCGTTCCTTCGACTCTACATCAATGCTTTAAATATGTAGATGCCCAAGAAACAGTACAAACGGAGTTTGCGGACCTGAACCCGTTTAAAGGAGTAGAATCCTACTACTCTGATGCCATGTTGTACAATCAAGACTACATGGAGGAGGTATCAGGCGAAGCAGAGAAGGAATCCCATCGGGAGCCAGAAGAACCCTCTGCCGAGCAACCTCTGTCAATCAAGGTGAAAGGGCGAACTACTCGTCCAAAAGCCGTCGAGCCTATAGCTATCCACCTGAACAAAACCAGGTCAGGAAAAGGAGGTGATCCTCTAGTGATCACTTTGAACCAGAAGCCTCCACCCTTGGTCATCAGCCTTCGGCGCAGTAGGCAGCCAATTGAAGTAAATACAACCAGGAACGCGGTTTCAGATGATAATAAAGATCCTCTTTTCCAGTATATTGACGCTTAAATTCCAAATCAGGAATCCTCTCCCCATGACGATATAGAACCTATAGCACAAAAATTCTTGGAAGCTATAGACTCCTATCATCCGTATGTGTGGGAAGTAGCGTAATCATCCAATGTCATCACGACATATGGACCACATCAGGATTCTATCTTTATTGTCCCGCCTGCCTTCAGCAGTCAGCGTTCAATAGTCTTCGGCCGCATGCGCAACGAACCGACTGTACAAGAAGATTCTTTTGATGACGATGCTGGTAAAATGCAAGTTCACAGATACAGCCCGCAAGCTTTGAAGATCATGCAAAGTATGGGTTTTGACTTGAAGCTGAAACCAGGTCTCAACTACGGGAAAGGCAGACGAATGCCGCTGCACGACGATCCCTACTGTCAACGAACTCGTTTCGGGTTAGGGTACACCACCTCCCTTGCAACTTCTGAGTCAAACGAGGATATCTTTTCCTCTTTTCAAAATGGCTCGTCGCCCTCCGACTCATCTGATGCTCTCGAACGAACATTATCAGTAAAATTGCTTCGAAGCAGACGAACAAGAATCCGAACCGTTTGAGAATGACTCTTGGGCTTAACAAATGGATACACAATGGGAATTCCGGTTCGATCAAAGAGAACCTCCCACCGAAGATAAAGTTATCCAGATTGACGTTGGGGATGAACTTTCGCCAAAGCCGATATTTATCAGTAACAATCTTTCCGAAGAAGAAAGGGAAGAAGTTATCCAGCTGATAAAAGAATATATCGACGTCTTTGCGTGGAATTATGAGGATATGCCAGGTCTTGATCCAAATGTGGCTACTCATAAACTCAATATATTGCCCGATTCGAAGCCTGTGATGCAGCACCAACGCCTGTTCCGCCCGGATATGATGAACGCCATTGAAGCCGAAATCAAGAAGTTGATAGTCTGCGATTTCATCCGGGAAGAACAACATCCCGACTGGGTCGCCAATGTTGTCCCAGTCATGAAAAAAAAAGGGAAAGTACGTGTCTTCATCGATTACCGAGTTCTGAATGCAGCCTGCCCCAAGGATGAGTTTTCTTTTCCCATTACAGACGTCATGATTGACAATACATGCGGTTTTGAACGTATGTCTTTCATGGACGGATTTTCAGTATACAATCAAATCAAGATGCATCCTGAAGACGAGAAGCGTACTTTCTTCCGGACACCATTGGGGGTATATTGCTATACGGTCATGCCCTTCGGATTGAAGAATGCCGGGGCTACGTACCAACGGGCTATGAGTAACATATTCCATGAGCATTTATGCAAAACAGTGGAATGTTACGTGGATGATATAGCTGTCAAAAGCCGTCTCAAGGATAATCATATCCAAGACTTGAAGACTGTATTTGAGTTAATGCGCCAACATCAACTCAAAATGAATCCTACAAAGTCCTTTCTGGGTGTATCTAGTGGCAAATTCCTGAGATTTGTCATTATCGCTAAAGGCATTCAAGTGGACCATGATAAAGTCAAGGCCATCTTAGAAATGCGATCGTCCCGTAATCTGAGGGAACTCATGGGATTCTAAGGTCGTCTGGCTTATATCCGGAGATTCATATCCAACCTCTCCGAGAGGTGTCAGCCTTTTTCTTGTCTCATGAAGAAAGGTGTGTCCTTCGTATGGGACGAAGTCTGTCAGCAAGCGTTTAATGACATCAAACGCTACCTCACTAATCCTCCAGTTCTGGTGCCTCCCGTCATAGGAAGACCATTCTTGCTGTATGTTCGAGCGATGGATCATTCTCTGGGAGCTCTTCTCGCACAGAAGAACGATGTGGGTCATGAACATGCTATCTACCAGGTACAGTCCAGTGGAAAAAGAATGCTTGGCTCTGATGTTCGCTATTCAGAAAATGTGATACTATGTCACAGTCCAGACTATTCATATCATCTCCAGGATCAATCCTCTTCGGGTACTGATGAACAAGCCAAGTGTTCTTAATTTCTGACTCGCGACTTGGACGATGTTATTAACGCCGTATGACATGGTATACGTCCCTCAGAAGTCCATCAAAGGCCAGGCATTGGCTGATTTCCTACTGCTCATCCGATCCCGGAGACCTCTAAACTATACGAGGACATTCTCGACGAAGTTGCAGAATGTAATTCCGCAATGGAAAGTGATGCATGACAACTATTCTTCGATGGTGCCTCCAGGACTGGTCCCAGGGGAAACGTGGTTTCAGGAGTAGGAATTATCCTGGTTACCCCTGATAAACTCGTCATCTATCGAGCATATTCTCTTAGCGAGCCCTAGTCCAATAATATGGCGGAGTATAACGCTCTACTAATCGGGCTCCAAGTCGCTAAAGAATTGGGCGTCGAATCTCTGGAAGATTTCGGTGATTCTCTGCTGATCGTCAATCAAGTCAGAGGAATATATGAAGTCCGAAATCTAGACCTCATCCCCTATCACCGAGCAACGGTCGAGATAGCTATGACGTTCAAAGGGTTCTTCCTAGAACATGTGCCTCGATCTCAAAATCTGGAAGCTGATGCCCTAGCCAGTCTAGCTGCAGATTTAGCTATTCCTATAAGAAGGCAGAATTCGGTGATCCTTCTTAACAGAAATTTATTCTGTGTGAGAAATAACTTTCACATAGAACGCAGCTACGCTGTGAACACAGATCCCCCCAAGAGAGACTGGAGAAGTCCCTTTATAGATTTCGTGGCATACGGAATCTTGCCGGAGGACCCTAAAGAAGCAGTATCCGTCAAAAGACGATCATTACGCTTCTATTTTGATGCGTCTTCACAGTGTCTATATCGCCGGACCTACGACGGACTGCTATTGCGATGTCTCTCCGATAACGAGGCACAACAGATTATCCGTGAAGCTCACAACGGCATATGCGGAGCGCATCAACCCGGTCCTAAGCTACAGGATCGTATCAGGAGGATTGGCTATTACTGGCCTACTATGATCACAGATGCAATAAAGTATGCAAGACAATGCAGAGCCTGTCAGGTTCATGCAGACTTTATACATCAACCTTCTGAACATCTACATCCTATGGTTGCATCCTGGCCTTTCGAAGCATGGGGTATGGATATCATTGGTCCTATTCACCCGTATTCTTCCAGAGGTCACCGGTTCATATTGGCTATCACGGATTATTTCTCTAAATGGGCAGAGGCGATCCCTCTTGCTGAGGTGAAGACATCTAATGTGATCAGCTTCATCAAGCATCATGTCATTTATCGCTTTGGGATACCCCGGAGGATAATTCATGACAATGGGCCTCAATTCATCAGCCAAGCGTTTCATCGATTTTGCGATAAAAATCGGATACAAAATGTGGCCTCTACGGCATATAATTCTGCTGCTAATGGTTTGGCGGAAGCTTTCAACAAATCCATTATCAAACTCTTAAAAAAGTTCGTCTCTTCGAACAAGAGAGATTGGAATGAGAAGCTAGGAGAATGTCTCTGGGCATACCGCACAACGGTACGAGCACCGACAAGTTGTACCCCATTCTCATTGGTTTACGGGAGCGAAGCAGTTCTCCCCATCGAAATCCAGATTTCGTCACTCAGGATAGCAGTGGCTAATGAGTTGACTCAAGAAAAGAATGACCTGTTAAGGCTTCAAGAGCTAGAAGGATTAGACGAGAAACGCCTCCAAGCTCAGCAGCGCATCGCGTTCTACCAGGCACGGATTTCCAGATCTTTTAATTAAAAAGTAAAGGAAAGAGTGTTCAAAGTTGGCGAGCTGGTTTTAGCTGTGAGAAGGCCAATGATTCTTACTCACAAGAGTAAGGATAAATTCCAGCCCAAATGGGAAGGCCCTTATGTGATCGAGACGACATTCTCAAACGGCGCTTACAGGTTAGCTAAGCCTAATGGAGACTTGTTGATGGCTCCTATCAATGGCAAATTCCTGAAAATGTACTACGCTTAACCTCCTTTGCTCGAATGGAGTATGGTGAAGATCTCATTCTGACAATACTACTTCTAGAACGAAACTAGTTGGATCGTATTCTATTATGTCCATATAACCTCTGAATAGATATGTTTAACTAATTTGGAACTTCAAGACCTATCACGTCCATATTACCTCTGATAGTATTTTGTGTACAAATTTTAGCTGAAGCATATTCTATCATGTCTATATAACATCTGAATAGATATGTCCTGTTGAAGCTTACCGAGAGTATATCACGTCCATATTACCTCTGATATCACTTTCACCCAAACCTGTCATTTATAATCCAAAATGACGGGTCCACAAAGTTAGATAAAAGCCTCTTTATTATTCCCAGAAAGAGCAAAAGTACATTGAAAAGCAAAAAAGTACATCATTTGGGGGGAGCGGTTAGGTCGCGAATCTGCTGTGCCAGTTGAAGCTTAAAACGGTAGCGCGGGGCCGCTCCAGCCGTGCCTCGTCATTGCTCAGGAGGGACAGTTCGAATCTAGACTGAACAAAACCAGCACATGCGACTCCTGCACGCGCCAAGTTCTGTTGAGCTATGCCTAGTCGACCGTTCACCACATCTAGAGCTTCCGATGACTGAGAAGCCCACTCCTTTTCCTGAGCGAGTTTTGCTTCCAGTCTGCGGACCCTCGCTACATTTCCTTCATGCTCGGCCTGACACTTTATTTGAAGAGGAATAACCTCCTCCAAGACAGCTTTTTCTTCATCCATCTCCTGCTGATGTGTCTGGATGGATTTATTTAGGCCTTCCATCTGTTCAGCAAGCTGCGCAGTCAAGGAGTCATATTCAGCCTGGACCAGGTCTTCAATGCTGCCTCGAGATAGCTGCAAATATTCGTTAATGGGTTCCTCCAAACCATTAACTATCTGCTCCAGTGTGTCAGCTATCCCAGTGTCGTTGAATTCTCTGATCGGCACTATCGCAAACTGAGAGGACCTCCTCAGCGCCTCGAAGCCTAGATTCTTCTCCAACACCATTGATATTAATGTTTTCATAGTAGTGTAGAAGATACTGGCATACTGCTCAGTCAGCATGGCTAGATCCGAATGGACGCTGGGAGTGGCTGCAATATTGGCGAATCCCCCTCCAGGAATGACCGCAGACAATGTTGCCACAGTCGTCGCCTCAACCGATGGTGCGACAAAAGAAGATGCGCCAACAACGGACGAAGTGACCGGCGTACTCAAAGGAGGCATTGTCGCAATGACAGGCTCATCCTCCTCTTGAGATATCGGAACCGTTTCGGGCGAGCCGGCACCCGAAAATGTTTCCTCTTCGAAGTCGGGCACCTCCATGTCGTTGCCAGGAGCTGAAACAGAGCCAAAAGGCGCGTCAACACTGCCCTCCCCGTAGATGTCTTCCCCTGAAAAGAAGACAAAAGAAAGTTAATATCAAAATGATGTTAATTTTTCTAAAAAGAGGCATAAAGACGACATTTACTCATGGCCGATGGTATATATGTCGAGTCTGCAGCCAGTACAGCTAAATCATTTCTTAATGATGCTAAGCGAGCTGTCATACCTGGAGAAGGGGGTGTGCTAACTGACATCCGCAGGAATTCTTCGGAATCTTCACCCATATCCAATCGAGGTTCATCAGATGGAATCTCGCTGGGTATACTTACAGACACGGCAGGGGTTTCTTTCGATGCTGATCTGGATAAAGTTATCCTTATTCGGCTCGGCCCCGAAGGCGATTCGTACCACTACCTGAAGCGGTAGCAGCAACAGCAGCCTCAAGCAGGAATTCTCCGGCATGGCCAGCCGAAACTATGGAGGTTCCCTCTCTAAAAGGCGAGTAACCTCTAATCGAAGAATCATCCCTAACAGGGAAAACAACAGGTTCACTTCTAGGAACCTCAGGGTAGGAAGTCCTGACAGGACGACTAACCGTCTTCTTCTTCTTCTTCTTACGAGGGAAAGTCTCCTTCAGAACATGAGCCCTTCGCTTACCAGAGATGTCCAGAGGCCATGTAGGCGGAGGTATGTCACCCCTCGGTACTGCCAACAGAGGCTTATCTGGATTGACGGAATCTTCACCCTCATCGGAGGAAACTGAGGGGATTTCGTATCTTCCCGTGGACTTGGAGGAGGACATCCTAAAACTTCCACGCATATCAAAATCGCGATAGCAGGTGTTGGTTGCCACATAAAACTGGGCATACGAGTAGAGGATGTGCAGCTCCGTGGAGAGTGAAATGGTGGGCACAGTAAAAACTGCTTTAGTACAACCCATGATGAAGTATCGCCATCCTCTCGCTCCATCAATGAGTCCACCCCTGGACTTGAAGCTGGTGACGGCATTGCCCACATGCAATTGGTCATACCCAAACTGCTTGACAAACCGACTAGGCAGGTAGGGTTCCAAGAAGCATTGGTCTTCACTTCTGTACAGTAAATGGGAAGGTCTAATGCAGACCAACCAATTAAAAGCCTCAGGTGAAAAAATGGTCTTCCTGTCGCCTAAATCCTGAAGTCTGCTCCCCTGTTGATTGAGATGTACATAGGGGACAGTGCAGAAGAGCTTCCAGCTGTGACTGAAATTCAGCGCCCGCCGACAGTCTAAAACTGTGGTCACGTTCCAGAAGGATTTCTTGTAATTCAGTAAGAAACTACTCCCCGAACTACTGCCAGAGCCGGGAGACATCACCCTGGGGTTATGGAGAACTAACCATCCCATCAAATACAGGTACGGTAATTCTACCCTAGGAAAGCTATCACGCCGAGTTTCATCGGCAAGCAGCCCATCAGTAATGGCCCTCAAGCCAGCTTGTATGCGGCACACCATGGCAGGGAGCAAACCCAGTCTTGCCCCGAACACCAGACGCACTGCAGGCCATAGCGTATTACGGTGAATGCGGTCCGCAGATGCAATATCGGGTACCACCAGTCAACGCAGCCAAATAGAGAGAAAACCAGCCAGTTGAGCTTCCTTGGACAGAGGCCTGCGACAATGCCTCAAATAACTGTAGGCCTTAGTGCCTGCAGGATATTTTCCTATCCCTTCGTCGAGAATCTGATCTGGAGCCCCAGCGTCCTCCATAAGATCATCGACTACCTAATCACTAAGCACGCTCAGAAAGCTCAGAGGCTGATCCTTGCTATCCAAGACTTTCTCTGGCTTAGCAGCCCTGGCCTGGTGAAAGAAGAGGTAGGACGCCCATTTATTGGTATGAGCCAAATCTGAAGGCTCGTTATAAAAGGCGGTGCAAGCAAGGTAGTGGCACATCAGCTCCTGGTACACTGCCACTACCCGAGGGTCTGAATCTCCCAGCTCTCGATTTATGGGAACATACTCTTCGTAAGGAGTATCCCCATTGGCAGTCTCGAAATCTCTGCCATTTCGTGAAGGGCCAATCACAACTCCCCCAGTGGAGTGGCGAAAGTCCCGGTGAGCGAGATGTATCGCTCCATCAAAGCCAGAAACAGGCTGGGGTTGAGAGGTAACCCAACACTAGTAGCACTCACAGCTTCGTACAGACCAATGCTCTCCAGCTCGGTCTAAAAATGCTTCAGGGCCCAGTCAGCTAAACGAGCCCATCGAAGATTTGTAGGGGTGATCCACCCATTGGTCCGAGGATTAACCTTGGGGTATACTCCTCCATGCCTCATGAAATCATTGCAGAAAGTCGGTAATTGGACCGGTTGGAGCAGTAAACTGTCTTCACTCGGGACACTGCCCGGATACAATCCCCTGAACGGCATCACAGAGCCGGAAGGGCGGCTGACAAATGACCCTTGGTCAGATCCTTTCTGGTAAAATATCTTCCCCAGCCGGCCGTGAAGATTGGGAGTCGGCGTCCACGACATCCTCCTGGGATGTGTGGCATGGAAGAATGCCGAGATAGGGTAGTCTCTCAGCATCTTGGGCAGATACATGACCAAGCCCCCGGTAGGAAAAACCCAGAGTTCTTTCTTGGGCTTCATTTGGGACTGTTTGTCAATCATGTCCCCGAAGAGAAAAGCTGGCTTTATATATTGGGCCCCGTATATGGAAGTCAGGGGATCTCCGTTGATCATGTTCAACAGCATTCGCTCGCCTTGAGACGATATCAGGATTCCCCTTCCTTCAGGATACTGGGGTCCGAAGATAGGAAATGTCACGTGGGCCAAATCCTCCAGGTAGTTGGAATGCAGCATCCCGACAACATAACCCATCACCTCGGCCAGCGGAAGACATATGCAAGTTAACTACAAAGTGCAAGAAAAATACGTCAGCTCCTATACTAGATATTACAATCTTGCAGCATTTGCCAAAAGTCAACAGTCTGTGTTTTACGCCAAGACTGTAAAAACTTGATCTTTTACGCTGGAATCTTGTTCCAAGGCGTAAAATTCAAGACTGGCAGTATACACAAAAAACTTGACAGTCTGTGTTTTACGCCAGACTGCCAAAGTTTGAGTTATTACGCCGGAATTTTCATCCAGAAGCGTAACACTCAAATTTTATAGTATACGCCAAGTTTCGACAGTTTGTGCTTTTACGCCAGACTGTGAAAATATAGAGTTTTTACGCTGACACATTAGAAATGTGGGCGTAAAAGATGAAACATCTCTGTGCATCATCTTCCTCGAAGAGGCTATCAGCACAGAAGACGACCTAGCGCGTTCACGTACAACGTGAGCGAAAGATTTTTTGTCGTTCTTGTCGTCCCAAAAGCTTTACCTTTAACGCCTGGTGCACAGCTCGTCGGTGGGATACTTCATTCAAAATGAAGCTCGCCTTGTCCGACGGAAGTCGCTCTTGCTTGGACAGAGGAGCGAGAAGAAAAGTCAGTCTTCTTTCCCTTAGAGGAAGAGATCGGTTTCGGGGCTATTGCTGAAAACTCAGAATGCTCGGAGAGGAAACGAAGGAGAGAACTCGAACAGTCGAAGGCTTTCTTTTGCAAAAAAGACAAATGAAGAGTTTTTCTCTGAAAGCCTTGGGGTATATATAGAGTTCGGATGGACTCCTCGAATCCCTAACCAAATCCGATAATTAATATTCAGTTATAATTGGGGACTACGTCAGCCTATTACTCAGGGAAGGCGGACAGTCAGTGAATTCGAAAAGTTTTCGTACAAAGCAGATTCGTGGTTCTACGCTAGGGAGCTTTTTACGCTCGGCAGCTACAAATCTACGATTTTACGCTCAGAGGCTATAAGTCTATGGTTTTACGCCCGGATGCTTTTATGCTCTGTAGCTTTTACGCTCGAGAGGCTACAAACCTACAACTTAACGCTCAAGAGCTATAAATCTATGATTTCACGCTTGGTGGCTTTTACGCTCAGAGGCAACAGATCCACAACTTCACACTCGGAAGATTTTCTTTTCAAAGGCTACAAATCTACAGTTTCTACGCCCGGATGCTTTTATGCTCAGCAGCTTTTACGCTGCTTTTACGCTCTCCGCATATCTGAAAAATGCGCAGGCCAGAGCATGCGTATATATATGAACAAATCCCAATGCGGTCAATTGCAAGTGTTCACGCAGAGGATACTCCTTCTTGGCCTCAAAATATCCTAAGTACCCAAAGCACACAGAGTTCAACATTGAATATGACTCTTCTTCTTGGGTCGATTGGAAGTTCATCCAGAATCTAGTCTGAATGTTTCCTCTACAATTCAAGATGGCGACTCAGTTTGACAGCCGTTTCTCGCCCTATTTCAAGGGATTTTCGGGAAATCATTCTTGAAGATGATGGTCTAAACAAAAATTTTGTTTATCAGAAGCGACGGTTCAGAATTCTACGCAGCTTTCCATTCCTAACAGCAGGACAGTTCGAATACTCGACTTAAATGCTAAGCGGCTTTCTGCGCATCTTTAGTTATGCGTAAAAGACAGGATGGGACCTAGTACTCTTTCTATCAGAGTCGACGTAAAGTTACCAGACGTGTCAAAGCTACACATATTCAGACTTCATCACAGCAAAATATATGGCAAGATAATCATATGCACAGAAGAAGACGATTTTATTAAATCATGATTATATATGAGGAAAATTCGGTCTACAAAGGGTTTTTCTTCATCTTCATGATTACATATGAGAGAAATCCCATCTACAAATGATTTCCTCATCTTCATCGGAAGGTCACCCCCATAATCTGTTCTGCCAGGTTCTCGTGTTGGTGGTGATATTCTTTCGTCTTCTTCAGCAGTTAGTCGGTTTCCGCGACCGATTAATAAGAAAATGATTGATGGCGGGAGGATACAAAACTGGGCCTGCCTAAATTATGCAGAGCCCATCCTCCGTACGCCATGACAGATTGAGTTGAGGTATTAGACCCAACTCAATACTCGAGGACATAGCTAGTTTTTCTGCTCTCGTCCACGAACGACAGGAGAAAATACAGCTTGCAAGCTGTGTGGTCGAATCTGACCCTTCCTCTCTCCTGGACGAACCGCCATACAAAGTTGCTGATTATCCCGAGCAAAGGAATCTATGATATCCTTCCATGATCCATCGTTACAGAGGACATTTGCTCGAAGACGCCTTCTTTTTCGGCTCCTTACATGCTGGAAGAACATGGTCTTCTTCTTCCTCAAGTCGACCCGACGAACTCCGGCGATCATCTCTGTGTGGTGAAGGAAATGTGGGAAGAACATGTTAACTCCTCAGCCTTTATATAGGCAAAAAAGAACACATAGAATCCCAATAAATCTCCAATAATCCGCCAGAAAGTCAACCTTGAAGAACGAGTCAGACTTGACCGTTTCATGCTTCATTCAAAGCGTTTCAAATTACGAGAAATTTGAAAACTTTGAAGGGGGTCTTGTAGAAGCATAAAAAATACGCTGAGTAGCTATACGCAGCATTTTAGTGCTGGGCAGCGTAAAATATGACTTCGGAGCCATCGGCGTACAACAGAGCTTTTTTGCTAAATACAACATAAAATATAAGCTCAAGGACTATCCGCGTAATATAGTATGTCCAGGCTCCTTCAGCGTAAAAAGGGTGCTACATCACCTTTACGGCATAAAATTTATCCGCTTTAATGCAGCATTAAAGTGTACAAGGAACGCTTCGTATTCTTCGAAATGAACCTGTCACCCCCAGTCCCAATATACCAAGGGACTAGATACGTGGCAATGGCCAGCAGCATGCACCGATGGACAAACCCAATTTAATGGAACCATCGGGGCATACTTAAGCTGTAAATATAGGTCTACAACAATAAGTCTAAACTAATCTCATCCACACAAAAATAATAAGAACAACAGCAAATAAAGAAAGTACATCAATGTCCAGTCTCAGCAAAGTATGTCGGGGAACAACCCGATAAAAGTCTAAAACACTGGTTCAACAGACCAGAACAAAGGAGTCCAAAATAAAGTATCTGATGAGTACAAATAACATAAACTCAAGAAAAGTCTTTAGCCATCACCTCTGCTTCTAAGTTTGGTTCAGCGTCAGCAACAGCTTCTGGTACAGCTTCAGCTCCTGTCCCGTAAACCTCGGGATAATGCTCTTCTACTAAACCTGGGGACATCATCCGGATCCAGGTCCTCAGGGGACATAGCAAGGTACAGATAATACAAGCCAAATAAATGCAGTGAAATAGTAAATAACATAAGCAGGGTATCTACATAACCATCTATGTGAAAATGCAACTGAGAGCATCACTAGTACTCAGGCTGAGACTGCTACAAGCTCTGTGTCGGGGAGCCGGTAGCAGTAATAACAAGTAATGGGTCTAGCTCTGCTCGAGAGTCTACAACCTCACAATAGTAGTAGATATATATATAGAACAGCCTGTAGCCTGTGTGTATCTCCCCATCCAATGTAACTACACGTCTCATGTCCATAATGTCTCATGTCCATGTCACGTGAGATCATAGCTAATGCAACAAGTCATAATCTCTAGGAATATAATATCTATGTCCATCATGTATCCTACACAGAATCACCATGAATATCTCAGGAAGATTCTGTCATATGTTTGGTGTCAAGTGTCCTAGGTTATTGTACTTGATACAACAAGTACTAGAATGTAAAGGGTCACGAATGTCCATCTCTAAATGACGTACACAACTCCGCGTACGGGATTGGCATCCGACTATAATCGGACGCTTAGTAGGTCATACGGCCCTAGGTTTAAGCATAATGAATAATATAAATAAGCAAGGAAATAATTATCAAAACTACATAATTTGGCAAGGTACACTTGCTTGGGTTTTCAGCTCCAATTGTAGCTCTGTCAGTAGCAGGATTTGCAGGCAGTACTCCGGTTGCTGGAACAAATATCACCATCAGATTCAAAAAATATTAATCATCTAGAAATGCCTGTCCTTGAGTCGAATTTGGAGACAAGGACAAAAATGACATTTCGGGACAAAAACGGGGTCCAATTGTGGGCCGCTTTGCACGGAAAAACGTGTCAGGGTCAAAGGTCTCCAAATCAGTCAAACTTAGTGTCAACAGGTCAGGAACGATGATACGAACCCAACAGAACTTCCAGAATTGGATTCCGATGAGCCGATCACAAAATCGCCCGTCGAGTGGAGCTTGTGGGGCCAACGACACACGATTTTGTCAACGTTCTCAAAATCGAACCAAACTTGGCTCACAGGACCAGCGTATTGCTACGAATCCGATGGCGCAAGTTTCGTCTCGATCCGACGTGTGTACACTAAGTTACAGCGAGAATCAGAATGGTCGGATACGGGGCGGTGTCCGCGGATACGCACTGATTCCGGTGTGTACGCACATCCGAATCAGCTTCTGTGAAATTTCGTACGTCCGTATCAACGACGCGCACGTATCTGTGAAGACCGTACGTGACCAAGTCGTCCCGTTTGGCGGGGCGTACTCAGTTCCGGGGTAAAATAGGACGTTAGTTTTTCCTGTTTTTGGATCGCGGTTCGCGATCACCACAGGACGCGATGCCCTGAGCGGGTTGTACGGGCACCGAGGGGGTCTTGTAGGCTACACGATGCAACTGATGTAATTGAAATCAGAACTACGAGGAGTGAGATACAAGTACCTGAACAGGGCTCGGAAATCAGCGTTTCTCGTGTCCGACACGGGTCGGAATTAGGTTTGTGTCCTGGCAGAAACGGCTGTGTCCGTGTCCAACTTAGGGCTTCTGTGTCTGGGTGTCACCGGAGTCGACTGGCCACGGCGAGGAGGACGGCGGGGCTAGGGCTCGACGAAGGGCTGGGCGGCTCAGGCGAAGCCGGTGGTGGCTCGGCCGGGCGCTGCCGAAGGCGGCCGGGGACAGCTCAGGCTATATCGGGCTGCCGTTGCTGCGGGCCGGAGGAGGGTGACACTCGGGGAGGCAGGCGGAGGGTGCTGCGGGTGTCTGGAGGCGTCGAGCTCGGCTGGGGTGGGCTGGAGTCTAGCTCTGCGGGGGTTGTGGAGGGCTGATGGCCGGAATCCTAAAGCTCACCGGAGAAGAAGGCTTTGGAAGGGGTTTTTCCGGCGGAGGCTGGGTATAAATAGGAATTGAGGGGAGAGCGAGAGGCGGCCGGTGAGGGAGAGGGGAAGAGGAGAGGCTGGCGGCCGTTAGGGAAGCCGGAGGAGCACAGGGAGACCAAGCGGCGGCGGTTGGTCGGCCGGAGGGGAAAGGAACCATCGGCTGAACGGTTTGGAAGGGAAAGAGAGCGGGTCGGGTCGGGTTCTGGCGGGTCGGATCTGACCCGGATCCGACCCGTTAAGGGTTTGGGCCGGTTCGGTCAGACCGGCCGGTCCGGTCCGGTTCAGACTTTGGGTTCGGTTTGGTTTTTATTGGTTTAATTAAACAATAGTTTTTATTACTTTAAAAATTCATCCGGGATCCAATAAATTCCTGAAAAATTACCCCATGTCCGGTTTTTAATTTTACACTAGAAAATATAATTTTTATCACATTTTAATATTATTTAATATCTTTTAAAAATTTATTTTAAATCAGACTACCTTATTTTATTTGTTTAAAAATACAGAAAAATGCTGATCAAATTCAGAAAATTAAATTTAAAATTCTTAAAATTTTTAGGTGATTACAAAACATGTCAAATCATGCAGTGAACCTGACGTCTGACTCCTGACAAAGAGTACTGCACGACTACCCAGACGACGGCTATAATGATGGTGCGGCACAGCAACCCAGACTGTCGTTTAGTGATATTTCCTTGGCGTAAATCGCTTTTACGCATACAAGGGAATACGCTGTCTAGTTATACACAGGCAAATGTGAGCTGTTTACGCTCCACAGAAGACAAACAGACTGCCATGTCAAAAGCTACTCTTCGTATAGGGCTCGAGGCACGTCTCTGCATTTAATGCGCAAAATGATGGCAGATCTTCGAGGCATGTCTCTGCATTTAATGCGCAGAATGATGGCAGATCTTCGAGGCACGTCTCTGCATTTAATGCGCAGACTGATGGCAGATCTTCAAGGCACACCTCTGCATTTAATATGCAAGATGGGGCAGATCTCTGCATTTAATGCAAGAGATTTGATCATATCTCCAAAAGCCGTAATTTCGGCTAAAATGTCCACATCATTACGCCATCAGGCTATTCTCAGCTATAGGAGCACGCTGTACGCTATCTCCTTGGAATACGCCAACTCAGGCTACATTTGCATTGGTGCATATTAAAGCTATTCGGTCCAGAATTCGCTCAAGGCCTCAGTCAGGGGAGGAGGATCAGCTAGCTTCTATGCCTACTCGGCTTCTACGCCTGCTCGGCCTCTATGCCGGTTTGATAACTCTTTGGCTTCTACGCCATGGTGACAATTATTGGCTTCTACGCCAACCTTTTCTACGCGAGGGATAACTACCCACGTGGCTTTTATGCCGTGATCTTTGCAGCAGTTATACGTGTTATCTCTTAATGGGACACGCGTCACACGCTCATTCAAAAGATCATTTATACGTGGGTAACGGTTATTGTAACCGTCGCGTAAAAGGTGCTATACTTTCCACTACCCGGCTTCTACGCCGACTGGATGGTCACTGTCACTAAAACCCTATAAATAGATACCTCTATCAACAGAAGTCCAGGGTCGAAAAACTAAAGGTCAGAACCAAGGTCAAAGATTCCAAGATCAAAAGAGAAGGTCAAGGAACTAAGAGTCGAAGAGTCTTTGAGAGAGAAGAATCCAGAGCTCAGGCAAAGAGTAGTGATCGACGACTTTGGCATCGAGCATCTACTCTCTTTTGCAACCTTCGAAGCCGCTTTCTGTCTTCTATGATACTTCTTCATCATCGTGTGGTCCAAGGGACAAAGTGATCGACTGTAGATCAGACTCCTATAACAATATTTAACCAGATTAAAAATTGTACTTGACATCCTCGTATAGGATTAATTGTACTTCTTGTTTATGAACCAAAGAGCGGATTTCGTATAAACCTCGTCTTATTTCTTTCGTTTATTATCAAACAGGTATTTCTAGAAATTTAGGGTAAATTTGAATTTATTTTGGTGTTAATTAGGTTAATCTCGAACGGATTAAATTACCTATTTAATTTATGTATCCTTGATACCCTTTGTTGTGGATCGAATATTTGGAGCATAACACTATCCTTTCCTTTCCAATAATTTCTCCCTTATGACCTAGACTAGTCACTCTACATCTATGACATGACTATCACACATAAACTGGCATTCCCATATTTTATTTTAGTCGCATGACATCCACGATGCAATTGTACACACAAATAACACATAGATATTATTTTTCTGTTGCGGTCGATTTTAATACTCAACACCGACTCAATTCTTCCGGCCACCTTGACATTCATGAGCCTAACTGAAACCAACTCACTGATGACACAACTGTTACTTCTAAATATACACATAAGTTGGCATAATAAGTTAAATCTTTGCTTGGAAGAGGTGCGTTGCTAGTAATACAATACTTGAATTTGGGTGAGATTGGAGTAGACGATAACTAAAATAAACCAGAGTTTGGTTATTCGAGTAGCGAAGCGATTAGCGATTCAAAAGCTTTTTACGAGTAGCTTGTCCGACTTAGTTGTCACTAAGGTTGGTTAAAATACACATATTTAGGGGATGCCTTGAATATAGGTACGATACAGACTTAGCGATATGCATAACTCGAATGCAGCTGCAAATAAAAATGTTCGGATTCGCATGGACGAGTATAGCAACTGAAGTAAGATTGCCACAGCCCTAGATCATCATTCGTGATGGATTATAACATACTCCGGGTTAAGCAATATATATTTTGCGCTAAGTCGCAGTAAAGACCGAGTCAGAAGTTGGATTGAATGATAGAGTCATTCAATGAGGCAGACCCCGCACGCACGTGACAGGGAATGAGAAGCGAGTAGAAAATTATGTTTGAACAGATCTAATGATACAGATTGATATGCTTGAGTTAGATTCCATAGTATGTGATAGAATGATTCATGCTCAGGAAGTCTCGAGGACGAGACTTGTTTTGAGTGGTATATAATGTAACAACCCACTCCATATCTATGCGGATAGCGGATTCAAACGGCACCAGTGCGATAACCCGACCCGCTTTGCTCAGCAAGAAGACTTTCTTGAGGTAAAGGATTTCCAGACTTGGCCCTTCAGGGGTTCAGACTTAGACTTTTAGGGGCTCGCTCGGAGTATCGCTCGATCGAGGCGAATCATCGCTAAGGTGGGTGGCTATGATGAACTTGTCTTTGCTTAGCCAGCACACTTAAAATATGGTTGATATATGCTAGTCGCTAGACTAATCACCCATTGCATGCTAATAAAGAATACAACACATTTAGCTAAGGGAATAATCACATCTAATATATCTTTGCATAGAACATGGAAGTAGATCGGTTGAACGGAATGGTAGGCTCGCTTTACAGTTCTTATAATTTTATCTCATAGTGTTACTTTTGTTCCTTATATGTTCCTTAAAGTACATTGCTCCATATGTCTTTGAAATACTCATTACATAGATATGACCTCGGTACAGAAGCACAACATAGATTCTGGTTAACTTACCTATGGCAGAAGACTATCAAAATAGTCCTTTCAAGCCAAATAATAGAAACATAGAAAGTCTTCGGGACCGTTGGGTCACCAAGGCAACGCCCAAAATGGGAGCTGCAATAAGTAGTAAACCGTCAGCATAAATGGTGCATGGAAATAGAAATACACCAGATTGTGAGATCTCTGAACGAGTAAAATGCATAATTACTGTTTCAAGTAGCTATGTTCATTCAGGGTCTTAAGATGTTGCATATAATAAAAGTTTAGTGTTGATGGTCAATGGTCATGGACAACCTGTGCACAAGCTTATGGTTCTTGCGGACGGTACGCTGGTCGCACGGAGGCCGATCCGAACCGGTCAGGAATATTTTCAGATAGTCGTTTGCTTCGGACGGAAAGGCGTGTAGCGAGGCTCGCTACCTGCGTTGCATTCTATTCCCGTGCCGAGACTATACCGTGTCCATGGCGGCTCGTGACCAAGTTTGTATCATTAGTATATTGTATACATGGCGGCAACCGCATATGGGCTCGTAGGAACTTGTGGCAAGTAACGAATATACGGTACACTATGCGTGCAGATCGTTAGTTGGACCTAGTAACCTGAAGCTTGAAACACATTTGAGTAGTCTGAGTAAAACATGCCTATACAAGTATAACATGCCGGTGTAAAATGAGTGTAAGACATCTGAGTAATATGCACAACATGAGTCACAAAATGATATGAGTATTGTAAATGGTTTATATCGTGCACCTGATTTAGAAATACGCTCGTAGAATACATGTGTTCGTTATGCGACCATTGGGATTTCTATATATATATATATATATATATATATATATATATATATATATATATATATATATATATATATATATATATATATGTTTGTGCTTGGCTTAACTTGGTTTTATACTTGGACAGGTTAGGACAAATGGTAAGTTGGTAAGTATCGTCGTATTTCTTGTATATCGCACGGTGCACTGCCACACGAGATAGGCTTTGTATCTTATACATGAAATTGATCATAATACAAGAATAGCAAGATAACTTAATAGTTGGTGCACGGAACTAATATAACGTGTTGGATTTGTCGAGCGAGCGAGAAGCCTCCCCACCAGTGCATTCATGTACTGATAATCCACCAGATTGCTTGTAGGGTGCAAGAGAACCTCGTTCGGTGCGGAATGTCCCCTCGTGCGCGCTAAGGCGTAGAGTTCATTCTGGAGGCTTGGAGTGTTGCGTCCGGAGCCGAAGCATACATATAGGACATAATATTGGAACATCGTCGATGTATCATCCCAAGTTGTAAGCCGCTTGGCACGCCTTTATTGTTTGAGAGAGAGAGAGAGAGAGAGAGCTTGAGCGACTTATAATCTCGACCTAGCGCCGCTTGTAACCTTATTCATTATCAATAAAGAGCTATTTTGTATTCATACTTGTGTTTATTCTATGTTCCTGCTATATCGACTTGGTGAACTAGTTATTAACGGCCGTTTCGGTATTTGCCTTGCGCGGGCGCAACTCCAGGCTCGCATGATATCACGTACTGATAAAAATGATCGTCCCGTGGGAGTATTGGCATGGTGATTCGCGCCTAGCAGGGACGGCCGATTCCTGTGGGAGATTGGTGCGTGACAGCTTTGACACGTGAAGAGGTTGTTCCTAGGATAAACCAGCTCTCAACCAATTTCTGTGATTGATTGTTGGGCTTTGACGGAAGTTACCAGGGAGGCCACAAGACCATCAAGAGCGTCAGCCTCGATATTTTACAGCGGTGATACGCGCTCTTTGAAGAACACGATAAAGATGGAAATTATGTCAATCGCGGCTAGATGATAAGGCATTAAATCCTTATGTCAAACTTCGTATTCACCCCGGACCTGACTAACTATCAGCTTGGAGTCACCGTAGGCTTCTAGGTTGTTTACTCCCAACTGCTTAGCCAGTTGGAGCCCAATGATGAGAGCGTTATATTCTGCCACATTATTGGAGCACTGCTCCATAAGAGAATATGCGTGATGTAGAACCAGGTAATCAGGAGAAACCAACACAATCTCCACTCCGGCAATAATATTTTCTTTGGTCCTAGTTCTTGAAGCACTGTCAAAGAACATTCGCCAAATGGAATCTTCCGCCGCTGCGTTAGATTCCAACACTTCATTTGGAATAACGTCATAGAGTTTTGATGTGTCTAGCACTGGGTGTGCTGCTAGAAAGTCAGCCAATGCTTGGCCTTTTACCGCCTTTTGAGGGACACCTATTATGTCGTACGGTGACATTAGCATTGCTCATATGGCTAGGCGAGAGTTCATCGCTCGTGGCTTAGTCATGTGCACCCTAATGGGATTAACTCGAAAGATAACATGGATCGTCTGCCTGGTCACATAATGGCGGGTCTTTTGAATACGTAACCCGCACCGGGTATAGGGGCACGAGAGCGTGGGTACTTCCAGCCTACGCCGCAGCTGTAGAAGCATGAAAAATACGTCGGGAAGCTATACACAGCGTATTGATGCAGAGCAGCGTAGACAGAGGCCTTCAGAGCCTTCAAACGTGCAACAAAGCTTTTTTCCGCTAAACACAGCGTGAAGTATAAGCTCAAAAGACCATCCGCGTAAGGCAGTACGTCCAGGATGCTTCAGCGTAAAGAGGGTTCTTCGTCGCCTCCTGGGCGTAAAATCCATCCTCTTTGAAGTGTACGAGAGACGCTTCGTATTCTCCGAAGTGAACCTGTCAGATCTTGCAATGAACCTGTCAGATCCTGCAATGAACCCGACGTCTGGACTTCTGACAGAGGGATACTGCACGGCTACCTAGACGATGGCTATAATGATGGCACAACACTGTGACCCAGGCTGTCATTTACCGCCATCTCCTTTGCGTAAACTGCTTTTACGTGCACAAAGGGATACGCTGCCTTGTGTAGAAGCATGAAAAATATACCGGGAAGCTATACATAGCGTATTGATGCAGAGCAGCGTAGACAGAGGCCTTCAGTGCCTTCAAACGTGCAACAAAGCTTTTTTCTGCTAAACACTGCATGAAGTATAAGCTCAAAAGACCATCCGCGTAAGGCAGTACGTCCAGGATGCTTCAGCGTAAATAGGGTTCTTCGTCGCCTCCTGGGCGTAAAACCCATCCTCTTTGAAGTGTACGAGAGACGCTTCGTATTCTCCGAAGTGAACCTGTCAGATCCTGCAATGAACCTGTCAGATCCTGCAATGAACCTGACGTCTGGACTTTTGACAGAGGGATACTGCATGGCTACCCAGATGACGGCTATAATGATGGCACAGTACTGCGACCCAGGCTGTCATTTACCGCCATCTCCTTTGCGTAAACTGCTTTTACGTGCACAAAGGGATACGCTGCCTTGTTTTACACAGGCAGACATGAGCTGTTTACGCTCCACGGTAGACAAACCGCCTGCCACATCAAAAGCTGCACTTCGTACGGGGCTCGAGGCACGTCTCTACGTCCAATGGACAGCGATGACAGTTGCTCGAGGCACGTCTCTACGTCCAATGCACAGAGCGATGACAGTTGCTCGAGGCACGTCTCTGCGACTGATGCACAGAAGGGCTGCAGACCTTCAAAAATACGCCTCCACATTTAATGCACAGGATGGTGGCAAATCTCAGCATTTAATGCAAGAGATTTGATTATATCTTCAAAAGCCGTAATTCCGGCTAAAACGTCCACATCAGCACTCTGGCACGGTACGCAGCGGCTTCTACGCCCATTCAGCTCCTGTGCTCATTCAGCTCCTGTGCTCATTCGGCTTCTACGCCCATTTGGCTTCTACGCCCACTCGGCCTCTACGACCACTCGGCTTCTACGCCCACTCGGCCTCTATGACCACTCGGCTTCTACGCCTATTTTTGGCTTCTATGCCTACTTGGCTTCTACGCCATGGTGACAGACATTGGCTTCTACGCCCACCTCTTCTACACGAGGGATACCTACCTACGTGGCTTCTACGCCGTGATCTTCGTAGCGATTATACGCATTTTGTCCCTTAGTTGGACCCGCGTCACACGCTCATTCAAAGGATCATCTATACGCAGGCATTGGTTATTTTAACCGTTGTGTAAAAGGGTGTTGTACTTTCCACTCCTCGGTTTCTACACCGACGGAGTGGTCACTGTCACCAAAACTCTATAAATAGAGACCTCTATCAATGAGGAACAGAGGTCGACAAATTAGAAGGTCGACAAAAGGGGAGGTCAGAAAATTGGTCAAGAAAACCAATATCAGATCCACGGTCGAAAGATCTAAAGGTCGAACTTCCAAGAAAGATCGAACCAGAGGTCAAGAGAGAGAGAGAGAATCCGCAGCTCAGGCAAAAGAGTAGGGATCGACGACTTTGGCATCGTGCATCCACCCTCTTCTTCAACCTTCGAAGCTGCTACCTGTCTTCCACGACACTTCTTCAACATCGTGTGGTCCAAGGGCTAAAGTGATCGACTGCAGATCAGACACCTATAGCAATATTTACCCAGATTAAATAAATTGTACTCCCACATCCTCGTATAGGATCAAATTGTACAAGTTTGTTTTAAACCAAAGAAGACGGGTTTCGTGTAAACCCCATCTTGAATACATTTTCATTCTTTCGTTTTCTACCACAAACAAGATGGCGACTCTGCTGGGGAACGTCTTTCTCTTCTGGTGAGGAAGTAATTGCTCAACACGATACGGTATCTATAGGAACCGTGAAGAAGACACTAGTCGTCCAATTCGACCAGTCTGCCTACGAAGATATACTTCGAACCGGGGGTAGCTCTCACCCTCTCTCCGTCCAAGACAACAGGAAGCTGCGCAAGGTCTGGATGCCCAAGACATCCACTACCATTCCTGTGGACTCTTCGATCTCTCCGATCTCTCCGATCTCTCCGACCAATGAGGTTGTAGCATTGCTCCCTCCGTGCCCTGCACGTAAAAATCAGTCTCCTGCTACGCGCGGTACAGACAAAACTTCGGGCAAAGCCTCAGCGCTAACCCAGAAGTATCCACTGCGCTCTATGCGTAAAAATCAGTCTCCCGCTACGCGCGGTACAGACAAAACTTCGGGCAAAGCCTCAGCGCTAACCCAGAAGTATCTACTGTGCTCTACGCGTAGAAACTAGTCTCCCGCTACGCGCGGTACAGACAAAACTTCAGGCAAAGCCTCAGCACTAACCCAGAGGTGTCCACTGCGCTCTACGCGTAGAAACCAGTCTCCCGTCCGTGGTGGAATAGACAAAACTTCTGATGATGCCTCAGCGCCAAATTGGAAGTACAAAGCACGCTCCACCCGTAAGACAACATCTGACCTCTACGGGGAATCAGATGACACCTGTGATCTCCGCAAGGGAAAGCAAGCGGCTATCCACTATCTTCTGATGTAGGTTGCCATCTACACTTAATACCCGTACTTAACTTTAAGTACGCCAGTGGTATTGAGTCCACAAAAACTTCCATGTCCATATTACCTCTGAGCAGATATATACCTCTATCTCCGATGGAGTCACAACCCAGGGAGTTTGTCATGTTCATATTACCTCTGAACAAACCTTCCTAAATTCGGCTATCGATTATCATGTTCATATTACCTCTGATATCGATTGTCATCTCAACTTAACACCCGTACTTAACTCTTAGTACGCCAGTGGTGTTGAGTCCATAAAAACTGCCATGTCCATATTACCTCTGAGCAGATATATGCCTTTATCTCCGATGGAGTCATAACCCAGGGAGTTTGTCATGTTCATATTACCTCTGAACAAACCTTCCTAAATTCGGCTATCGATTATCACCTCTGATATCGATTGTCATCTCAACTTAGCACCCGTACTTAACTCTAAGTACGCCAGTGGTGTTGAGTCCACAAAAACTGCCATGTCCATATTACCTCTGAGCAGACGTGTACCTCCATCTCCAAAGGAGTCACGATCAAAAGTTTGTCATGTTCATATTACCTCTGAATAAACTTTCGGCTATCCACTATCTTCTGATGTAGGTTTCCATCTACACTTAACACCCGTACTTAGTCATAAGTACGTCAGCAGTGTTAAGTCCACAAAAACTGCCATGTCCATATTATCTCTGAGCAGATGCGTACCTCCATCCCCGATGGAGTCACAACCCAGCTGAGTTTGTTATGTTCATATTACCTCTGAACAAACCATTCTGGTCCGGCTATCGATTATCATGTCCATATTACCTCTGATATCGATTGTCATCTCAACTTAGCACCCGTACTTAACTCTAAGTACGCCAGTGGTGTTGAGTCCACAAAAATTCCCCTGTGGAATGTCCGCAATGGAAAGTAGTACATGGCAACTGTTCTTCGACGACGCCTCCAGGACTGGTCCCAAAGGAAACGTGATTTCAGGGGTAGGAATCATCCTAGTTACTCCCGATAAACTCGTCATCCATCGAGCATACTCTCTAAACAAGCCCTGTTCGAACAATGTGGCGGAGTACAACGCTCTACTAATCGGGCTCCAAGTCGCTAAAGAGCTGGGGGTCGAATCTCTGGAAGCTTTTGGTGATTCTCTGCTTATCGTCAATCAAGTCAGGAGAATATATGAAGTCCGAAATCCAGACCTCATCCCCTATCACCAAACAACGGTCGAGATAGCCGTGACATTCAAGAGGTTCTTCCTAGAGCATGTACCTCGATCTCAGAATCTGGAAGCCGATGCCCTAGCTAGTCTAGCTGCAGATTTAGCTACTCCTATAAGAAGGCAAAATTCGGTAATCCTTCTTAACAGAGAACTATTTTGTGTGAAGAACAACGCTCACATCGAACGCAGTTATGCTGTGAACACCGATCCCCCTACGAGAGATTGGAGAAGTTCCTTTACAGATTTTGTGGCATACGGAATCTTGCCGGAGGACCCTAAAGAAGCAGCATCCGTCAAAAGACGATCATTACGCTTCTACTTCGATGCATCTTCACAATGCCTATATCGCCGGACCTACGACGGACTGCTATTGAGATGTCTCTCTAATGACGAAGCACAGCAGATTATCCGCGAAGCTCACGACGGCGTATGCGGGGCGCATCAACCTGGTCCTAAGCTACATGATCGTATCAGGAGAATGGGCTATTACTGGCCCACTATGATCGCAGACGCAATCAAGTATGCCAAACGATGCAAGGCCTGTCAGGTCCGTACAGACTTCATACATCAGCCGTCTGAACATCTACATCCTACGGTTGCATCCTGGCCTTTCGAAGCATGGGGTATGGATATCATTGATCCTATTCA
Source organism: Iris macrosiphon (assembly GCA_036927795.1). Classification (NCBI taxonomy): domain Eukaryota; kingdom Viridiplantae; phylum Streptophyta; class Magnoliopsida; order Asparagales; family Iridaceae; genus Iris; species Iris macrosiphon. Next base: position 136,900,359 of record JAYESA010000005.1, read on the forward strand.
CCCGTCTTCTTCCAGAGGTCACCAGTTCATACTGTGGCCATCACGGATTACTTCTCCAAATTGGCAGAGACGATCCCTCTCGTCGGCGGGATGCTCAGCTCAGAATGGGGTTCGCCCTGTCCAACCGGAGGCACTCCTGCTTGGGCAGAAGAACGAGAAGAGGAATCAATCTTCTTTCCCTTAGTGGAGGGGATTTGTTTCGGCGCCATTTCTGAAAACTCGGAGTACTCGGAGAAAGAACAAGGGGAAAAACTCAAATAGTCGAAGGCTCTCTTTCGCAGAAGACGGATGAAAAGTTTTTCTCTCAAAAGCTTGGGATATATATAGAGTTCGGGTCGACTCCTCGAATCCTCGGACGGACTCCCCGAAACCCGAACCAAATCTTCTAATTAATATTCGGTTATGATTGGGTCCTACGTCAGCCTATTATTCAGAGAAGGCGGACAGTCAGCGAATTCGAAAAGTTTTTCGCGCAAAGCAGGTCAGCGGTTCCTACGCTAAGGAGTTTTCTACGCTCGACAGCAGCAGATCTACGGTTTTACCCTCGCAAGCTATAAGTCTATGATTTTACGTCCGGATGCCTTTGTGCTCGGTAGCTTTTATGCTCGAGAGGCTACAAACCTACGACTTTACGCTCAGCAGATACCAAATCGATGATCTCACGCTCGGTGGTGCTTAGTTTACGCTCAGAAGCAACAGATCCGCAACTTCACGTTCGGAGAAATTTTCTTTTCAGAAGCTACAAATCTACAGTTCTACGCTAAGGAGCTTTCTACGCTTGACAGCTACGAATCTACGGCTTTACGTTCGACGGCTACAAGTCGGGTTTTTTACGCCCAGATGCCTTTGTGCTCAGTAGCTTTTATGCTCGAGAGGCTACAAACCTACGACTTCACGCTCAGGAACCACAAGTCTATGATTTCACGCTCGATGGTGTTTAGTTTATGCTCAGAGGCTACCGACTAATGATTTCACGCTCCACGACTTCCCGCATATCTGAAAGATACGCCGGCCAGATTGCGCGTACATCTGAACGGTCCTCAAGGCGGTCAATTGCAAAGAGTTCACACAGAAGATACTCGTTCTTGACCTCAAGATATCCCAAGTACCCGAAGCATACAGAGTTCTACATTGAAAAAATTACTCTTCTTCATGGGTCGATTTGAAGTTCATCCAGACTCCAGTCTGAATATCCCGTCTATCAAGATGGCAACTCAGTTGACAGCCATTTCTTGACCCTGTTCCAAGGGATTTTTGAGAAATCATTCTTGAAGACGAAGTCTGAACAAAAATTCTGTTCATCAGAAGTAAAAACAACAGTTCAGAGCTCTACGCGGTTCCTCAGTCCTAGCAGCAGGACAGTTCTAAATATTCAAAATGCTCAACAGCGTTCTATGGACTATTCGCTATGCGCAAAAGGACAGGACCTAGCACTCTTTCTAAACAGAGTCGGCGTAAAGAATCAAACGTGTCGAAGCTATACATATTCAGACTTCACAGCAACGTATGGCAAAAACGATCATATGCAGAGAAGAAAGACGATTTTATTAAAATCATGATTACATATGAGGGAAATCCTGTCTACAAGGAGTTTTTCTTCATTTTTCATGGTTACATATGAGGGAAATCCCGTCTACAAAGGATTTCCCCATCGTCGTCTGAAGATAATCCAGAAGCTGTTCTGATAGGTTCTCAATGGGCTTCAATTCTTCATCCATCTTCTCCAGCAATCAGTCGGTTGCCGCAAACCGACTGACATGGCAATGATCAACGGCGGGAGAATACAGAGTTGGGGCTTGCATAAATTATGCAGATCCCATGCTCCGTGCGCTGTGACCGATTGAGTTGATATATTCCATCCAACTCAATCCTGGACAGCAGCCAGTTTTGCCTGCCCTCGTCCACCGGTAACGGGAGAAGGCGCCACTTGCAAGCAGTGTGGTCTAATACGACCCTTCCCTTCTCCTGGGAGAACCGCCATATAAAGTTGCTGGTTATCCCGAGCAAGGGAGGCTACGATATCCTTCCATGATCCATCGTTGCAGTGGACACTTGCTCGAAGACGCCGTCTTTTTCAGCTCCTTACACGCTGGAAGAACATGATCTCCTTCTTCCTCAGGTCGACCCGACGAACTCCGGCGATCATCTCTGCGTGGTGATGGGAATATGGGAAGAACGGGTTAACCCCCCCAGCCTTTGTATAGGCAAAAGAGATCACACCGGTCCCCAATAAATCCGCCATAAAGTCAGCATCGAACGTTTCAACGCTCCATTCAGAAACATTTTGAGTTACGAGGAACGGTTCATGCTTCATTCAAAGTGTCCCAAATTCTGAGGAATTTGAAAGCTTTGAAGGGGGTCTTGTAGAAGCATGAAAAATACGCCGGGAAGCTATACGCAGCGTATTGATGCAGAGCAGCGTAGACAGAGGCCTTCAGAGCCTTCAAACGTGCAACAAAGCTTTTTTCTGCTAAATACAGCGTGAAGTATAAGCTCAAAAGACCATCCGCGTAAGGCAGTACATCCAGGATTCTTCAGCGTAAACAGGGTTCTTCGTCGCCTCCTGGGCGTAAAACCCATCCTCTTTGAAGTGTACGAGAGACGCTTCGTATTCTCCGAAGTGAACCTGTCAGATCCTGCAATGAACCTGACGTCTGGACTTCTGACAGAGGGATACTGCACGGCTACCCAGACGACGACTATAATGATGGCACAGCACTGCGACCCAGGCTGTCATTTACCGCCATCTCCTTTGCGTAAACTGCTTTTACGTGCACAAAGGAATACGCTGCCTTGTTTTACACAGGCAGACATGAGCTATTTACGCTCCGCGGTAGACAAACCGCCTGCCACATCAAAATCTGTACTTCGTACGGGGCTCGAGGCACGTCTCTACGTCCAATGCACAGAGCGATGACAGTTGCTCGAGGCACGTCTATACGTCCAATGCACAGAGCGATAACAGTTGCTCGAGGCACGTCTCTACGTCCAATGCTTAGAGCGATGACAGTTGCTCGAGGCACGTCTCTACGTCTAATGCACAGAGCGGTGACAGTTTCTCGAGGCACGTCTCTGCGACTGATGCACAGAAGGGCTGCAGACCTTCAAAAACACGCCTCCGCATTTAATGCACAGGATGGTGGCAAATCTCAGCATTTAATGCAAGAGATTTGATTATATCTTCAAAAGCCATAATTTTGGCTAAAATGTCCACATCAGCACTCTGGCACGGTACGCAGCGGCTTCTACGCCCATTCAGCTCCTGTGCTCATTCAGCTCCTGTGCTCATTCGGCTTCTACGCCCATTTGGCTTCTACGCCCACTCGGCCTCTACGACCACTTGGCTTCTACACCCACTCATCCTCTATGACCACTCGGCTTCTACGCCTATTTTTGGCTTCTATGCCTACTTGGCTTCTATGCCATGGTGACAGACATTGGCTTCTACGCCCACCTCTTCTACACGAGGGATACCTACCTACGTGGTTTCTACGCCGTGATCTTCGTAGCGATTATACGCGTTTTGTCCCTTAGTTGGACCCGCGTCACACGCTCATTCAAAGGATCATCTATACGCAGGCATTGGTTATTTTACCCGTTGTGTAAAAGGGTGCTGTACTTTCCACTCCTCGGTTTCTACACCGACGGAGTGGTCACTGTCACCAAAACTCTATAAATAGAGACCTCTATCAATGAGGAACAAAGGTCGACAAATTAGATGGTCGACAAAAGGGGAGGTCAGAAAATTGGTCAAGAAAACCAATATCAGATCCACGGTCGAAAGATCTAAAGGTCGAACTTTCAAGAAAGATCGAACAAGAGGTCAAGAGAGAGAGAGAGAGAGAGAGAGAGAATCCGGAGCTCAGGCAAAAGAGTAGGGATCGACGACTTTGGCATCGTGCATCCACCCTCTTCTGCAACATTCGAAGCTGCTACCTGTCTTCCACGGCACTTCTTCAACATCGTGTGGTCCAAGGGCTAAAGTGATCGACTACAGATCAGACACCTATAGCAATATTTATCCAGATTAAATAAATTGTACTCCCACATCCTCGTATATGATCAAATTGTACAAGTTTGTTTGTAAACCAAAGAAGGCGGGTTTCGTGTAAACCCCATCTTGAATATATTTTCATTCTTTCGTTTTCCACCACAAATAGCAGCATCGACGGTAGAACGCTGTCTAGGTCATATAACTATCTAAGCAATCTCTCACGAATATCCAACTCCATAAGGAGACGCAGATATCATAATATAATATGGAATATACTCAATCACATAAGCTAAAGCACGATGAGATATCGAAGCAAGCAATGAAATACAAGACAAGTCTAAACAACAATAAATAGTCTAACCTGCAATCAATAACATCCAATCTCCAAGTATGCTGGAAACAAGTCCTCTATGTCACAGTCTGGAAAAAATATCTAGTCAGGATTGGAACGAAATACACCTCTAATAGCAGTTCCACATATATTGACAAAAACTGTAACACAGTGTAAAGAAATACAAGACAGATATGAATACTGCCAATAAGAAATACTGATGAGCATGGATATACTGGAAATAGAAATACTGGAATAAAGAAATGCTGGAGCATGTCATCATCAATATACATCTAGCAATGAATAGAAATACAAGTACACGCAAGAACAATGAACTGGTATATGAGTGTGTACAAGAACAATAACTAGAACATGTAGAGATGCTAGATCAATATACTATAGATGCATGTCAAGAATCATCTAACTAAGTGTGTGAAACATCAGCATATCATGTGATCGGCTTGGGACTATATGACTCATTACATTGATTAGCGATCATCCCTAACAGGTCAGGCTAACCACATGTAACAGCGATGAGGCATGTAATGGTAAGGCTGCACCGACGTAAGGTGTGGGTGAGCTATGATGCATCTAAATTTGGGTATGATCACATAAGCTACTAACATTTTCTTGTTTTCCCCAGCTAGCACGATGGATTCCAATCACGACTCCCCGTGACAGGTCTCAATGATGCCAACTCGTGTAAATAACAGTGTCAGAGTCATGTACGCTATACAATAAGAGTTATAGAGATAATCAACATAATGGAAACTGTCAGAGAATGTACTCGCCTGGGGTCCTGCTGCTGGCAATACCAATAACCTGATTTTCGAAGTCTTGTCTGAACAATCCAACAATCCTATAGACATCATAAATAATACAATATTGCATCAGACATTATTCTAACACTCAATCATAATATACTGAACTCAAGGCTACGCTAGGTATGACTCTGGTCAACTAAGGTCAAGTGTGCGTCAAATTGCACGGGTGTCGCGTCTGCAAAAGCTGTACAAAACAGACAGTCAAATATCACGGGTCTCGCCAGTACGTCAGTGTACATATGGCAATCTGCTGTCCCGCACCCGGTATACGGGTACGATAGCGTGGGTACGTCCAGCCTACGCCACAGCATCGGCGGTAGAACGCTGTCTAGGTCATAATACTATCTAATCATTCTCTCACGAATATCCAACTCCATAAGGAGACACAGATATCACAATATAATATGGAATATACTCAATCACATAAGCTAAAGCACGATGAGATATCGAAAAAAATAAATGAAGTACAAGACAAGTCTAAACACAATAAATAGTCTAACTTGCAATCAATAATATCCAGTCTCCAAGTATGTCGGAAACAAGTCCTCTAAGTCACAGTCTGAAAAAATATTTCCAGTCAGGATGGAGCAAAGTACATCTCAAATAACATTTCCTGTTAATTGATAAGGACTATAAAACAATAAATAGATGATGCTATATACTGAGAGAAGACAATAAGTAAATGCAATGACAATATAAAAGACAGGCAATATAGGCAATATGGTACAGTCAGTGCATATATGAAATAAAGAGAAGAACTACAATATCATATACGGCTGATGTAGTATATGAACAAAAATAGAGAACTGTATCTATTCTAAGTGTTTGAAATCGTAGTTCAAAATGTGATCGGCTTGGGAACTTGTTTGGTAGCTACATGGTCTGGCTAATCATACGTGAGGTGTATGATTAACACTATTAATGTCTATACTTGTATGATAGGGATTTGATCACATCTCTCACTAGCAATTTTCTCGCCCCCAACTAGTACTGTGGATCCAATCATGATACGTCATGATACACGATCAATGTCCAATATATCATGTACAATGTCTAATATCAATATCGTGTACAATGTCAATACGATAATCAATGTAACATCTCATGACTAAAGATCCAATCTATATACTAGTCCGTGTAACACAGTGTCAAGGATTAGATGTAACATTTCTAAATACTGGAATTATAGAAATTATCAAATAATAAAAATTATCAGAGAATGTACTCGCCTGGGGTCCTGCTGCTGGCAATACGTAAATACACAATCTATACATTATATATAAATATATACTATATATATACATAAATACACAATCTATACATTATATATAAATATATACTATATATATACATATTATACACAGTCTATATAGTATATATATACTATATATATATATACATTATACATAGTTTATACAGTATATATGAATATATACTATATACGTATACATTATACACACATTTATAATAACTAAATATATATAATATATAAAATTATACCTACTGTCGTGTCCAGGGGGTGGGGGTGTCCGTCGTGCAGTCGTTGCCAGCGAGGGGGCGGCAGAGCTCCGGCGGGGTGCACCGGAACAATGGCAGCAACAGTAGTCACAATAGCAGTTGCAACAGTTGTAATTTCGGCCGGCGGGGGCGGTGGCTAGGGGCAAGCTCTGGCAGGGACGAAGGTGGGGAGCTGGGGGTGTCGTCGGCAAGTGGTGGTGGCAGGCCGGGCAGTGGTGGCAACGCTAGGGGAGGTTGGGGGTCGGCTCGGGCAGTGGGGGGTGATGTTGCTGGGGATGTCGGGGGTGAGGGTGGCTGCTGCCGGCGGAGCAGCGGCCGGTGGCGGCGGCAGGGGGTGCTGGAGTGGAGGAAGGTCGGAGGGGGAACGGCTCCTGGGGTGGCCGGAGACGGTGGTGGGGTTGTCCGGTCAGGGTAGGGGAAATGTGGCCGGGAAGGAGGAGGAAGAAAGGGTTGATGATGGTAAAGGGGATGGCGATGGTGGTGGATGGAGTAGTCCGGCGGCCTGGGAGAGGGTGTCCCGGTGGCTAGGGGAAGGCCAGGCGGAGGAGGTGGTGGCTGTGGCGGCCTGGAGATCTGGTGGGGATGGGAGAAGGGGAGTCGGGCAAAGGGATGGTCGGCTAGGGTTAGAGTTGTGTTGGTTTTTAGAGAAAATAAGGAAAAAGGGTGAGGAGTTATATTTTTACACATGTATGGGTTGGTTTGACCTAGGAAAAGTTGACTTTGGTCAACATCCTCTTGGGTTGGGCCTTGGGCTCATAGGGGAATGTTTGGGAGGGCTATAATTTGAATTAATTAAATTAAATGCTAGGTTCAATTGAGGGGCGATGTTGTGCGTTTGCACATTCCAAAAAATTATGGGAAAAATTCATGTGAAAGGAAAATTTGGGTTTTCTTCATGCATTATCCAATGGTGTGGATATCTCAATGCATTTTTGCATAAAAATGCCCAACAATTGGGAAAATTGTACAAAGATGGAAATTGGGTTTTAATTAATTAAAATACCGCGCATGGTGTTCTGGAATTAATTAGAAGTACATGGGATTAATATTAGGTGGGCCACAAGTGTCATGGACATAAAGAATTCAGTATAGAATATTAACAAAATTTGGGTTGCACAAAACAGTCAAGATTGTGTCTCCAATTTCGATTGGAACGCACAGGGGTACAAAGTCATATTTTATTTAGAATTAAATTAAATACGTCCGCGACGATTGTTGTACGACTAAAATGTAGCACAAGGGAGAGTGGTCATGAGTTATACAAGGGTCAGAATGGTAGGTTGGCACGTCTAGAAAAAGTGTATGGAATTCATAGGAAGGTAATGGCTAGCGAGGTGCTCCAAGTATCGAAGCAACGGTAAGGTGCGCTAAGCGATATAAAATATTGCATAATTAAATAAAATGCCGTGTTCTAATTCTAATTAGGTTCAAACTAGACCCAGTTTCACTATCTAAGTCAAGTAGGCCTAATTTCGGGTGTGGGGGTTTACAGATCGTCTGCCCGGTCACATAATGGAGGGTCTTTTGAATGGCAAAGATCAAAGCAAGGCACTCTTTTTCAACATGATTGTGCCTGTGCTAAGCACCGACCATCATCTTGCTAAGGTAGTAGATTGCTTGTTCATGGCATGCATCACTTTTCTATGCTAGGAAGGCGCCAAGAAAATGGTCCATTGCACGAACGTAGAGCATGGAGGGTTTTCCTACGACTAGAGCCACCAATATTGGGGTTTTGTGAGGTAATTCTTGATATCATCGAATGCTTGCTGGCATTCTTCCATCCAAATAAAGGATACTCCTTTCTTCATGAGCTGGTTAAATGGCTGACATCGTCCGGAGAGTTTTGATATGAACCTTCTAATGTACGCCAACCTTCTTTGCAGACCGCAAAGCTCTTTAAGATTCTCCGGTGGGTGCATATCAAGGATAGCTTTCGTTTTCTCAGGGTCTATGTGGATATAAGTGAGGTTATGACGAAACCCAAGAAATTTCCACTAGAGATTCCCAGGAAAAACTTTGTCGGATTCATCTTAAGTTGGTGCGCTCGCATCAAATCGAATACCGTCTACAGATCATTGAGATAATCATCCTGAAAGTGACTTTTGTCAATGATGTCATCAACATAATATTTGATTATTTTGCATAAATATTTACAGAAAATGGTGCTCATTGTAGAAGCATGAAAAATATGCATCCATGCGTCCAACAGCCATGCACCTCAAAGTAAAATGCAGAAGAGATCAGGTCGTAGAGTCACCCTGCCGCCTATAAATGCGATATCCATACATCCCAATCAGCCGAAGCAGCTTTGGCCGCAGATGGACCTGACACGTCATCCTAGTAACAAGAATATCTCTGACACAGAATCCTGACAAAAAATAATTTTCTTAATGCCTCAAAAGACGTGAACACATTAAACGACAGAAGTCTCACGTCAGCACAGAACTTCACTCTAGACGGATGTGTAGCGCTACGTGTACAACACAACTGGCCCCATACGTCCCAGATTTTATGTGGTTCCATGCGTCTCTGGCCCCATATGTCCCATACTTTATGCAATCCCAGGATTCTCTGGCCCCATGCATCCCAAACTCCATGCGGCCCCAGACGTCTCTGGCCCCGTGCGTCCCACACTCCATGCATTCCATGCGTCTCTGGCCCTAGGCGTCCCAAACTCCATTCGTCCCATGCGTCTCTGGCCACATGTGCTTTAGACTCCATGAAGACCAAATCTTGCTATTAAGACTAGAGTGATTCTCTCCAACCAAGTATGGACTATGTGTCAAGCTGACCAAGTCATGCCCACAAAGGATGAGAACCGCCCAGAACTTCAACAACGGAATTTCTCAACAAGCGCCCATGAGTTAAGTGACTCACTCACCTGGTTGACTCGGGTAGGTGTAGAGTGTCTGCTAGGGTTTGCCCCCGCCATCTCCACAGGCTAATTCCTCAGGGTCTGTGTGGCAGCTTGGCCTGCTCATGGTTACAGCTGTACCATATTCAGGAGGCACACGTGGCACCCTCTAGCATCCATGCGGCCCAACATATGTGCGCCTATGGATGAATATATATATCCGGGTGGCATGTCCAAAAAAGGATCGACGGAGAGGGGTCACCCAACACAGAGAGAGCATACCGAGACAAGCAAAGAGAGAACATAAGCTTCCTCACCCTGCATCAGATCTTCAATGGAGTAAAGGAGCCGCAACATCGCTCTTTGTCCATCGTCATATCCCAGATCAAAATATTGTACTTAGATAATTCTGTTTAGGATTCTTTGTACTCTTTTTTTGTTCCTTAAATATAAAGTTTGCAAGAACTCATTTAATGGAAAACAAGGTGGTGACTCTACCGGGGACATCTTTCTCCTACGTTGAGAAAGTTGTGATGCAATCCGACGCAGCCAAGCTCGGATCAACTCAAAGAATACTGGTGGTCCGCTTCGACCAGCAGGCTTTCAAGGAGATGCTCTCGGAGGGAAGCGTTAGTCCTTCTCCAAGGCTAGCAAAGCCTAAGAAGACTCGCATGACGTGGGTTGCAAAGGGCGTTGCGCCTTACCCAACTGCGGAGCATGCGCTCCCCGTCTCACTCTCTCTCTGCCGCAGGGATTACACATCATGCGTCCACTGCTTATGTGGCAGCCCCTTCCAACAAGAAGGGTACTCAGCACCAAAAGACCTGCATGACGTGGGTTGCAAAGGCCATTGCGTCTTACCCAACTACGGAGCATGCGCTCCATGTCTCTCTCTGATACTGAAGATGCACAACATGCGTCCACTCTGGTTGTCCCCATTTATGCGGCCTCCTTGCCTGAAAAGGAGAATGCTCAGCACCCAAACTCTGACAGAGGAAAATAATATGATGCCAAGTATTTCGGGGTTGATGCACAGCCCATGCGGCCACAACGAAGGATGCAGAGAAGAAAGCAGTATGCGCCTTCCTGCTCAGCTGCAGGTGTCTCTGACACCCCCAGAAGCTCTGTCTTTGACAGAATCTCGTCCGACCGTGCTCCCATGTGCCGCTTCGAGGAAAACCAAAACTTGGACTCTTCATACTATGCACCTGCACGTGCTAATTTGAAGAAGTCTACGACAGTACGAGCTCGTCAAGATCAAGCAACTATTCATTTGGTTGACTGTCAGCGAGCACCGCTACCCGTTATGCGGGCCCCTGGTAGAAAGTTATATAAGACCGTCCCGTGCGTCCAGTCCACAACGGCAAATGGGTAGGGTCAGTCTCAAAAGTCTTTCACTGACGATCTAGGACAAGTTCTTGTACGAACCCTAGATCAGAGAGCAAAAGCAATACCTACACATCCATGTGCTCGGTCTACCCGGACTCATAACAAGGGTGTAAAGATAGATCAACACTTGCTTGATTTGCGCAACGTGATCAACCACAAGCGCAAAGCGAGGGAAGCAACCACGACATGTGAGGTGTCCCCTCCAGGATACCCCTGTGCTAACATCAACATCAATTGTTGCTGTGCTAAAGCAGCAGTACCAACAAATAGGCAGTCGACATTCCAACGACTGAATCCAAAGGTACATAGCTGGCAACAACCCAGAAATCAAGTGCAAACACCAGAGGAGGAGGAGCTACCCTTCGCCTTAAGTTACTCTACTCAGAAGGACCCTTCCACCGTACGAGGAAGGAAATCCAGCACCTCCAGTCCGTCACTCTCAACCAACGTATCGAGAAGGTGACTACCAGGAGGACCAACAGTGAGACCTACGAAAGGTATTTTCCAAGGTACCTGCTCGAAGAAAAGGCCATCAACCGCTGGGGGTAGTTATTCTCCTGGACCCCTAGAGGTTGCACAAGCTGGGGGTAGTAATCCTTCGGACCTATACAATAATCCGACGTTTCGAGAAGGAGGGGATTCCCAAGGAACAGACTCCGATTTTCCTGGGGGTGGCCACCCTCGTCAAAATGACGTAGCCTCCCATGCCGGGGGTAGTATTCTCTCCGAATCAGAGGTGGAGGCGACGCTACCAGACGAATACTCCCGGTAAGAATCTGAGACAAAAAGTGCGGCATCTACTGCCACGTCCATCTCTCCCCATGTAAGGACTGTATATATGACAGGGGACGACCATGAAGGCCCCAGCGACCAACTACGCCTCGAGGCTCTTGAGGCCATGATACAGACGGTAAGTTCATCAATGCAAGCCCTGACTCAGGCAATGCTAAAAATTAAAGCAAACATGGCTTCCCAACTAGTAAGGACTTCTAAACAGACAAACTTGGACCCTGGGACCAACGCGGACTCCGATTCAACCGCTCCGCCCATAGGCAAAAATTACCCTATGCCTGGCTTATCTGCCCCTTCTGCCAGAGACGAAGCCAAAGATGCAATGAGGAAAGTCCGAGAACTCCGAGCTCGCCTAGATTCCAGGGGCAGGCGGGACTCATTGTGCAAGCTCAAAATACGACAACCATACCCCCACGAGTAGAGGGATGTGTCATACCCGCCCAAGTACAAGCCCTTCAACTTGAACCCATTCGACGGAAATATTTTCCCCCGTCAATACATGAGCTACTTCAAGACTTCAATATGGCACCTACCTCGCAGTGACGTACTCCTCACTAAGCTCCTTATGGGGACATTGACTAGGGTAGCATTCGACTGGTTTTGCAGCCTACAAGATAACTGTATCTCGTCGTTTGACGACCTCAAGAGTCTTTTTCTCAATAGATTCTATGATGGAGGAAGCAACATTATGATGTCCTCCCTGATGGATGTCACCCAAGGGAAAAAGGAACTCGCTCAAAATTATATCGAGCATTTCGGACAAGCAGTTGAGGTTACCCCCAGGCAATCCCAAGTCAACACTGATGGACATGTGTCACCGAAACTTACTTTCAGCAGTCAGCCTCTGGATGGACGAAATTCATTTTAAAGACTGGACATCGTTCATCATAAGCACTGTTAGCGCTGAGAAGAAGGTCAAAGATGCCTGGATCTTGGGAATATAGATCCCTGTCGCTGATGGTAGGGAAAAATGTCCCAACAACAACAACAGTGGCAACAACAACCGCGATAGAAAAGGGAAGCAAGCCTTGGTGACCAACTTAACTAAGAAGCCCAAGCAAAATTCGGGTGAGGTTCCAAAGCCCAAGGAGATCTACTCCTTTGAAGATGATGACATCATATCCATCTTCGACATACTGATGAAGGGTGGCAAGCTTCGGCTCCCTGACGTCAAATGCCCTATTGAGGCAGCCGAGGAGAATAATCCAAACTATTGTCATTACCATCGTTACGTCCATCATGCGACACGGGACTGCTACACATTGAAGCGGTACATCCAGCATTTGTTCGATACCAAGGAAGGCCCTCACCTTGGATATCGATGACAGGACGGTTGTCGCTAACATGGTATCGCTCCAATTCGGCAACTTCTCGGCTACAGAAGCCCAGGACAGGGTAATCCCAATTCCCAGGGCAACGATGGAGGTTGTCAATCTTCCGCCAGCTCGTGACCAAATGGCTGGACTGATACCTCTCACCCCGATCTTGCTCCAGAATTGATGCAGCAGACAATATCCTATGCCACCAAGTCCAAGGACAAGAAGTCCAAGTTCTGCTACACAATTTTTCTCCCATCTGAGGAAGCTGCAACAGGAACAACAAGGTTAGGCCTAGCGTACCAACGAGAGTTCGACACCCCTGACAATGGTGCACTTTCCATAGTCGCACCCATAACATCGAATCCAGGTCCATCCCAGTTTCCAACAGCGGACAAGTCTAAGCAGAAAGATACTAGCTTCGACAAGCCACTGCGTAAAGATTTAGCTCAAGGGCTGGAAAAGTCCTACAACTTTGACATATTGGCCTAGCTCACCAACACTCTTGCGAAGTTGTCTCTATTTGAGCTTCTTCGACTCTCTAAAGACACTTGGGCTGCTCATAGTGAGGCATTATAAAATGTCGACACCTACCTAGCGCAGGTCAAGCAGCCAGCTGAAGATCCAGCTGCTTGCCCCCACTACAATAATATTATGGAGGCAATGCCCAATATTACATTCTCACAATATGACATATTGCTAAAGAATAACCGACACGATCGTCCCCTGTATTACACAGGGTACATTGGTGCCATCAAGGTGGACCAGATGTACATCGATCCTGGTTTTTCAATCAACATCATCCCGTGGAGTCTGCTTTAGACCTTGGGTATTCTGATACATCACCTGACAGCTACCAATACAGCCATCACTGGCTTCAACGCAGGAAGGAGCTATCCTCTCGACAAGATTTGCCTGAAATGCCAGAACGACGACTTGAAAATAGAGGTCACTTGCTACGTCATTGACGTAGATGTATCCTACACTATCTTGCTCGGACGCCCATGGATACATGAACATATAATCATGCCGTCGACCCTACACCAGTACCGGAAGTACGTCGATGAATACGACATGATCAAAATAAAGTTTACTGATGTCGATCCGTTCAAAGGGATCAAAGCCTATTACTCTGACTCGATCCTGTACAAACAGGTCTACCAAGATTAAGGTGGCAATGATGCCGATGATAAGACAGAGGCTAGGGCAACACCAGAAGAGCCCTTAAAGAGTCCATCTAAAGGCACGTGCTTCTGACACAACCTCTTTCCTTGTCGTAAAACTACACAGGAAGGCACCCGAACCTTTGGTCGTCCGCCTTCGTAAGACGAATCGACCTCCGAAGGAAGGTCCGACACCATCCACTATGTCCGAACCTCTAGTCGTTCGCCTTCACAGGCCGAGTCAACCTCCGAAGGATGCCTTGCTACCTCCTACAACGTCCAAGCCTCTGGTAGTAAAGCTGCACAGGGAACCTCCAAAGCTGTCGCTCATACTGGGGGTAGATCTCACGAAGGATGAGCTGGAGGAGTACGTAGTTGCTCACGCAAACATTCCTTCTCTGGATGATGTAATTTCTGAAGAAAAGATACATTATTTTATAAATAAAGGTCGATCTTTGAACTACTCTGAAGCTGCACACATAAGCATACTATATTCTATGGAGCACGGTCTAGGCCTGTGCCTGCAGACACATGTGACTACTACCTATGTAGTAAACCAGATCCTCCATAGCCAAGGTTCCTACTTCACGGTTCCAGCAAGGAGGAGGGGAGACAAACCCATCATCTTCGGCAGGGTTGAATGCCCCTGGTCCTTCATTTCGGAGGAACAAGAGCCAGAACACGATACCGGCAAAATATAACTCTACCGGTTCAGTGGTCAAGCCAAACACCTCATCCAAAAGATGGGGTATGATCTTAAAAGCAACCGAGGTCTGAATTACGGCAAAGGTCGATGACTGCCCGTACGTCTCGCCTTTCCGGCAGACAAATTCGAGGATTACTACCTGTAAGACCAAGCATGGCTTAGGGTATGTTATGCCTCCCACAACACCCGAAGGTTCGGATGAAGAAGATGAGACTCCGACGTCAGTATCGGGGATATGCTCAGGCAAACATTGTCTGCCAACATGGCGTCAACTGACCCTGAGAAAGATGACGATGATCCATCGGAACTCTCTAAAGTAGAACCGTGGACCCAATGCCTAGACGTACAATGGAAGATATGGGTCGAACAATATTGTACTCCCCTTATCTCCAGCTAGAAAATCAAGATGTACAGTCTTTACACTCTTGGTTCTTCATCCCCCAGCAAGGGCTTATGTACAACATGTCACCTTCTTTACAAATTCTTATAAAAGTCATTATCTGTATCCAGGAGTCCTGGATACGCAACAGATGATGGTTCCTCAAAGTCTTTCCAGCGGAGTAGTCCTCAGGTCCACTTACACACTCCCGTAGTGACCACTCAAATCAATCTCGTTAGACGCTACCCATGTTCATATTACCTCTGAGCTATCATCTTGATGATCTCCCCAGTGGAGCAACCGTCAGGTCTATCTTCATTCCGGATAGACCAAACCCACCAAATTATTCCTCAGTAAGTTTCTCGGATATTGGTTTACGTCCATATTATCTCTGAACTACTGTCCTAACATTCCTCTCCGGCTGAGTTTGGCATGTCCATATTATCTCTGAGAAAACCACCCGGGTCTTGGCTTTCGATCATTACGTCTATATTACCTCTGATATCGGTTGTCATCTCCACTTATCATCCATACTTACCAAGGTACGACAGCAGTGTTAAGTCCATAAAACCTGTCACGTCCATATCACCTCTGGCAAGGCTTGCTCCAAATATATTACTTCCATTCAGGTGCGTAAAAAGTAATGGGTCAACAAAACCTATTACGTCCATACTACCTTTCATAGGGCTTGTTTTGAACTTATTACTTGTATTTTTGTGCACAATAAGTAATAGGTCCACCAAAAATCCTCCAGTAGGATGTCCTCAATGGTAGCAAATAGCCACGTCCATATTACATCTGGGTCGCTTCCTTTTTCCTTCCACCAAAAATATCAGGATCATACCTAACCTCTATGTATGACCATCGATCAGCTCACGTCTACGTTACCTCTGAGCTATCGTCCTCACCTCCTTCCTAGTAGGGTGTGCCATGTCCTTTGTACCTCTGAGCAAACCTTTCGAGTTTGGCTATCGATCATCACATCCACAGTACCTCTGATATCAATCGTCGTCTAAACTTATCACCAGTACTTAAATTTAAGTACGCCAATGGTGTTAAGTCTACCAAACTTGTCACATCCATATCACCTCTGGCAAGGCCTGTTTTGAACTTATTACTTACACTCTCGTGTGCAAGAAGTAATAAGTCTACCAAAGATCCCCCAGTAGGATATCCTTAAAAGGCTATGGTATTGTACTACGTCTACATTACCTCTAGTACAAATTCCAAGAATTTTACCTAAGGATCGAGCCGAATCCTGCATTAAATAGAGATTTGACAGCCTGGAAGCGCTCATCTATGCGGCCCAACATCCATGCAGCCCAAGTGCTCCCTGTCCATGCTTCTTATTCAAAGCATTTCAAACTTGTCAGTTTGAAAACTTTGAAGGGGGTCATATAGAAGCATGGAAAATATACATCCATGCGTCCAACAGCCATGCGCCCCAAAGTAAAATGCAGAAGAGATCAGGCCACAAAGTCACCCTGCGACATACATGCGTCCCAATCAGCCGAAGCATCTTTGGCCGCAGATGGACCTGACATGTCATTCTAGCAACAAGAACGTCTCTGACACAGAATCCTGACAAAAAAGATTTTTTGAATGCCTCAAAAGACATGAACATACTAAATGACATAAGTCTTATGTCAGCACATAACTTCACTCTCGACGGATGTGTAGCGCCAGGTGTTCAGCACAACTAGCCATATGCGTCCCAGACTTCATGTGGTCCCATGCGTCTCTAGTCCCATACATCCTAGACTTTATGCGGTCCCATGCATCTCTGGCCCCATGCATCCCAGACTCCATGCAGCCCCATGCGTCTCTAGCCCCGTGCGTCCCAGACTCTATGCGTCCTATGCGTCCCTGGCCCCATGCGTCCCAGGCTCCAGGCATTCTATGCGTCTCTGGCCCCAGGCGTCCCATACTCCATGCATCCCATGCGTCTCTAGCCACATGTGTTTCAGACTCCATGAAGACCAAATCTTGCTATTACGACAAGAGTGATTCTCTCCAACCAAGTACGGGCTATGTGTCAAGCTAACCAAGTCACGCCCACAAAGGACGAGAACCGCCCAGAACTTCAGCAACAAAAAATCTCAACAAACGACATGTAGAAGCTTGGCCTGCTTACGGTTACAGATGTACCCTATTCAGGAGGCATATATGGAACCCTCTGGCATCCATGCGACCCAACATATGCGTGCCCAAGGGTGACTATATATACCCGAGTGGCATGCCTAAAAAAGGACAGACAGAGAGGGGTCGCCCAACACAGCGACAGAGCATACCGAGACAAGAAAAGAGAGAACATAAGCTTCATCACCCTGTATCGGATCGTCAACGGAGTAAAGGAGCCGCCACAACATCCTTTGTCCATCGTCACACCCCAGATCAAAATATTATACTTAGATAATTCTGTTTAGGATTCTTTGTACTCTTTTTTTTGTTCCTTAAATACAAAGTTTGAAGGAATTCATTTAATTGCGAACACTCATAACTTGCTGGTATGCCGCGCCTGCATTCTTCTGACTGAAGGGAATAACTGTGTAACAGTATACTACCATTGGTGTCCGGAATGCCGTATATTTCTCGTCATCCAGAAACATCTTGATTTGGTTGTATCCCAAGAACCCATCCATGAAGGACATACGCTCAAAGCCACAAGTGTTGTCGATCATCACGTTTGTGGAAGAGGGAACTCGTCCTTTGGACAAGCCGCGTTTAGATCACGAAAGTCTATGCAGACTCAGATTTTACTGTTCTTCTTGATAACAGGAACGATGTTGGCAACCCAATCGGGATATTGCTCCTTACGAATGAAGCCGCTTGCTATCAGCTTGTTCACTTCTGCTTCGATGGCGTCCATGATGTCTGGACGGAATCGCCTTTGCTGTTACTTCACGGGATTAACATTCGCGAATATGTTGAGTTTCTGCATCACGATTTCCGGGTCCAAGTCTGGCATGTCTTGTAAACCCCCCCCCCCCATTTTTAAATTGCATTTTTAAGTATTTTTTATTTTTAAATTTTTTTAGAATATTTTCTTAGTTAATTAAAAAATAAATTCTTGATTTAATTACTTATATAAATATTTATTAAAAAATTTCACAAAACTATTTTTTCCTATTTAAAATCCTTTGTTAAAGTATTATAAATTTTCTCGAATTTATTTGGTGTGCAAATAGTTTTTAGGATTTTATCTCTTATATATATATATATATATATATATATATATATATATATATATATATATATATATATATATTATAAAGAAAAGGATTAAAAGAAAACAAAAACAAAAACAAAAGTAAACCTAGACCAAAACCCTAACCCAATACCTAAGCTACCCTTCCCCAGACCCACCCACTCACAGAACCCGCACCCGCTCACCCTCCATAACCGACCCCCTCATGATTCTCTCCCTCTCTTAATATATATATAACCGACCCCCCCTCACGATGAACTTGTCTTTGCTCTGATACCAAATGTCACGCCCCAATTTCTTGGGTCAAACCATTGTTCATTTGCACGGGGTATTCTACTCAAGCTCGTTTCACTCAGATTTCTAAACATCGAGTACGGATCATCCTACTCTCAAGTTTGTACAGGGGTTCGAGTCCGTTCAGTAAAATCTACGATATATCCAGGATGCAGGACAAGCCTAATGATTTGCATAGTCTATCTCTCCAAACATATTTTGATAGAATCCTTGTCCATTCCAAGTCTTGACCACAAAGCCAAGATTCAATTCTAAACCTTTTGTTTATAACTCCATGTCGTCCAACAAGATTTATGTATCCGTTCACGAAATCATCACGCATGATTTGTTCCAGGTTTTAGGCTAACTTATCCATAAAACATTTTTGATTCACTTGTATTTCCAAATTTGCCTTATCGTGTTGAACCACTAGTCAAAACGATCATTCAGTTGACTTATCTTATTGAACTAGAGGTCGTTGGCATAGCCATAAAGGACGAGTTATAGTCTTATGATAAGGATGTAATGCAACGAAAGAATAGGGTGCGCTACAAACCATCTCGTCCAGAACATGAGACTATCAGCCTTTTTCTGCAAAGGTGGCACGACATTATATATATATATATATATATATATATATATATACACACACACTATTTCACGCCCCGATTTCGCCAAATCCTAGGGGCGTCCCCCGGCGTGACCGCCGTGCGGGCCTGGGGGCGCCCGCACAAGGCTAACGAGCACATATTCAAAGTACGCAGATAAATTGAAACACAGATTTAAAACATGAAAAAGTTTTCTTTATTGATAATGAACATCTATTACAAACTCTTGAACGAGTCAGCTAATTTGCCGCACGGGCTTACAAAAGTGTTGACACAAAATGAGATAGCAGTCCTGTACATTACATCCCTTTACTAAACTTCAAAATGATAAAGACCTCCGGGCTGGAGGACGACTTTGCCACGGAGCTGCATTCTTGCTTGGGTTCTAGATCCTTTCTTCAAGTACTTCAAAATGCGGCGCGATCAGGATGCGCCTACAGCTGGACTGGATCGGGAAGACGACTTCGGCTCCTCGCTCGGAACTCCTTAGTGCGGAGAACCTGTTTTCAACGAGGGTCAGTATATATATATATATGGGGGAAGATCAAAAGACCCGCCTCCGGAGCCCCGCTCAGCCCCGCCTTCCCCTCGTCCGTCGGATCGTAGGAACCCGCACCTACGTGGGGCCCGCTCGATCTAACGGTCGGGAACGACCAGGCTCCCGCGGGGCACCGCGGATGGGGCTCCCGATCCGCTCCATATATATATATATATATATATATATCAAACCTAAACCCTAAGCCAAACTCTCCTCTGCTCCTCCCCGGGACCTCCCCAACTCACCAGCGCCGCCACCCGCAGCCCGCAGACCGCTTCTGGCCGACCGACCACCGATTCCTTCCCCACGTGTGCCATAATAGTAAGCCCCACGACCCCTTTTTCTAGGTAGCATATCTCTCCCACCTCTCTTCTTTTTCTCGAACGGTTTCTTCGTACGCATAGACAACATGACCCTCTAGGAAACTCTTTAAGTAGAATGATTTTAGGTCCCCTAGATTATGAGAAAAGATAACCCAAAGTCGACGAAAAATTTGTCCAAAACAATTCAGAAAATCAGTCCAAGTATCCATGTTCACACGCAATTTTCTACCAACTCATTTAATATTTCAAAATCTATTTAAAGGGACTTATGAAAAACATATCCAGAATTAAAACTCTTCTTTTAGTTTATTTTTATTTGCATTTAATCACAAATTACTTTGTTTCCAAAATGACCAAAAAATTATTTTTCAAAAACCAAAAACTTGTGATACAGAGTGTGCCTCGCCAAACCAGGCTGCCTCGTCGTGTATCAATTGCACCGAAAGGCACGTTTGGTATATCCGGACGTGTGAACTTTCACGAAAGTTGATTTGGACGTGTGTGTACGCCGGAATCAACCTGTTTCAATCAAAAGTTTCTGTATCGGTATTTTATAAATTATCCTATTAGTTTGTGTGCGCTCGTCGAAACGTGACGAAACTTACGCCATCGAATCCGTAGCATTACGGTGGTCCTGTGACCCGAGTTTCGCTCAATTCTAAGACAGTTGACCGGATCATCGTTTTGTGGGCCCCACGATCCAATTCAACGAACGATTTTGTGATCGGCTCACCGAAATCCAAAACTGGACTTACCGTTGATTTCGTATCGTCGTTTAGAGTTCGTTTGACCTATAATTTGTCCTATTTAGAGACCTTTGACCTTGGGGTTCGAAGTGGCCTACGTGTGGATTTTGCTTTGACTCGAAATTATCGTTTTGCCCCTCTGTCCAAATTGGATGAAAGAGTAGTATTTTCTCACTAACTTGCTTATTCCATGAATGCTGGTGATGGTTATTTCCGCATCCAGAGACGTTCGTACAACTTCCTACCTTTGTGCTACTATTGACTTGACATATTCACTGACATAATATTGTCTAAACTATGCTCGGACACTAGGCAAGATACCTTGCTATATTTACTGCTAGTATAATTTTATTTCACCATTTTATTTTATTGTTTCTTTTTATTATATAAACTGTGCATCTATGCTAGACTTGGGTGCAAACGACGTTGTTCGTCGTCTTGCACATCTTTTATTTATTTTATACATGTTGACTTAGTTTTAGTAGACTACCTCATGATTGTGAGATTTTTCTATATCTTCCTTGGCTATGACACTCTTGTTGCACGACTTGTGATATTCTGCTATGGGCACGTACTACGTATTCGACTTGCTACCGATATGTAAGAAACGTGTGATGGTTAGAAACGTAACTGCTATGATTAGTGTATTAGAGACTCGAGCAGTTATAAAACTGGATATGTTGTGTATACGTTCCTCTGAGTACTTGGTTTCTAAATTACACATTAGATGGTTTTGTAACTCGAGCAGTTACAAAACTGGACATATTGTGTATTAGAGACTCTAAATTGCACATTAGATGGTTAGAACACCCTTGTATATTTATTTACTTATAACAATTTATATAGCATGTTCTTCCTGTATCTTGTTACATCCCTCTGAGTACCTGGTTTCTTTTCAGGCATAGACGAGCAGGACTATCTCCAGGTGTACGGTTTGAGACCCAATTTTTTTAGCAGCAGACAAGGAGGTCATACCTTCCGAGTTTCCTTGACGCTTCCATGATGGATTATTAGTTTAGTTTAGTTTTCTTTTCTTTTCATTTCAACATAATTGTGGTTGAACTTTTATTCGTATTTTTATCATAGTAATTTGGTAGTGGATTTGTCTCCACCCGACTATTAGTGGATGGATGATACTCTTTATTTCATTTATTCCGTATATGCTATCTTCCTAGTTTATTTCTTTATTTTGTGGATGATATTTAGTTTATACGTTGACTTGTGACATTTATATACCATGTGTGAGATATAGTTCAAATATAGTTTAAGTATGTAATCGTAGGTTCTATATATTGGAGTAGCCTACGTATACATACTGCTAACATGGTTGCGTATCCTAGTCCTACGTATTTTTGGACTGGAGTGTGATTATTTTTATGGTGGCCTATGTAGGTCTGAGCATATTGCTTCGGTTACGTTACTGCACTGAGCAAGCCTACATATAGGATTAGAGTATATGATCTCATCCACTCACATGACCACTTTCCTTGACTTCGTTTCGAACTCTCACTTGACTGCTTATTTTGTATCCCGATCGATCTTGTTTTAACAAAATTATTATTCGTGCCCTAGATAGATGAATATTCGTAGTGGACATGCCATCCCCTCGCTATTACCTCGGGTGAGACAGCAGCTCAAGAGGAGCAGCCCCCAACTACCTTCAACGATGTCCCCAACTACTCCCTTTCAGCAGGGACAATCAATGCATCCAAATATGGTGACACCACCTACTCAGCTGTATCACCAGGGGTCTAGACCATAGATGGGTCAACCTGGTTATCAGACAAATATACCATACGGAGGGTACATGCTACCATTCTCACCACAGTTTGCTCCATAATATGCACCAAAGTTTGGTCCACAATATCCCTCACAATTTGTTCAACAGATGCTATATGCACCTCCCCAACAACCAGTTCAACCTATGGATGTGACACAGATGTTCCAATTCTTCCAAGGGATGATGTAAGCCCAGTGGCATCATAATGAGCTTATGAGGCAGAGCATGAACCAGAGACAAGGAGGAACTATAGACAAGTTTTTCCAGATGAATCCTCCACTTTTGAAGGGCACGAAGACTCCTAGTGAGGTCGTCGCTTGGTTGGTGAAGACCGAGAATATGCTTAAAGCATCATAGGTACCAAGGGATATGTGGGTGACAGCTGTTAGACTTCAGCTAGAAGATCTGGGACACATTGGTGGGCAGACAAAGAGAGTAGCATGGGCACAAAATCTACCATGGGAGGAGTTCAACAAGTTGTTCAATGACAAGTTCTTTCCTACTTCTGTCAAGTTTGAGATGTAGAAAATTTTTACCAACTTGAGCCAGGGATTCATGACAGTAGAGGAGTATGATGCTGAATTTAGTCGATTGAGCAGATTTGCACCCTTTCTAGTTCAGGATGAAGAGAGAAAGGCCAGGAGATTCCATCAAGGTTTGAACTTTGAGTTGAGGTAGTTGACTGGCATAGTAACCCATACTACACATGCAGTAGTTCTGAGTGCAGCGAAGATTCAGCAGACCATACACACTGAGGGAAAATCTGAACATAGGCGTACCTCCCCTATAGTATCAGCACCCAAAGCAGCACAAGGAGGACCCATGAGATGTCCTGTGTTGTAGCAGCAACAACATCAGAGAGCTTCACCATATCTGTGTAGGAAGATCCCTACTTGTCATTTCTGTGGCAAGCATGGTCATCTCCAGAGGGACTGTCATAGTAGACTAGGAGTGTGCTTGCTTTGTGGATCCAATCAGCATCAGGCCCGAGATTGTACTTCACAACAACAATAAAGAGCAGCCTTACCAGCCCTAGGAGCAGGAGCACCACATCCACCAACAGTTGTTGGATACTAAGAGGCCCTCCGCTACCCCCAATGCTTGTACAGTACGAGAAGGCCAGACAACATAGGGATGGCCAAAATCATAGACAAGCATTCAGTATGATAAATGAGGGGGTACAGACACATGACGCCGTAGGTACAGGCATGGTCTTATAATTAGAATTACCATTGCATGAGCATGACCTCCATCATGACGTAGGATTTTAGGAGTATAGATAGATGTAGAGTCTTATACAACATGATGATTGAACATCTATAGGAATATATTGACCTTTTAGCTAGATGCCATACCTATAAACCTTGTGAGTGCTACAAGTAGTGGAAGTTATCCTCCATCTTATCAACATATTTTTCCTGAGTTACTCATCTCCTATATCATATTCTTCGCATCCTCGATCCCATGCGTAATTTCTTCTTGTACTAAAACTTGTTAGTGCTATATTACCTTACTTAAAGTAGACCAGATCGACCCTTAGAATTTAATGCATAATTTATATATTTTTTACTTCCAAAGTTTGAGGTACAATAATTCATACTTGACCCTTCTCTACCATATTGCCTTCTCTTATTCTAAACTCGTGTCTTATTTTAATTTTGAGGACAAAATTCATGTAAGTTGGGTAGAATGTAAACCCCCAATTTTTAAATTATATTTTGAGTATTTTCTTATTATTAAAATTCTTTAGATTATTTTCCTAGTTAATTAGAAAATAAATTCTTGATTTATTTACTTATATAAATATTTATTAAAAATATTTCACAAAAATAATTTTTTCTATTTAAAATCCTTTGTTAAAGTATTATATATATATATATATATATATATATATATATATATATATAAAGAAAAGGATTAAAAGAAATAAAAAAAACAAACAAAAGTTAACCTAGATCAAAACCCTAACCCAATACCTAAGCTACCATTCCCAGACCCAACCGCTCACTGAACCCGCACCCGCTCACCCTCTCAACCCTGAACCGAAACCTTCCCTCACGATATATATATATATATATATATATATATATATATATATATATATATATATATATATATATATCAAATCTAAACCCTAACCCTAACTCTCCTCTCCTCCTTCCCGCTACCTCCCCACCTCTGGCCGACCGACCACCGATTCCTTCCCCACGTGCGCGACAACAGTCGGCCCCTACGACCCCTTCTTCCAGGTAGCATATCTCTTCCATCTCTTATCATTTTCTCGAATAATTTCTTCGTACGCGTAGACAACATGACCCTCTAGGAAACCCTTCAAGTAGAATGATTTTATGCGTCCTGGATTGAGAGAAAAGTCCACCCAAAGTCAACAAAAAATCTGTCCAAAATAGTTCAGAAAATCAGTCCAAGTACCTATGTTCACGTCCAGGTTTCTACCAACTCATTTAATATTTTCAAAATCTATTTAAATGGACTTATAAACAACATATCCAGAACTAAAACTCTTTTTTTTAGTTTATTTGCTTTTAATCTCAACTAGAATAATTTTATTTGCTTTTAATGATTTTATTTTCTTTTGAAACTCATTTAATATTTTCAAAATCAAGTAGAATAGTTTTATTTGCTTTTAATCTCAAGTTATTTTACTTCCAAAACAACCAAAAAATTTGTTTTTTAAAATCAAAAACTTGTGATACAGAGTGTCCCGCCAAAACTAGGCCATATCGTCATGTACTAATTGCACCGAAAGACGCATATGGTATATCCGGACGTATGGGCTTTCGCGGAAGTTAATTTAGACGTGTGTGCACGTCGGAATTAACCCGTATCAGTCGAAAGTCTCCCGTATCGATGTTTTTGAAATTATCCTATTAGTTTGTGTAAGCTCGTCGGAACGCGACAAAACTTACGCCATCGAATCCTTGACATTACGCTGTGTCACGCCCTAATTTCCGCTAAATCGATAATCATTCCCCGGACGTGATGTCGTGCACGCATAAAGCGCGCGTGCACAAGGCCTAGGCATAGTGATATACTTTAGAACAAATGCAACAGAGTAAACAAATAAGATATCACACATTGAGATATAGAAAAGTTCTCTTTATTGATAATGAACATCTGGTTACAAACACTTGACCCAAAAGTAATATGAACACTACACATGCTTACAACTTGGATGCAAAATGAGATAGCCGATCCATACATTACATCCTTACTAATATTTCAAAATGCGTAAACCACCTTGGGTGCGAGTTAGCACCATCGCCTAGGAGCTTCAAAAGATAAGTGCGAGCTCCTTGTGATTATGTACTTGAGCTCCAAAAGTCACAAAACATGAATGTGCCGGATCAGTGGAGGGTTGAGGGAAGCTTCAGCTCCTCGTCGCGTCACCTCAGCTCGGGAAAACTGCTGCAACGAGGGTCAGTACTTCGAAAAGTACCGGTGAGGACGAGCTAACCTAACATACCAAAATCGATATCGTATTCATGTGAACATGCAATATTATTATGTGATCTTTCTATCTTGTCCTAGTTCAATTCTTTATATATGATAAAAGGGAATGATATAACAAAATGTGCCACCGTTCGATGATTTTACCTGAACCATCTGAACTACCATTACAAAACTTACCATGACCTTTCCTGCCATGAAGACATATTTAGTCTGCACAGTTTAAATATATATATATAACGCATCACTTGGTCGGACGAGAGATGGATCAGCTACCATTCTGCTTCGGGTAGCTAGCCCTTGGCGGACGCTCGGACCCATCCAATGCTAGGACTACACTAGCAAATTATTTTACCATGGTTGAAGTGGTCCCAGTGCCCCGACGACTGTTCGTAGAATGATATCTTTTGTGCACAAGTTGTCCAAGACCATGCCTCATCTACAAACTAAGTTATCAATTGAAGCACATTCAAAGCAATATAAGTAAATGAACATCATGCATTTTTCATAGTCTAGGCTACCTTGCTCAATGATCATATTTTAAATTTGCACTATCCATTGAACAGTTATAGATAAATAAATTCTAACTATAACTGAACACAAAATAGCTACATGTATGACGGACAAGCACACAATAATGTGATCGTATGTTATTTGAGCATTATAATATTTTAAGTCTACTTCTTCTTTTATCTTGACTCAATTTATTCTTTTGGTATCGTTGATCGGAATGCACAAACGAGTCAATTTATTAGGAATGAAGACTTGGAAGAAGGATGCCAATAAAAGTAAAGTCACACACAAGTTGGTGAATCGGGAAAGAGAAAAAAGGAAGATCTTCAAGACTTCGCTTGCGCGTCGCCTACACGATCACCTACACGCACCGACAGATGATCAATATGTCTTGCTTTGATCTCTAAGGGTTCGATACAAAATACAAAATCCAAAGAACGAAGACAATAAAATCCATCGAAATTGTTCAAGAAAAATGCAAGTCACAAAACTAACAAGAAAGCAACCAAGCGGCATTCGAAAATGGGCAAAGAAACCAGCGCAACGGAAAGGCCTCTCTCGACTCTACCGTCGAGTCCTTATTTGAGGCACGATCCGTTGAATGTGGGACCTGATTCCAAAGAAACCAATCCATAATGAGAAAATAATCTTGATTCAATCTGTCCCGATCGAACAATACCAAGTATTTCTTAGCCGCGCTCCCCGAATAGGGGGAACGAGACACTACATCTTAACCAACTAACAAAAAGTTTTATCCTCGAAACTTAGGAATAGAACCTACCCCTAAAGAATAATGAAGGAAACTTTTCTCTCATATCTAATTCGAGTTCCCAGGTCGATTCCTCGACCGAGTGGTTCCGCCAAAGAACGCGCACAAGCGAGACTACACGATTCCGTAACTGCTTCTTTTTACGATCTAAGATATGAACAGGTTCTTCGGCGTACGACAAGTCTGCATGTAGATCCAGCTGACCAAAATCTACCATGTGGTTTGGGTCATGCATGTACTTTCTAAGTTGTGATACGTGAAAAATATCATACACTTTTGACAGGGCTGATGGCAATACAATTTGATAGGCAACTGAAGTGACTCGTTTGAGGACTTCGAACGGGCCAACGAATCTCGAACTTAACTTCCCTTTTACTTTGAATCATATAAATCCTCACATGGGCGAGACCTTTAAAAATACATGGTCACCTTCAAAGAACTCAAGGGGTCGACGAAGAATATCGGCATAGCTCTTCTGCCGACTTTGTTCTACTTTTAGTCGCTCTCGGATCAATCGAACCTTTTGGACTATTTTGTCAACTAGTTCTGGCCCAAGGATTTTTTTCTCCCTAACTTTATCCCAGCAGATCGGTAACCTACACTTCCGCCCATACAGAGCCTCGTACGGAGCTATATGGATGCTGGACTGATAACTGTTGTTATATGCAAATTCGGCCAACGGTAGGTGGACGTCCCAACTTGAATTCGAATCGATTGTACAGAGACGCTACATGTCTTCTTGTACCTGATTCCCTCGCTCTGTTTGGCTATTGGTTTAAGGATGGTAGGCTGAGCTGAACTTCAACTTGGTCCCTATCGCTGACTGACGGCTTTTCCAGAAATGTGATAGGAATCGTCTGTCCCGATCAGACACTATAGAAACTGGTACTCCGTGTAGCCTAACTATCTTATCAAGGTAGGTTTGGGTGAGGCAATTGATGCTCCAAGTAACTTTAATGGCAATGAAGTACGCTGACTTGGTTAACCGGTCGACGATGACCCAGATTGCGTCGTTCCTCCATTGCGTCTTTTGCAAGCCAACAATGAAGTTCATGCTTATGTGCTTCCACCTATATTCCGGGATAGCAAGATTCTGTATTTCTTTGCCCGGTCTTTGATATTCTGCTTTTACCCTCTGACAGGTTATATATGTGACACAAAGAGTGCCACATCCTTCTTCATGCCGTGCCACCAGAAAATAGTACAAAGGTCTCTATACATCTTCGTTCTCTCGGGATGGACCGTATAGGCTGCATAGTGAGCTTCCGCAAGGATCTCCTTTCTGAATTCTGTGTCGTTGGATACTCATAGCCTTCCCTTAACTCATAACACTCTATTCTCATCTACTACAAATTCCTTCGCCTTCCCCGTTAGAATATGCTCGCATATTTTCTATAGGAATGGGTCACTCCTTTGAGTAGATGTGACCCTCTCTAACAGGTTGGGTATGAATCACATCTGAGAAACTCGCGTGCCGCGATATCGAATTCGGAGTTTAATGCCCATTTTCTCTAAGTCCCTTTGTAAACTGCGATCAACGGACAGGGATTCCGTAAACACTCGACTCAACGCATCTGCTACAACATTTTCCTTGCCAGGTGTGTAGTTGATCGTTAGGTCATAGTCCTTAATTAATTCTAGCCAACGCCACTATCGTAGGTTAAGGTCTATTTGGGTGAATAAGTACTTCAAGCTTTTGTAATCTGTGTAAATTTAGCAAGCCACTCTATAGAGGTAGTATCGCCACAATTTTAGCACGAACACAATTATCGCTAGTTCCAGGTCATGCGTAGGATAATTTTTCTCGTATTTTTTTTAGTTGTCTGGATGCGTAGGCTATCACCCTATCCTGCTACTTGAGTACACATCCCAAGCCCTGTCCTGACGCATCGCTGAATATTTGGAATCTTGAGGTCTCGTCTGGTAGTACAAGTAGTGGGGCAAAGGTGAGGCATTGCTTTAACTCCTTAAACGAGGCTTCGCAGTCGGTAGACCACTCGAATACGACTCCCTCCTGTGTGAGGCGAGTCAGAGGTGATGCTAACTTGAAAAAGTCCTTTATGAAGCACCTATAGTAGCCCGCTAGCCCGAGGAAGCTTCGAATCTCACCGACGGATGCAGGATGCTTCCACTCGACGATGGTTTCAACTTTCTTTGGATCGACTGAAATGCCTCCCGCAGAAATGATGTGCCCGAGGAAAGATACACTATTCAGCCAGAATTTGTACTTACTCAGTTTTGCGTATAGCTTATTATCCCGAAGAGTCCATAGCATGGTCCACAAGTGCTCTGCATGTTCCTCCATGTTCATTCCTGTTATTAAGTCCATAAAGGCGGCAGGGGCATTAGTTAATCCGAATGGCATTACAAAAAACTCATAGTGTCCGTAGCGAGTGCGAAAGGCTGATTTCGGCACGTCGTCTGGCCTAATCTTGAGTTGATGGTAACCTAAGCGAAGATTAATTTTCGAGAATACCGTCGCACCTTGTAGTTGATCAAAGAGATCATCGATCTTGGGAAGGGGGTACTTGTTTCAAACAGTGGCTTTATTCAATTCACGATAGTCGATGAAGAGCCGCATTGAGCCATCCTTTTTCTTTACAAATAATACAAGCGCACCCCACGGAGATACGCTCGGACGAATATACCCATGATCTAGCAATTCTTGCAACTGAACCTTTAACTCTTTTAGTTCTGTCGAGGCCATTTGATATGGAGCTTTGAAAATTGGTCGAGTTTCTGGAAATGTATCAATAGTGAACTCTATCTCTTGGTCGGGCGGTATGCCGGGCAACTCGTTGAAAAATACATCAGGAAAATCTGCCATAACGGAAGTAGACACAACGTTTGTGCAATCTCGCTGCGTGTCTCAAACGGATGCCAAGTGCCCATCACAACCAGAATGGATCATCCACCTATCAGACATTGCAGAGATCACTATGCAGGCACTTGGCGCTCTTGCTGGTAGACTGGACGCATAACAGAACTCGATCTTACCAGGTAGACGAAACACGACTTTCTTTTCTGCACAATCAATATTAGCCGACCAAGCGCCGAGCCAATCCATCCCCAGAATGATGTCGTAGTCCCTGATGTCTAAGACTATCGCATCAAGTGATAATTTTCTTCCTCCGATACAAATATTACCTTCACGACAAACTAAGTGAGCCGGCAAATCCATGTCCGATGGAGTACAGACGCTAAGGTTTTGGCCTAGCGGTATTATAGAAAATGTGTTCTCGACGGCAAAATCCGCCGTAATAAAACTATGTGTGGCACCAGAATCAAACAATACTCGAGAAGGTACATTATTGAAAAGTAATATACCTAATACCATCGTGTTTGATGTGAATGCCTCTTCCCGAGTCAGAGCATAAACCCGGCTTTGAGCGTTCTATGGTGCTGTATAGTTCGCTCGAGGTGCTTGTCCCTAATCTTGAGACGTACAATTTTGTTGTCGCTGTTGGGTTTGGTCCTCCCTCCCGACAATTCACTGCCATATGCCCCTGGCTACCGTATTTAAAGCATGCTCCATTGAATACTCGATAGTTTCGAGCGATGTCTCTGGCACTATTACTCGGCACTATTACTTCGGTGGTAGACGAGCTCACTACCTCTCCCTGGGTTTGCACGCTGGTTACCGCCGTTGTTGGGGCACTTGGATGCATTGTTACCTCCTGTGTTGCTAGGCGCTTGTGATTGAAATTTTGCACAGCGCCGGTGTGAACTAGGGGGTAATGAGGCTCTAGGGAGAGGGCGTGGTTTAGAGACTCTCTCATTGTACGGTACTGGGAGACGACGACATAGGCACGAATAGAAGGTCGCAGTCCTATCCTAAACCTTCTGGCTCGACTTTCGACGTTATAAAGATGAGACTTAGCAAATTTTACAAGTCTGTTGAATTTTGTGGCGTACTACCGTACTGTCATATTCTCTTGTTATAGATGTGTAAATTCGTCTTCCTTCTCACGACGGACGACGGGTGGGAGATGCTCTTTTTCGAAGGCTTTTCGGAACATGGACCAAGAGATAGTTATTTGGTCATCTTTACTCAATATACTTCGAAGTCCTCTAACTCAACCAGCCAATCCAACGCCACGGAGGGTCCTCGTTCCCTTTAAAGGTAGCATGACACATCTTCTTAAACTCTGATATTTGCAGGATTGGACCCTTTTTTGTCTGAGGGCAGAGGTTCCTGAGAGCCTTGCAGTCCTGCGATCTTGGCTATAACTGGCACTATCGCTATGGCCATTGATGCAGAATGGTTGTTGGCGACAAGCATTATTATAATCTTTTGCAGGCTATCCATCTGCTTCTGCTGTGCCTCGGCCTGAGTCTGTTGTGCCTGAAATTGAGTTTCAATCCGGGAATCGAATTGGATTTGACGTAATTATGTCTATCTCTGCTGCATTTCCATCAAACGCATCATCCACTCGAGTGGATCGATAGAGGGCGTAGCTGCTAGACTTCCCGAGCTGCCTGATGTGCCGGAACTGCTCTCCTATACCAGTGCTACCATCTGTGCATGTACATCCGGCTATGAGGTCTTTCCTTTAAAGAAAAGTAACTAGCATCAGTCTCAAAATATATTATGGACTCACTGTATGGAACGCATCTTATTTTGGCCAAGCAAATTCAAGAGTTCAACTGGGAGGGACAGGTTCATTTCAAGAAAACTCTTCTGACACGAAGGTCAAAGGATCTGAAGCCATGCTTTGAAATCAAGATGTCACGCTCCGATTTTTGCTAAATCGATAATCGTCCCCCAGGCGTGATGTCGTGCATGCGTAAGACGCGTGTGCACAAGGCCTAGGCATAATGATATACTTTAGAACAAATACAACAGAGTACGCAAATAAGATATCACACATTGAGATATAAAAAGTTCTCTTTATTGATAATTAACATCTAGTTACAAACTCTTGACCCAAAAGTAATAAGAACGCTGCACTGGCTTACAACTTGGACGCAAAATTAGATAGCCGATCCATACATTACATCCTTACTAATATTTTATAATGCGTAAACCACCTTGGGTGCAAGTTAGCACCATCTCCTATGAGCTTCAAAAGATAAGTGCGGGCTCCTTGTGATTATGTACTTGAGCTCCAAAAGTCACAAAACACGAACATGCCAGATCAGTGGAGGGTTGGGGGAAGCTTCAGATCCTCGTCGCATCGCCTCGTCTCAGGGAACCTGCTGCAACGAGGGTCAGTACTTCAAAAAGTGCCGGTGAAGGCGAGCTAACCCAATATACCAAAATCAATATCGTATTCATGTGAACATGTAACATTATTATGTGATCTTTCTATCTTACCCTAGTTCAATTCTTTATATATGAAAAAAGGGAATGACATAACAAAATATGCCACCGTTCGGTCACTTTACCTGAACCGTCTAAACCACCTGTACCAAACTTACCATGACATTTTCTGCCAGGAAGATATAGTTAGTCTGCACAGTTTAAATATACATAATGCATCACTTGGTCAGACGAGAGATGGGTTAGTTGTCATTCTGCTTCGGGTAGCTAGCCCTTGTCGGACGCACGGACCCATCCAATGCTATGACTACACTAGAAAATTATTCTACCCAGGTCGAAGCGGTCCCAATGCCCCGGTGACCGTTCGTAGAACCATATCTCTTATGCACAAGTTGTCCAAGACCATGCCTCCTCTATAAACTAAGCTATCAATTAAAGCACATTCAAAGCAATATAAGTAATGAACATCATGCATTTTCTATAGTGTAGGCTACCTTGCTCAATGATCATATTTCCAATTTGCACTATCCATTGAACAGTTATAGATAAATAAGTTTTAACTACAACTGAACACAAAATAGCTACATGTATGGAGGACAAGCATGCAATAATGTAACCATATGATATTTTATATGACGAGCATTATAAGTATTTTAAGTCTACTTCTTCTTTTATCTTGACTTAATTTATTCTTTTGGTATCGTTGATCGGAATGCACAAATGACTCAATTTATTAGGAATGAAGACTTGGAAGAAGGGCGCTAATCAAAGTAAAGCCACTCATAAGTTGGTGAATCAAAAAAGAGAGAAAAGGGAGATCTTTAAGACTCCGCTTACCCGTCACCTACACGATCACCTGCATGCACTAACAGATGATCAATATCTCCTGCTTCGATCTCCAAGGGTTCGATACGAAATACAAAATCCAAAGAACGAAGACAATGAAATCCATCAAAACTGTTCAAGAAAAATGTAAGTCACAAAACCAACAAGAAAATAACCAAGCGACATTCAAAAACGGGCAAAGAAACCAGCACAACGGAAAGGTCCCTCTCGACTCTGTCGTCGAGTCCTTCCTTGAGGCACGATCCGTTGAATGTGGGACCTGATTCAGAAAAAATTAATCCATAACGAGAAAAATATCTTAATTTAATCTGTCATAATCGAATGATACCAAGTATTTCTTAGCCGCGCTCCCCGGATAGGGGAAACAGGGCACTACACACTGGTCCTGTGATACGAGTTTCACTCAATTCCGAGACAGTTGATCGAATCGCTCGTACGGAGTCATCTGAATGCTGGACTGGTAACTATTGTTGTATGCAAATTCTGCCAGTGGTAGATGAACGTCCCAACTTGACTTTTAGTCAATTGAACAAAGCCGTAGCATTCTTCAAGGACCCAGTTCACCCGCTACGTTTGGCCGTCAGTCTAAGGATGGTATGCTGAACTAAACTTCAACTTCCTCCACATAGCTGACTGAAGGCTTTACCAGAAACATGATAAGAACCGTCCGTCCCAATCTAAAATAATAGACACTGGCATGCCGTGTAGTCGAACTATCTCATCAAGGTATATCTGAGTCAGGCGATCGATGCTCCAAGTAACTTTGATGGCAATAAAGTGCGCTGACTTGGTTAATCGGTCGAAGATGACCTAGAAGATGTCGTTTTTCCGTTGCATCTTTGGCAAGCCAATAATATAGTCCATCGTGATATGGTCATATTTCTACTCCGGGATAGCAAAGTTCAATATCTCTCCGCCTGGCCTCTGGTGCTCAACCTTTACTTTCTAACAAGACAAGCATTGTGACACGAAGAGCACCACATCTTTCTTCATGCCGTATCACCGTAAGATCGTGCGAAGGTCATGATACATCTTCGTACTTCCTGGATGTGATACATAGGCCGTATAGTGAGCTTCCATGAGGATCTTCTTTCTGAGTTTTGCTTCGTTGTGCATGCATAGTCTTTCTCTTACCCAGAATGACCCTCTTTAATCCACTACAAAGTTGGTCGCCTTTCCTGCCAAAATCTACTCACGCGTCTTCAACAAGAAAGGGTCATTCGTCTGAGCAGACTTGGCCTTTTCTATCAGGTTCGGTTTAAAGAGTAATTGAGCTAGTGATCCCCAAATAGGTCCCCTCGATATTGAATTCGCAGCTCAATGCCCATACTCTCCAATTCATTTTGTAGCCTGTGGTTGACGGATAGAGATCCCGCAAATACTCGACTCAGTGCGTCCGCTAAAACATTTCCTTTGCCCGGAGTATAGTTGATCGATAAGTCATAGTCTTTGATCAGTTCTAACCAATGCCTTTGTCATAGGTTTAGGTCTGACTGAGTGAAAAGATACTTGAGGCTCTAGTTATCAGTAAAAATTTGGCAAGTCACACCATAAAGGTAGTATCGCCACAACTTCAGTGCAAACTCGATCGTCGTGAGTTCTAGATCATGTGTCAGATAGTTGCGCTCATGTGGCTTCAATTGTCTTAAAGCAAAAGCTATCACCTTTTTTTGTTGCATGAGCACAGTTCCCAAGACTTGGCCTGAGGCATCGCTAAAGATTTGGAATCTCATATTCTCGTTCGGCAGTGCAAGTATCGGAGCAGAGACGAGATGCTGCTTTAATTCCTGAAATGAAGACTCATAGTCGACAGACCACTCAAATATGACTCCTTTCTGAGTGAGGCGAGTCAAGGGCGAAATTTTTTTAGAAAAGTCTTTCACAAACCGTCTGTAATAGTCCGCTAACCCGAGAAAGCTTTAAATTTCACTGACTGATGTAGGTTATTTATAGTCGACAATTGCTTCAACTTTCTTTGGATCGACTGAGATGCCTTCCGCAGAAATGATATACCCGAGGAAAAATATACTACTTAGACAAAACTCGCACTTACTTAGTTTTGTATATAGCTTGTTGTCCCGAAGAGTCTGAAGCACGGTCCGCAAGTGCTCCTCATGTTCCTCCTTGGTCCTTGAATACACCAAGATATCATCAATGAACACTACTACAAACTTGTCAAGGCATGACCGGAACACTCGGTTTATCAAATCCATGAAGGTGGCAGGGGCATTAGTCAATCCAAATGGCATAACTAAGAATTCATAGTGGCCATAGCGAGTACGGAAGGCTGACTTCGACACATCGTCTGGCTTGATCTTCAGATGGTGGTAGCCCGAACGAAGATCAATTTTAGAGAATACTGATGCATCTTGTAGTTGATCGAAGAGGTCATCGATTCTGGGAAGGGGTACTTATTTCGGATGGTAGATTTATTCAACTCACGGTAGTCTATGCAGAGCCGCATCGAACCATTATTTTTCTTCACAAATAGTACTGGTGCGCCCCATGGAGATTCACTCGGACGGATGTACCCACGATTGAGCAGTTCTTGTAGTTGGACCTTCAGCTCCTTCAGTTCGGCATGGGCCATTCGATATAGAGCTTGGGAAATCAACTGAGTATCTAAAAATGTATCTATAGTGAACTCTATCTCTCGGTCAGACAACATACCGGGCAACTCTTCTAAAAACAAATCAGGAAATTTTGCCATAACGAAAGTAGACTCGACGTTTGTGCAATCTCGCTGAGTGTCTCGAAAAGGCACCAAGTACCCTTCACAGCCAAAATATATCATCCGTCGAGCAGACATTATAGAAATCACCATGCAGGCATTCGAAGCTCTCGACGATGGACTATAAGCATAGCAAAATTCGGTCTCGCCAGGTTGACGAAACATGACTTTCTTTTTCGCACAATCTATGGTAGCCGAACAAGCGCCGAGCCAATCCATCTCCAGAATGATGTCGTAGTCCCTGATGTCTAGAACTATCGCATTGAGTGACAATTTTCTTCCTTCGATGCAAATACAACCGTCGCAACAAATTGAGTTAACAGGCAAGTCCATGCCTGACGAGGTACTGACGCTAAGCTTTAGGCCTAATATTGTCTGAAGGAATTCGTATTCCCTAGCGAAGTTTGCTGATACAAAACTATGTGTGAAACCAGAATCAAATAGTACTCGTGCAAGAATATTATTGAAAAGCAATGTACCTATCACTATGGTGTCCGTGGCGAACGCCTCATCCCGCGTTAATGCATAAACCCAGCCCACAACATTTTTACGATGCTCTTATTGTTGCACAGGACGATTTGCTTAGGGCGCTTGAGATGGATTCTGTTGTTGAGTACGGCGAGGGGGGCACGGACAACGACTAGCTAAATTCCCTTGTTCACCTTAATTGTAACATGATCCGTTCTTACGGTGACAGTCGTTGATGGTGTACCCTGGTAGTTTGCATAAGGTACATAATTGCCCTTGACCATGCCCTAGATTATGTCCCTAAAAATTACTATTATTTGGACGCTTCTGAGCGTTGTGTCCTTCAGTGTTACTAGGGCGCTTGTGATTATAATGTTGTACAACGCCGGGAGTAGTTGAAGGATATTGCGGTTCTAGGACGAGGGCATGGTTAAGGACTTCCCGTATCATCTCATACTATGGAGTAACTACGTGCACGTGAATGTAAGGTCGCAGGTCGCCTTCCAATCGTCTGGCTTGACTCGCTGCGTCGGGTAGGTAAGAGCTGGCAAAATTGGCGAGCCAGTTAAATTCTGCGGCATATAGTTTCACCGTCATGCTTCCTTATTACAGAAGTACGAAATTATTCTCCTTTTGACGACGAACAGGTGGGGTATAAACTCCTCCTCGAATGTGCTACGGAAGGTAGCCCATAAGATCGTCTCGCCTTCATCGTCTGCCGAGAGATATCTACAATGTATATCCCACTAATCATGTGCATTCGGACGAAGTTGGAGTTGGACACCGGTGACTCGCTTGATCTCAGGTACTTCTCACAGTTTAAAGTAGTCTTCTATTTCAGCTAGCCAATCTAGAGCCACGACGGGGTCCACGGTCCCGTGGAACAATGTATTGCAGACCTTCCTGAAGTCGACAAAGTCGAAGGTAGTCACATCCTTCTTCTTTAGGGTTTGAGGGGTCTCGACTTCATTTTCTGGTTGCTCCACCTGTGCCACTGTGGTTATAGAAAGGTTGGAAGAAATGGTCTGAACGATCTCTTATAGGGTATCTACCTGCTTCTATTAGACCACGAACCGGGAGTCTAGATCCTTCTCAAATTTGTCCTGTCAGGCCTCATCCCTTTGCTGATGTGCCTCAAACATGTGCATAATCCGCTCAATTGGGTCAACGGGGGACGCAGGTCGTTGGCTCTTGGAGCTTGCCAAAGTTCCCGAAGTACTTGCTTGCACTTGCATTGTTCCTTGCGTTTGAGCCATTCCTTCAAAAATAAAGAACTTGCATCAGTCTCATAGAGTATTACGGACTCACTATATGGAACACATCTTATTTTGGTCAAACGATTTCAAGAGTTCAACTAGGCGGGACAGGATTGTTTTATGAAAACTTTTCTGACATGAGGCCAAAGGATCAGAAGCCGGTTTTTGATACCATTATGTCATACCCCGATTTCGCAGAATCGCTAATCGTCCCCCAGATATGATGTTGTGCGAGCGTAAGGCGCGCTTGCACAAGGCCTAGCATAATGATATATATATAAACACAACAGCAGAGTGCAGAAGCTAAAGAACACACATTGACATGAAGAAAAGTTCTCTTTATTGATAATATACATCTTTTTACAAACTCTTGACTCAAAAGTAAAGAGGTACCGTGCGGGCTTACAAGATGATCGCAAAATGAGATAGTCGTTCCATATATTATATCCCATACTAGAACTTCAAAAGATAATAGACATGCGGGCAAAGCTATCACCTTGCCTCGGAGCTTCTTAAATAGTGTGTACGAGCTCTGGGATGGTTTGTACAAGCTTCAAAAGACATAAATGGAGTGCACGAGTAATGGACTGGTTAGAGAAAAAGAAGCTTCAGCTCCTTGCCTCGTCGCCTTGGCTCGGGAAACCTGCTGCAACGAGGGTCAGTACTTTAAAAAGTACCGGCGAGGGCGAGCTAACCCAACTAACCAAATTGACACAGTATTCATGCAATGAAGCATCCAACTTAATTATTGTGGTATATTTGTCGATTTTAGTTCAAGATATAGCATGCAACAGATTTGAAATGACTGAAATAAATATGCCACCGTTTGGTGACTTTATATGCTCGTCTGAACCATCTGCACAAAACTTACCATGACCTTCCTTGCCTAGAAGACATATTTAGCTTGTACAGTTTAAATATACATAAGGTCACTGGCGTCACAAGCCAAATTGGACGATTTTATAGTCTCTGAACGGAGATGGGGTACAAGCAGGTAGCGGGCCCCGCTGCACGCACATTCCGTCTGATACAAACAACTATCCAAATGTTTCGTCCATCCGAATCGGTCCCGGTGCCACGACGACCGTCCACAAAAACCGAAAGCCTTGTGCACAAGTTGTCCATGACCATACGACATCTCAATACTAGGTTATCATACAAGCATCTCAAGACATCAAAATGAGCATAACTACTTAGTACATTGCGAAGGCATAGTCTATTTGTTCAAGCGATCATTTTGCCAAATATGTACTATACATGAAACAGTTATAGATGAATATATTCTAGCTACAACTGAATCATAAGATAGATATATGCACAGCGGACAAGCACACAACAATAAGTTCATACGGTGAAGTATTGTGACAAGCATAAGTGTTCCGAGTTTGCTTCTTATTATTTTGACTCAGTTATTATTAATATGGTATCGCTGATCGGAACGCACAAACGAGTCAGATTGCTAAGAGTAAAGACTTGGATGAAGGAAGCTAATCGAAAGTAAGTCCACTCATAAGTTGCTAAATCGGAGGAGAGACATGGGAGATCTTCAAGACTCCGCTTGTGTATTGCCTTCACGATCACCTACACGCACAAACAGATGATCAATATATCTTGCCTCGGTCTCCTAGAGTTCGATACAAAATACAAAGTTCAAAGAGCAAAGATAATGAAATCCATCGAAATCGTTCAAGAAAATGCAAGTCACAAAGCCAACAAGAAAACAACCAAGCGACATCAAAAATGGGTAAAAAAACCAGCATAACAGAAAGGCCCATAGCGACTCTGCCGTCGAGTCCTTTCTTGAGGCACGATCCGCTGAATGTGGGACTTGATTCTGAAAAAACCAATCCATAACGAGGAAAGGGTCTTGATTAAATCTGTCCCGATCAAACGATACCAAGTATTTTTTAGCCACACTCCCCGAACAGGGGGAACAGG
This sequence comes from Iris macrosiphon, assembly GCA_036927795.1. Taxonomy (NCBI): domain Eukaryota; kingdom Viridiplantae; phylum Streptophyta; class Magnoliopsida; order Asparagales; family Iridaceae; genus Iris; species Iris macrosiphon. The sequence continues at coordinate 136,940,353 of JAYESA010000005.1, forward strand.
GCACTACATCTTAACCAACTAATAAAAAGTTTCATCATCGAAACTTAGGAATGGAACCTACCCCTAAGAAAATAATGAGGGAAAATTTTTCTTTCATGTCTGATTCGAGTTCCCAGGTCGACTCCTCGACCGCGTAGTTCCGCCAGATTACGCATACGAGCGGGACTGAACGATTTCGGAGCTGCTTATCCTTTCAATCGATGATCTGCACAGGTTCCTCTATATAGGACAAGTCTGCTTGCAAACCCAACTGACAAAAATCTACCATATAACTCGGATCTTGCACATACTTTCATAGCTGTGACACGTGAAAGATATCATACATGTCTGATAGGCTCAATGGACTCGCCTGAGAATCTTAAATGGACCAACAAATCGAGGACTTAGCTGCCCCTTTACTCCAAATCTCGTAACTCCTCTCATCGGCATGACCTTGAGAAACACGTGATCACCAGCTGTAAATTCAAGGGGTCGTCTGTAGATGTCCGCATAACTCTTTTGTCCACTTTGTGCCACCTTTAATCGCTCTCGGATCAGCCAAACCTTCTGAACTTTCTGCTCTACTAGCTTTGGGTCGAGGATCTGTCGCTCGCCAACTTCATCCCAACAGATAGGCGATCTGCAATTCCGCCCATACAAAGCCTCGTACGTAGCCATCTGAATGTTGGACTGGTAACTATTGTTGTATGCAAATTCTGCCAATGGTAGATGGGCGTCCCAACTTGACTTCGAGTTGATCGAACAAAGGCGTAGCATATCTTCAAGGACCTGATTAACCCGCTCTATTTGGCCATCGGTCTGAGAATGGTACGTTGAACTGAACTTTAACTTGGTCCTTATAGCTGACTGAAGGCTTTTCCAAAAATATAAAAAGAACTGTCCGTCCCAATCTGAAATAACAGACACTGGCACGTCGTGTAGTCGAACTATCTCATCAAGGTATATTTGAGCTAGGCGATCGATGCTCCAAGTAACTTTGATGGTAATGAAATGTGCTGACTTGGTTAATCGGTCGACGATGACCCAGACAACGTCATTTTCCTGTTGCATCTTTGATAAGCCAACAATAAAGTCTATAGTAATATGGTCCCATTTTTACTTCGGGATAGCAAGGTTCTGAATCTCTCAACCCGGCCTCTGGTGCTTGGCCTTTACTCTCTAAAAAGCCAAGCATTGTGACACGAAGAGCACCACATCTTTCTTCATGTCGTGCCACTAGAAGATCGTGCGGAGGTCCTGATACATCTTCGTACTTCCTGGATGTGATACATAGGCCACATAGTGAGCTTCTATGAGGATCTTTTTTCTGAGTTCTACATCGTTGGGCATACATAGTCTTTCTCTTACCCACAATGTTCCGCTTTCATCCACTGCAAAGTCGGTCACCTTTTCTGCTGAAATTTGCTCGCACGTCTTCAACAAGAATGGATCGTTTGTTTGAGCGGACTTAACCTTTTCTACCAGGTTCGGTTCAAGGAATAACTGAGCTAGTGATCCCCCAATCGGTCCGTCTCGATATCGAATTCGCAGCTCAATGCCCATACTTTCCTATTCTTTTTGTAGCTTGTGGTTGACATATAGAGATCCCGCAAATACTATACTCAGCGCGTCCTCTATAATATTTTCTTTGCCTGGAGTATAGTTGATCGACAAGTCGTAGTCTTTGATCAGTTCTCGCCAATATTATTGTCGTAGGTTTAGGTTTGACTGAGTGAAAAGATACTTGAGGCTCTGGTTATCAGTAAAAATTTGGCATATCGCACCATAAATGTAGTGTCACCATAACTTCAGTGCAAACAGTATCGCCGCGAGTTCTAGATCATGTGTTGTTAAGGCAAAAGCTATCACCTTGTTTTGTTGCATGAGAATAGTTCCCAAGCCTTGGCCCGAGGCGTCGCTAAAGATTTGGAATCTCATATTCTCGTTCGGTAGTGCAAGTATCAGAGTAGAGACGAGACGCTGCTTTAATTACTGAAATAAAACCTCACAGTCGGTAGACCACTCAAATACGACTCCTTTCTGAGTGAGGCGAGTCAAGGGCGAAGCAATTTTAGAAAAGTTTTTTATGAACCATCTGTAGTAGCCTGCTAACCCGAGAAAGCTTCGAATTTTATTGACCAATGCAGGTTGCTTCCACTCGATAATTGCTTCAACTTTCTTTATATCGACTGAGATACCTCCCGCAGAAATGATATGCTCGAGAAAATATACATTTCTTAGCCAAAACTCGCACTTACTCAGTTTTCCATATAGCTTGTTATCCCAAAGAGTCTGAAGCATGGTCCACAAGTGCTCCTCATGTTCCTCCTTGGTCCTTGAATACACCAAGATATCATCAATGAACACTACTACAAACTTGTCAAGGCACGATCGGAACACTCGATTCATCAAATCCATGAAGGCAGCATAGGCATTGGTCAATCCAAACGACATAACTAAGAATTCATAGTGGCCATAGTGACTATGGAAGGCTGACTTTGGCACATCGTCTGGCTTAATCTTCAGTTGGTGGTAGCCCGAACGAAGATCGATTTTAGAAAATATCGATGCGCCATGCAGTTGATCGAAGATGTCATCAATTCTGGGAAGGGGTACTTGTTTCGGATGGTAGATTTATTCAACTCACGATAGTCTATGCAGAGCCGCATCGAACCATTATTTTCTTCACAAATAGCACTGGTGCACCCCATGGAGATACGCTCAGACGGATGTACCCACGATCGAGCAGTTCTGTAGTTGGACCTTCAACTCCTTCATTTCGGCAAGGGCCATTCAATATGGAACTTTGGAAATCGGTAGAGTATCTAAAAATATATCTATAGTGAACTATATCTCTCGTTCGGGTGGCATGCCGGACAACTCTTCTAAAAATACAATATAAATTCTGCCACAACGGAAGTAGACTCTATGTTTACGCAATCTCGCTGAGTGTCTCGAACGGACGCCAAGTACCCTTCACAGTCGGAATATATCATCCGTCGAGCAGACATTGTAGAAATCACCATGCAGGCGTTCGACGCTCTAGACGATGGACTGCACGCATAGCAAAATTCGGTCTCGCCAGGTAGTCGATTTGCACTGTCGCGTGGGGGTTTCATGGAGACATTGCCACATAAATCAATCCGCCTCTTGGAGGCTTTCTTTGTGCTCCATGACATTGCAAGGACTTGGTTCAGGAATGAACCCAAGCTTGCAGTGCCAGGACTCACTTAGGAGATATTCAGAGACTTGTTCAAGTAGAAGTTCTTTTCTGCCGTTGCCATAGAGGTTTTGGAGAGACAATTCCAGAGCTTAGATCAAGGGAGTCACACTGTGGATGATTACGCTGCAGAGTTCAGCAAGCTTAGCAGGTTGGCGAAATACATGGTGAAGGACCCAGAGGACCGAGCCAGGAGATTTCGCCAAGGACTAGCTAAGGAGATTCACGTGCACATCGTAGAGAATGGAACGAAGACTTATGAAGAGATTGTCTCGATCGCCCAGGGAGTCGAGGTGCACTTGGACCTTCATCACAAGCGAGGTCGGAATGCTTAAGGAGACAACAATAAGGGACTAACGAAGCAGCAGAAGGCTTTCCAACCAGTGCCAGTTCAACATCAACAACAGCAGAGGCGAGAGCAGCATGATTCTCCTTTTTACTACTGTAGGAAGTCAGGGCACTCTTGGGAGACTTGTCGGAAGAGACTTGGAGTTTGCTTGTTTTGCAGATCGGACGAGCACCATATTAAAGAGTGCACCAGATCAGGGAGTGCCCCATCGTGCCTCGACGTCTAGCTCCTGGGATAGCTCCAGCCCCGAAGGCAGCATGAGGACCATCCAAATCACAGTAGAGGAGAGATGGGGCATCACTAGCGGCATGGAGGCCACGCTCTTCAGGAAGATCTCACTTAGAAGATCTACCTTGAAGATAGAATAAACTCTTTATTGTTTAGTGTACTTTTCTTTTCTTTCAATTCCATTTTTTGTTCATCTGCATGACTTAAATTTCGAAAAAATCTTTTTTGTAAGGTATTTAGATTTGTAGCTCTCTCTTTCCGAAATTGGAATAAAGTTTTCTAAATACTAGTTTCAATAATTTTAAAATTTTTGTTCAGTATTTTTATAGCTCGAAAGTATTTTCCAAAAAGAATTTCTTAAAAACTAATTTTAGATTAGTAATTATAATTGGCATCGGGTAATTGTGCAGAAGGAAGGGCAGTTTTGTAAATAAATAAAAAATACCTAGAGGGAACAATAAAGAGAATAGGGTATTTGGACGTGTGCCAAATTGGATGGGATCTATAAGAATTTCTTGAAACCTTTAAATGGAACCCTTCCAAGCCCATTATTACTTCACCACACCCGGCCCATTACCATTTCCCATTCTCAACACAGTCTTCTCTGTTCTCTGTTCCCGCGCGGAGGGAGCTCTGAGCTCAAGAGCTAGAGCACCCATGGCCATGCTGATGGAGGTGGCGATCTCTTCTCATCCTCGCTAGGCGAAGCTCCACCGGACTTTGACCCTCCTCCACCAGCGTCGACGACACTCCGGCGAGTTCCCCAGTGATCTGCTCTCAGCTGCGGCTCCGACGAGCTCCGACGACGCCGACGACGAAGGCTACTCCGGTGATGACGAGGATTGGTGAGTCCTTCTCCTCGTTCTTACATTGAATTGATTTTTGATCGATCGACCACAATCGTCGATCCTAACCGAATGATCGACTGCACTCAGCAAGAATTCGAGTCGGTTCGAAATCGAAAGATCGACTGATTCTTGATCACTCGATCGATCGGTTATTGATCCATGTTTACTTTCTATTGATCGATCAGAATTCGAATTGATGAGTGCCTCTGTTCTTGATCGCTATTTCTTCTCGGATCGATTTTGTTTGTTTTGATCAATTGATGATTCTTGATTTGATTTTGGAAATATTTTGATTGAATCGATTCTTGTTTGAATTCACTCTTGATTTTGATCAATTTCAGTTAATAATTTTAAATCGAACTCTAAATTCAAACTTCTATTGTTGAACACCAGATTGTGATCCTCTGTCCATATTGAATCGGACACATAAACATTCGTATCTGACGGATACCAATCTATGAGTTGTTCTTTGCACAGGTATAATTCTTTCTTCCCTGTCTCATCCTTCTTGATTCGGTTTTGGTGGGATCTGATCGACAGAGTCGCGTAGACACAGTTGGAAGTGTCTTTCACCTTGAGTGTTTTCAAACTGATTAGGACTTATGTTCTTGACACGAACACGTATCTGAGTTGACACTGTGTCGAGAGGGTTGATTCTGAGTATTCCGGGCTGTTCAACACCAGAGTCGTTCGTCTATCGTGTTTTCTGACACGAAATGGACACTGGAACTGGACTCGGTGGAACGAATTAGGTTTTGACCCTTAATTGATTCCAACGTTCAAATCTAAATTTCTAGTGACCGTTGGTTTTGAAACATTCAAATTGAATGTCATGGTAGGACCGGGACCTGAGAAGCTAAGTTTGAAGATTTGATTTGGGCCAGGTCTGTTGGCTTCGGCCATTGGGTTGAGTCCACTTGAATTGGACTGGATTCAGTTGGGTTTGGGTCCAACTGAACTGAACTCAGAGCCTAGGAAATTAGGAGATGAGTTGTTAGTAAACATGGATTAGTTGAAATATTAATATTACTGTTTAAGAAATTAATGGAATAATTAGTTAGAAAGTTTAATTAAGAATGATTTGAATTAGACCAAATCAAGAATTCGTAGAGTTATTCAAGAAAAAAGAAGAAGAGCGTTCTAGAACATTCTCAAGACAAGAGGATTTGCGGGATTTTAGGCTTAGGGTGTGTTTGATTACAAGGTAAAAAATATGTGAAAAAGAAATTAATTTCACGAAATTATTTTCCTAGGAATTTTTTTTATGGAATTTTGAAAAAGTTTCATGGAAAACTTAATTTGGTATTTGATTGTCATTATTTTCCACGAAAAATATCATTTTTTATGGAAAATAATATTTTCCTATGGGTTGGACAAGTTCCATTTTCCACCATTTTGGAGGAAAATATGAAAAATAATAGTTTTTTGAAAAATGATTGCATGAAAAATATAAGCTATCAAACACTACAATTGGTGGAAAATTTGTGATGAAAATATTTTCCATGAAAAAAAAGTCCAATCAAACACAACCTTAGAGAATTTAATAGGAATTTCTAGTATTGAAAACTGACAAATTAATACTATTTTATCTAGGTGGATTAGAGCAACTTCAGCTTTGGACCGAATGCAAGTACTTTATACAATGCTATCTTTCCATTTTCGTATTTCGTGATTTTATTGCAAATTTATCTTTCAATTCCCGTAATTCATTATTTATTATTTTATTGCAAGTTCCATACCTTGTTCATCCTGCAAATGCTTTATTCGTTTTTATTGCATATTTCGTGACATAGTAGGACCTACGGGTTCTCTTGACGTGTTTATTACCATGTTTTTTGTGTCGTACCTATTGTGATTGTTATTGCATGTCGTAAGGGAAATACCAGAGTCGTGTGTGGATGACACTATTCTCAAACCGTGTTGAGTAGCAATCTCACATCACGTGCGTGTTTCCATTACAAAATAAAAGTTTTGCTAACTTTGATTATAAATTGAACAAAGAGAAAAGGGTACAGAGAACTCATAAACAGAAACTCTAAGTACAGTTGAATTGATTGGGAAAGTGTGATGGTGGAGATCAATTACTGCAACTGACTCCTTTACTCCGTTGATGATCGACCGACGAAGGAGATTTACAAAGTCTTTGGCTCACTGGCACAAAATATAGCAACCGGGTTCTTGCATTTGCTCTCTCTGACTCTTTGCGTATGTTTGTGAGGGAATATGTCCCCGCTATTTATAGCTACCATCGAATGGCCATGCGCGCGCATGTGCTAAAGATAAATAACCATTTTCAGCCCATGCATGTGTGTTTTGCTTTGTCGTATGCCTCTCTCAGCAGAATGCAGCTGAGATTTATGTGCACATGTCACGGCGGGGCAGACATGTGGCATTTGGTTAAGATTGACCGTTGCTGAGATCTTTGGGTAGTTGGCATCCGTCATCAACATGACATGTGGCCTGTTCTAGCTACTTGAAGATCTCAGTTGGTTATTGAGTTGTTGGCACTCGTCATCAGCATGACACGTGTCCTACATCAGCTATCTGAGAATCTTGGTTGGTTATAACAAACAGATCATGTCGCATAAAAATCTGTCGCATGAGGTAACTGGATTCATGGGAACCCTGCCACATGTAGATCCGCCGCATGAGGTCACTAACGCATGGGGATTCATGGGAATACTGCCGCATGGAGATCTGTCGCATGAGGTCACTGCCACATGGGGGATTCATAGGAACTTTGCCTCATGAACAATCCGCCGCATGAGGTTTTTGCCGCATGGGGGATTCATAGAGACATTTTCGAATGAATCAATCCGTCGCATTGGGGCTTTCATTGTGCTGATGTTTTTGTCGTGTAGCCGCTGTCTGCACATATGACGAAGCGTCCTGTCAGAGTAATTATAGCTGATGACGTAACCGCCAGTGGCTCGACTTTAGTAGACCACTGTTGAGCATTGAATGGTCTTTGTCAGTGGGAGTGCGGCTGAGGTGCCAGCCGCATAGCTGCTTTGCCGCATCAGGATCATGCTGTTATTTGCCACATGGGAACTTTGTTGCCCTTTGTCGCATTAGGATCCTACTGCCTTTGCCGCATAATTTTTCATGCTTCTACAAGACACCCTTCAAAGTTTTCAAATTTGACTAAGTTTGAAATACTTCAAAAAAGAAGCATGGTCAAAAGAGCTTTCTGTCACACGGATTATCGGCTGTATGGCCATCTTGATGCCGCATGGCATGTCTGCCTCATAGCTTTGATGCCGCATGGTTTTGATGTCGTTTGACAAGTTGTCAAATCTTTATTGATGGATAACCCTACGATTCTGGAAAAGATTTCTAGGGATCTTGTACCGCCGTCTAACACGTACTCCAAAGCGACAATTTCATAGATGTTGAAATACGCAAATGTCGAAGCAATGGTTGCGTGCTTTGACGTCATCCGATACTGTATATTTTTGCCTATATATACGGACTCCGTGGGAGAGAAAAAAATTTACTTTGCTTTCAAAGAAGAAAAAACTTTTACCTTTTTCTTGCCCTCAGAACTCTCTGATCCTCCGTATTATGGCTCCCAAATCAGGCATGGGCAATGGCAAGGCGAGGTCCACTGAGGACGCCACTGAACCGGTCGTTGTCGACCTGACGCACCCCGACGTGCTGAAATAGGTTGAAGGTAAAGCCCCCCCTTGCGTTTCTATTAGGGAATGACTATGTGATGTACCTATTTGCGTTCTCTTTGAACACAGAGACACTTCGTGCACAGTCTGCCGCATGGATGGGTAACTATCTGGAACATGCACGAACGAACCCATTGTCGACATGCATAGACGTTGCTGGAAAAGCTTCGTCTGGAAGATGCGTGCACAGTCTGCCGCATGGATGGATAACCATCTGGAACATGCACAGACAAACCCATTGCCGACGCGTATGTACGTTACTGCAAAAGCTTTATCTTGAGAATGCGCTGAAGGCTCGCCATACTTTTCGTGGTGCATAGATGCGGCTGTCTTGGGATGCCCGTTGTGAACATGTATTAAAAAATTTTGTGCCACCTCTCTTTGCATGGGTGCGGACAGCTGACTTCGTTGTGTCACGTCATGGACATGCGCTGAAAAGATCATGTGCCACCATTCTCCACATGTGTGCGTTCATCTCATTCTGCCGTATCGCACCGTAGGCATGTGCTGAAAGATCATGCGCCACCACTCTCCGTGTGTGTGCGGTCATCCCACTATGTTGTGCCGCATCATGGGCATGCGTTGCGGCTTATAATATTATGTTGCGCGCATGTATTTTGGGTCTCTTGCAACTTTTCTTATATGTTTCAGGGACCTGACCTTTGTTTTGTTGTTTTTTTAAAAATTGAGCTACCCGCTTAACTTGTGTCGGTAGTAGAAACAACACAAAGGGGTGCCTTGATGGAGAAAGTGCCGAATGTAATAAATTTTCTTCAAATGTACTCATGATCTTGAATATCAATGAAAATATGAATGTAATATATTCCCATTATATATACTCATGACCTTGAATATCAATGAAAATATGAATGTAATATATTCCCATTATATATACTCATGACCTTGAATATCAATGAATTTTTTTCTTTTTCCAGAACTTCTCCTTGGACTTGTTTTTGTGGATACAAATATTATATTTGAGGTATTGTATAATACCGTATCTATCAAGGACATCCCATAGGGAAATTTCAGTAGACTTATTACCTATTGCGTACTTAATGATTAAGTACAAATAACAAGTTTGAAGTGGGCCCTTATCAGAGGTGATATGGACGTGGTAGGTTAGAGAAATTCCTCTGGGGAATTTTTTTTGTGGACTTATCATCCTTGGCGTACTTAAGACTAAGTACAGACGATAAGTTAAAACGACATGCACCATCAGAGGTATGAAGGACGTGATGGTAGGAAATCGATAACGAATGATGTTTGCTCAGAGGTAGTATGGACGTGGCAAACTTCCTTAACGTAAAATTCTGTTAGAAGTATCTTACTCAGAGGTAATGTGGACATGTTAAGATAAAAGTTTGCTGGAATGGAGAAAATAAGGCAAGGTGATGTGGACATGACTGCTTTCTTTCGTGTTGTCATATGTATCCTACTGGAGAAAATGAAAAGATTTGTAGTTCAGAGTAATATGGACATGAACCATGGTTTGAGTGATTTCACTCTAGTTGGAGAAAAATCTCCGGGGAGAGAGCATCTTCGATCCTGACTGGAGATCGTAAATGGGATATCCTTGGAGCAACTGGGCTCCGAGGATACGTTTGTTGATTGAGGGAATCACCTTTGGGTGGTCTCAACGAGAGTGTTTTGTTGGACCTGAGGATTGTTCAACTGAAGAACTTTGAGAGGATCCATTATCTATTGTGTATCCAGGTCTCCTAGATACAAATAATAGATTTCACAACATATCGTGGAGGAGTGTCACTACCACATTTTCCAGAAAAGGGTATTTTGGTCATTTCATAATTAATTAAATATTGTGCATGTTGTATAATTATTTTTTGTATTATTTATTTATTGTTAGATGTTAGTTTATTATTTTGGACTTGTGTTAGTGGACCTAACTAGTTTAGATTAGATCCATGGACCAACATTTATATTTAGTTAGAATTGAGCTCAATTATAAGCCCATTCATTAGGAGGAGGATTAATTAAATTAAACTTATTAGATTAGAACCTTTCCTCATTAGTTATTTCTTCATGAGAGGCCCCAAGGGGTTTAGACTTTACATAGAAGCTTGGGAGGGGGTTAAGTGGCCGACCTTGTTATATAGGAGGGAGAAATTTCTCTCTCCTCATTTCATTACAAATCTAGATCTAGAATTTTCTCTTCTCAATTTCTTCATTCCCAAACCAAATTTTTTCCCAATTCTTTCCCAAATCATCATTGGAGGCTAGTAGAGCAATGATCTACAAGGTGGAAGCAAGGATCTACAAGAAGGAGCAAGGATCTACAAGTTGGAGGCTAATTTTACCTATTTTGGAAGTTTTATTGGGAATCCATCTTCCAATAGGTACAATTCAATTTTTTCTCTTTGATTAGACTCTAAATCTGTATTTTAATCATTAGGAACCACCCCATATGATGAGGCTACCCATAGGATTTGGATTTAGGTTCATATGAGGTCTATGGAGAAAGTTATGGTGTGTTTTGTGTCAATTTTAGGAGAATTTCGAGATTGACACATGTTGTGTTTTTCAATTGATCAATTAGACCAAATTGACATGTGTTTGATTGTGTGTGGCTAGCGTCATGTCCACAATTGGATACGTGTAGGCCATATCCCAATAATTTGGAGATACGGGTTAATTTGGGGGTTTTCTTTTGACACAGGATTTGTGTATGTCACATTTTTGACATGGACACATAAATGTGTAATTGACTCTTCGTATTATTCATATATACTATTTTAGACTTGCTCGTGTCCTTCGGGGTATGTTTGGTTGTGTGGTGGACTCGTATTGCAAGCTTATCATAGATCTAGTGTGATACGGATGCGATGCACTCCACGTGTTTGTTTTATTGCATTTTAAGTTTAATTTGTATTAGCTATTAGTGATATGTATTCATATGTGTATATATATAGTGTTATATATATGTGTGTATGTATGTACATATATGTATAGTTATGTATTTACATATGTTTATGAGTGTGAGTGGGAGTTGTATATATATATATATATATATATATATATATATATAGCTGCTTGTGGTTGTGTGGTTGTGTGTGTGTGTACTAGGGGTTGGGCAGTGCACAGCTGCAGTGTGCACTGAAGCTCAGCAAGTGCCCAGCAAACATGTATAGTAGTATGCAGTAACAGTGCAACAAATCAGTGGATCAACATGCAGGCAGCAACAACAGATGCACCAATATACAGCAAGGTGCAGATCAATATAGCAGCAGCCATTGCAGCAATGATTAACAACAACAACAGCAGTTTTGGCACTACAGAGAGCCAGCAACAGTATGCAGCAACTACTGCAGAAGCAGCAAGGCAGCAAGCACTGAACGAGCTCGAGCAACATCCAGCAGCAGCTTGGAGAGCATCAAGTAGCAGCAGCTGCAGCACATCACCAAGTAGAGGCAACAGTGTATCAGCAAGGTAAGTGGTTAGTTTCAATAGTTAGTTAGTATCTAGTTATTTAGTTATCTATATATATGTACTTGTTTTTAGATTGATAATTATATAAATACTTGATTACTAGCTAGTAGTTATAAATATGTATGTATTCATATTGTTAAGTAGTAGTTAGATAGTTAGTGATATGTATAGTTATATGTATATAGTTAGAGATATGTATATAACACTAGAGATATTGTTAGTAGTAGTAGATATAAATAAATACATGTATCTCTAATTGTGTTATGTATATATATGTATCTCTAGTAGTTATGTGTCACGCCCCGAGGCGTCCCCCGAGTCGTGACCGCCGTGCGGGCCTGGGGTTGCGCCCGCACAAGGCTTTAATGATTTGCATAGCAAGCACGTATTCAGAGTACGCAGATAAATTGAAACACAGATTTGAAACATAGAAAAGTTCTCTTTATTGATAATGAACATCTATTACAAACTCTTGAACGAGTTAGCTAATATGCCGAACGGCTTACAAAAGAGATGACTCAAAATGAGATAGCAGTCCTGTACATTACATCCCTTTATAACTTCAAAATGTATAGACCTCCAGGCTGGAGGACGGCTTTGCCACGGAGCTGCATTTGTGTATAAAGAGTTGCAGGCTCCTGACTCCAAAATGCTTCGGGGGCGCGGTGAAGATGCGCCTACAGCTGGACTGGATCGGGAAGACGACTTCGGCTCCTCGCTCGGTTCGCCTTGGTGCGGAGAACCTGTTTCAACGAGGGTCAGCATATCGAAACATGCTGGTGAAGGCGAGCTAGCCTGACTATACCAATCAACACGTTGTTTAGTGAAGCATGCATATTTGTGGGTTTCTATCTTGCTTTAGTTCATTTACAAGTAAGCAACATATAGAGTTTACTGAAATGAACGTGCCACCGTTAGGTGGATTTTACCTGACCGTCTGAATTACCTGCACAATACTTACCATGCCTTCCCTGCCACGAAGACACAAGTTAGTATGCAACAGGTTTAAATATACACGTTGGGATCACTGGCTAGAAGCCATAATGGACCGTTTAGTCTTGAACGAGGATGGAATGCAGCAAAGATGCGTTGGTGGCTGCAGACTATCCTTGTCCAGAAGCGTGAGACTATCGTAAAGTTTCGCCCGGACCGGATCGGTGCCAGTGCCCCAGCGACCGTCCGCAGGAACCCGTTACCTTGTGCACAAGTTGTCCGTGATCAATCGTTCGTGGCACGTTAACGTTGATGCAGTTGAGGCACGTGAACAAGATAAGCAACATTGTATGATTCGTTTACATTGCAACTACGTTATATTCATGCATCAGGATATACGTTTAAACTTGTATCTATGCATTTGATGAACATTACGAACGAACAAGCATGCAAAGATATAACCGTTCACAAGTTTATTGACAAGCATAATGAACCCAGTCTATTCTCTTTTATCTTGGTTTCTTTTATTATTACTTGGTATCGTTTGATCGGGGCGAAGAAGAGTGCAGATTGATTAGCTGTGAAGCTTGGAAGCAGGACTAGCTAATCGGGTTGGTAGCCACTCACCTAGATTTTGGAAAGAAGAAGGAAAGAGGCGCTTCACGACTCCGCTCGCAAGCCGCCTACTGCTCGTTCACCTGCACACGAATAGCTCGATTAATACTTCTTCCTCTCTTTCCAATCTCGGAATAGAAGTGCAAGTCAATGAACGAAAACAATGAAAACCATCGAAACCGTTCAAGGAAAACAAGCAAATCCCAAAACCAACTCAAAGCACGAAAGCAACAAGCGACATCGAAAACCGAGGCAATAAAAGATAGCAGCGGAGAGGTCCCTCCTGACTCTGCCGCTAAGCCGATCCTTGGGGCGCAGTCCACTGAATATGGGAATCGATTCCGAAGAAACAAATCCATAACGAGGACGAGTTCTTAATTCAATCTATCCCGATCGAACGATACCGACTTGTGTTTCTTAGCCGCGCTCTCCGCATCGGGAGAACGGGGCGCTACATTATGTACATGTACATGTATATATATATATATATATATATATATATATATATATATATATATATATATATATATATATATATATAAATAGTTGGTAGTTAGTATAGCTAGTAGTATTTGTATTAGATAATAAATATATGTTAGTTATAATTATAGTTGGGTAGTTAGCTTTATGCTAGAGTGACATTACCTTGAGATACCAAGGTAAATATCAATGTATTGGGTTGATACTCAAGGTATTATATTTGAGTATCAAGATGGGTGTGTGTGGTGTGATACCGCATTGGTTCAAAGCCAAGGTATCCACTTAGCATTAGTTTAGTTAAGAATTTTATATATTACCGATTGTATATGCATATTATAATATTATCCTATCTAATTAATTGCGTATCTTACGATACGGTATATTATTGATCTCCTAGTATCCTAGTATAGCTAGTGTGACCCAGCAACAGTATGCAGCAACTACTGCAGAAGCAGCAAGGCAGCAAGCACTGAACGAGCTCGAGCAACATCCAGCAGCAGCTTGGAGAGCATCATGTAGCAGCAGCTGCAGCACATCACCAAGTAGAGGCAACAGTGTATCAGCAAGGTCAGTGGTTAGTTTCAATAGTTAGTTAGTATCTAGTTATTTAGTTATCTATATATATGTACTTGTTTTTAGATTGATAATTATATAAATACTTGATTACTAGCTAGTAGTTATAAATATGTATGTATTCATATTGTTAAGTAGTAGTTAGATAGTTAGTGATATGTATAGTTATATGTATATAGTTAGAGATATGTATATAACACTAGAGATATTGTTAGTAGTAGTAGATATAAATAAATACATGTATCTCTAATTGTGTTATGTATATATATGTATCTCTAGTAGTTATGTGTCACGCCCCGAGGCGTCCCCCGAGTCGTGACCGCCATGCGGGCCTGGGGTTGCGCCCGCACAAGGCTTTAATGATTTGCATAGCAAGCACGTATTCAGAGTACGCAGATAAATTGAAACACAGATTTGAAACATAGAAAAGTTCTCTTTATTGATAATGAACATCTATTACAAACTCTTGAACGAGTTAGCTAATATGCCGAACGGCTTACAAAAGAGATGACTCAAAATGAGATAGCAGTCCTGTACATTACATCCCTTTATAACTTCAAAATGTATAGACCTCCAGGCTGGAGGACGGCTTTGCCACGGAGCTGCATTTGTGTATAAAGAGTTGCAGGCTCCTGACTCCAAAATGCTTCGGGGGCGCGGTGAAGATGCGCCTACAGCTGGACTGGATCGGGAAGACGACTTCGGCTCCTCGCTCGGTTCGCCTTGGTGCGGAGAACCTGTTTCAACGAGGGTCAGCATATCGAAACATGCTGGTGAAGGCGAGCTAGCCTGACTATACCAATCAACACGTTGTTTAGTGAAGCATGCATATTTGTGGGTTTCTATCTTGCTTTAGTTCATTTACAAGTAAGCAACATATAGAGTTTACTGAAATGAACGTGCCACCGTTAGGTGGATTTTACCTGACCGTCTGAATTACCTGCACAATACTTACCATGCCTTCCCTGCCACGAAGACACAAGTTAGTATGCAACAGGTTTAAATATACACGTTGGGATCACTGGCTAGAAGCCATAATGGACCGTTTAGTCTTGAACGAGGATGGAATGCAGCAAAGATGCGTTGGTGGCTGCAGACTATCCTTGTCCAGAAGCGTGAGACTATCGTAAAGTTTCGCCCGGACCGGATCGGTGTCAGTGCCCCAGCGACCGTCCGCAGGAACCCGTTACCTTGTGCACAAGTTGTCCGTGATCAATCGTTCGTGGCACGTTAACGTTGATGCAGTTGAGGCACGTGAACAAGATAAGCAACATTGTATGATTCGTTTACATTGCAACTACGTTATATTCATGCATCAGGATATACGTTTAAACTTGTATCTATGCATTTGATGAACATTACGAACGAACAAGCATGCAAAGATATAACCGTTCACAAGTTTATTGACAAGCATAATGAACCCAGTCTATTCTCTTTTATCTTGGTTTCTTTTATTATTACTTGGTATCGTTTGATCGGGGCGAAGAAGAGTGCAGATTGATTAGCTGTGAAGCTTGGAAGCAGGACTAGCTAATCGGGTTGGTAGCCACTCACCTAGATTTTGGAAAGAAGAAGGAAAGAGGCGCTTCACGACTCCGCTCGCAAGCCGCCTACTGCTCGTTCACCTGCACACGAACAGCTCGATTAATACTTCTTCCTCTCTTTCCAATCTCGGAATAGAAGTGCAAGTCAATGAACGAAAACAATGAAAACCATCGAAACCGTTCAAGGAAAACAAGCAAATCCCAAAACCAACTCAAAGCACGAAAGCAACAAGCGACATCGAAAACCGAGGCAATAAAAGATAGCAGCGGAGAGGTCCCTCCTGACTCTGCCGCTAAGCCGATCCTTGGGGCGCAGTCCACTGAATATGGGAATCGATTCCGAAGAAACAAATCCATAACGAGGACGAGTTCTTAATTCAATCTATCCCGATCGAACGATACCGACTTGTGTTTCTTAGCCGCGCTCTCCGCATCGGGAGAACGGGGCGCTACATTATGTACATGTACATGTATATATATATATATATATATATATATATATATATATATATATAAATAGTTGGTAGTTAGTATAGCTAGTAGTATTTGTATTAGATAATAAATATATGTTAGTTATAATTATAGTTGGGTAGTTAGCTTTATGCTAGAGTGACATTACCTTGAGATACCAAGGTAAATATCAATGTATTGGGTTGATACTCAAGGTATTATATTTGAGTATCAAGATGGGTGTGTGTGGTGCGATACCGCATTGGTTCAAAGCCAAGGTATCCACTTAGCATTAGTTTAGTTAAGAATTTTATATATTACCGATTGTATATGCATATTATAATATTATCCTATCTAATTAATTGCGTATCTTACGATACGGTATATTATTGATCTCCTAGTATCCTAGTATAGCTAGTGTGACCCAGCAACAGTATGCAGCAACTACTGTAGAAGCAGCAAGGCAGCAAGCACTGAACGAGCTCGAGCAACATCCAGCAGCAGCTTGGAGAGCATCATGTAGCAGCAGCTGCAGCACATCACCAAGTAGAGGCAACAGTGTATCAGCAAGGTAAGTGGTTAGTTTCAATAGTTAGTTAGTATCTAGTTATTTAGTTATCTATATATATGTACTTGTTTTTAGATTGATAATTATATAAATACTTGATTACTAGCTAGTAGTTATAAATATGTATGTATTCATATTGTTAAGTAGTAGTTAGATAGTTAGTGATATGTATAGTTATATGTATATAGTTAGAGATATGTATATAACACTAGAGATATTGTTAGTAGTAGTAGATATAAATAAATACATGTATCTCTAATTGTGTTATGTATATATATGTATCTCTAGTAGTTATGTACATGTATATATATATATATATATATATATATATATATATATATATATATATATATATATATATAGTTGGTAGTTAGTAGTATTTTTATTAGATAATAAATATATGTTAGTTATAATTAGAGTTGGGTAGTTAGCTTTATGCTAGAGTGACATTACCTTGAGATACCAAGGTAAATATCAATGTATTGGGTGGATACTCAAGGTATTAGATTTGAGTATCAAGATGGGTGTGTGTGGTGCGATACCACATTGGTTCAAAGCCAAGGTATCCACTTAGCATTAGTTTAGTTAGGAATTTTATATATTACTGATTGTATATGCATATTATAATATTATCCTATCTAATTAATTGCGTATCTTACGATACGGTATCTTATTGATCTCCTAGTATCCTAGTATAGCTAGTGTGACCTAGTTACATAGTGGGTGGACCCATTATCCTAGAGATAGACTCATACAACCTAGAAATAGATAGTTTGACCAAGTTGGACTACTTTGACTTAGAGTTGACCTAGTTTGACTGTTTTGACTTAGAAATGGCTTTTTGACCTAGAAGTTGACTAGTTTAACTTATTTTTATTCCGCAACCTTGTATTGATGTAATATTCTATATTTTAGGTCTTCGAGGCACCGTATCGGACATCTGTGATACTGTTTACCGGATTTCAGGTGAGTACATTCTCTGATAGTTTCTCATTTATGATATCCTCTATGTCTCTTGTATCTAGTGTAGATATCCTTGATTTCTTGACACGATGGTTACACGGAGTGGTATATCCGGATTTTGTCATGAGATGTTATTCCTTAGTATGTATGGTGTATCTTGTGCAATCCTTGTTTTCTTGTTCTTCTTGCACATGTGCAAACAATGATTCTTGGGAAGACTTGCTACCTTCCCAGTGAATCCCGTGTCATAACGTATCATGGTTGGATCCACTATACCAGTCGGGGGCGGAGAGTATTTAATGTATATATATGATCATACCCTCCTTGTGCATGTCTTGTTTCTTATGAGTGTTAATCATACACCGCACGTATGATTAATCAGACCTTTATCCTTGTGCAAGTTTCCAAGCCGATCACATGTTAAAGCTCACTTAGTCATTTAGTATTCTTGTTCATTGCCATATTGTTCATTCTTGTATTTATTTCCACTATTCTATAAATTGTATATTTTTCGTATCTGTTTATTGCATCTTGTATATTCACATATATTTACTGTTACATAGTTTGTATCATTTATTAGAACTGCTGTTAGAGATGTACTCTGCTCCTTTTCTGACTGGATATATTTTCACAGATGACACTGAGGAGTGGTACCCCACTCACTACGGACCTCAGGATGTTGTGGGTTTAGAGCCAGAGACCTTGGCTCAGGAGGGTCTCATCCTGACTGAAACAGACGACAAATGACTTGTAGCTTCTTAGTTAGACTCTTTGTACTGGATTTGTCTCCAGCATATTGTTTTAGTATTTCTCTGACAAATTAGATATTATTTTGTCTGATGAGTTGTATTGTGACTTTTCTATTCTTTTATCATATTCGTGCTTATTTCCATCTTAGATCTGTGATTGAGTATATTCATATTGTTGGTGGCATATTTATATTGATAGATAGTTTACCCAAACAACGTTCTACCGTCGATGCTGCGGCGTAGGCTGGGTATTATTCACTACTTGCATCCCTACACCGGATGCGGGTCGCGACACATTTTAGTGTTAGCCATGCAGGTCTTAGAGGTCATAATTAGTGCGATTCGTAGTGGTGCTCTGAATTGAGTGCTATTATGAGCCTATTTCAGGATATAGGCTGAGAATAATCAATCACATCTAGAAAAAACTTTATTAATTCATTTTCAACTGTTCTTCCTTGATCTTGATCTTGATATTTGATCTTTAAGTATCCTTCTTTGAATGCCTTATATCGTGTGCCATATTGATTATTTCTTTTGCTTTGCCTCAGGATGCCGCCTAAGACTAGATCACAGCAGGGGAGAGCAGCTTCTGAGAGATCTGCGACTTCCCGAGGGCCTGCACCAGTCACTTCTCCGGTGATTGATGTATCAGCTGCATTTTGGGGGCCACCTCCAACTTAGAGGACTGTTTCAACTGTATCTGAGGGACTTCCACCTCCACCTTCTACGCCGACAGATGTGACTCAGATGTTCACACTGTTTCGCGAGATGTTGGAGGCACAGAGGGCTTAGTCCGAGGCACACCAGAGATAGACCGACGTGTTGCAATAGGGCATCAAGAGTGCTCATCATCATGCTTTTGCCGTAGTAGAGAGAGGAGTTCCGGTCCAGCAGCAGGTTGCTCCGCAGGTTGTCCAGCTTCGGCCAAGCAATATTCAGGACTTCAAGAAGCTGGAACCTCGGGTCTTGTCACGCCCCAGTCCCAAAATACTTAGGACTAGGACACATAAGCATGCCAGCCGCATGTACATGACAACTCCAATATATAGATACCATGATACATGCGTACACTGTAATATGAATATTAAATCCACAAGTGGTATAAATCTATCACAAGTCACAGGGTATAATCTAAATCTCATCCACAAAAAATCAAATATAAATAAATAACCAATATCTATGAACTAGATCTCAATACAAAGTATCTAAAGATTATAGTTGGATAAAAACAAATCCACTACCAACTAGAATATATAAGTGCAACACAACAACCACAATATAAGAATATCAACTAACAATCACGGGGCTCGAAGAGAAGACCTCCTCGAAAAATATAAGTAACCAGTCCGGATCTGCGCTCCTGCGAATACTCATGAATATTTACACCTGGGAAGGGACCAGGTCCTCAGAGGGACATAATAAGATACATAGAAGCATGCCAATAAAGTACTAAAATAAATATCCAATGGGGTTGCCTAACCATCTATGTGAATGCAGTTTGAGAACAACTTTCTAACAAGTGGGCTATCTGGCCATAAAATGGGATTGGCATGATTCTTTCGGAGAATCAGGGGCCTCCAAAGCATGTCGTCTTTTGAACGGCAGAGGCCGCCAAGTAGTATAGGGGTCATCACGACCGCGTATCTCCGGTGGAGCGTACGGGTTACATAAAAAGAAAAGTGCAAAGGAGCCCAAATGTCGTACTTGTTGTTCTCCCCACCCCATGCTCTAAGCATGTCACATCCATGACACGATTTGGTTCATAGCCTATCTTTAGTACAATAGCCCAACCCTGCAACCAAACAAGGACAAGGATTGGACCAACGTACTACAATAGGCTATGTCCATGGACTACTAATAACTGCTAAGTCTTCTTGAATGCAAAGTTTCTAACAGCAGTTATCCCTAACGCACGGCTCATACGTACAGGAGGCCAGACCTGTCACGCAGTCCGTGATCTATATGAGACTCATACTCGTGTAATAGTTGTGTCACGGCCAATAAAACCTAATGGTGCTTCATGATAATGGGGTGGTCTCATAATCAAGGTCAATGCATATACATAATAAAAATATATCACGACGACATCGTCGTTGCACCCAAGTTTTCTTGGACGCACAGTTTATATAGCAGTTAAAAGATATGAACTAAAGACAGAAAATAAAGATGCATGCAACATATGGAATATGAATAACAGTACAATGGCAAGGTATACTTGCCTGCTCTGAAAAAGAATGAAGTCCCAACTCAAGGTGTCGTCCGATCTACCCGTCACATAAATTAAACAAGTTAGGTTACAAAAGTGGGTGAATATGTTCCTCAATTTTAATCTATCTTAATTCTGAATAAAATAACCTAAAATAGTATTTTAATCTTATTATAATATGATTTTATTGTTAAACTCTAATTTTGGTCCAAAGAAAGTTAACTTTACGGATTTGTGATCCGTGGCACGCAAATCGAGATGATCCGTTGACCAAAAAGTCAACCAACTCAAATTCTAGATTTGTGTGTGGAATCCTATAGATTTTACCGCTACATGAATGCTGGAATCGACAGTTTCATAAAATCACAAGTCGGTAAAGAGTTATGGCCACATGGGCGCACAAATGACAGTTTTCGGTAGTTTCCTATTTACGTCTACGTTGCACGAATTTTACAGTAGATTAAACTTGCATGTTAAATTCTAAAAAAATTATTTTATGTAAGTTCATCATGTCAACTTTCCGAAACTTCAAACGGTTCGTAATTCCGAGTTCGGGATCTCCCGTAATCTAAAAATACCAAAATGCGTCTGATTTCAGACAGCTGACACATTCAGAATATTCTGGAAAAGTAGGTTCTGAAATTACTGAAATAATTTATATATTCAGAAAACTAACCTTGATAAGGTTCTAACAAAAAAACTGGAGCGCGTTTGGAGTCCGGAGTTAGGAGATATCGTCTTTTTAAGTCGTCATAACTACTAGAAAATGAGGCTGAATTTATGACGAAATTTTGACTATTTTTGGACGAAAAAGAGAGGAGTTTGGGGAAGAAAAATATGAAAGATGAGTTTATTTCATAAGTCTAATAGGTATTTATAATGGTGGAGACTACTTAATTGAATATGACTAGGATTGGCTAATTTGGATAGGATTAGAATCAGTTTAAATAAGGATAGAATATGCATGAAGTTGCTTTCTTAGTAGACTCAGGATTTGAATTAATTTAAAATAGTGTTTGAGGTTATCTCAATAATTTTTAATCTTAAATAGAATTAAGGATAATACAAATAATTTATATATAATCTTATTAATATCTATTAACACTAAATTAGCATCTATCTAATATTAAGACTATATATATCCAAATAAATTCTAAATAATTTCAAAAATCTAAATAAATTCCTTAAAATTCTAAATAAATTACAAAAAAAATATTTAAATATTTTAATCCTAAATTAAATATTTGGTAGTAACAACATGTAAGTATGGTCCCATAGTAAATCATGAAAGTCCTAAAAAATTATGTTTCCTAGGTTTTAATTACCAAAAATTCTATAAAAATTTCCAAAAATCTAAAATAGCCTAAAAATAATTCCAATTAAATATTTATATAAGTAAATATATCAAGAAATTTATTTTCTAATTAATTAAGAGAATACTCTAAAGAAATTTAACATCTATAATAAATATAATAATATAAAATATACACCAAATATCTATTTTGGGTGAGGGATTTACAATCTATCCAACTTAAAAGAATTTCGTCCTCGAAATAAAAATAAGACATGATTTTCTAAATCCTTCACATTTGTATATAAGGCAAGTCAATCGCAATCTCTCCCAAAAATTTAAATAACGAAATATATTCAAATCCATCGCAATCACTTCAAAATTAAAATAACCACTGTTTAAATCAAAATTTAACCTGTCGTAATCTCTTCTTGATTTTTAAATAATCAACATCCAAATCTAACTCAAATCTATATGACATCCCACATCAAAATTTATATCACAATTTCCAACTATCATAATCTTCTCTAGACTTTGAACAATAAATAATTCTAATCAAATCTTATTCCTATTCTCAACTTAAAAATTTGTACTCTTCAAATATTTAAACTCAATTTACATCCTCAATATTTCAAATAGGTGACCCAACAATCAAAATTCAACTTTTAATTCAAATCACCAAATTATAAAATTTAAATCTAACTCACCAATTGTTTAAATCTAAAATTCTATATTTATCCTCAAAATTTAAATCGATGATTCAACCTTCAATATTCAAAATTTAAATCATGTGCTCAAAGTATAAATATTTGGTCCACAATATCAAGATTTTAAAATTCGTTAAATCCTCATTATCTTAATCCTTCTTTTAAAATTTTTCAAAATTAAAATGACTTGAATCTCCCAATCTAATCTTACTTGATCACAATCTAAAAGAAATTTCTCTCAAGTTGACAATGCAACTTCTACCCAACTTAGAATTTACCCATATATCACATAAGGCTATACGTTTAAGAAAGATATTCCTTAAATTATTTAATCATGTTATTCAATCCTCAAAACTTTAACACCAAGTATATCACATATGATATGCCTTAATTACAGAAGATAGTCACCAAATAATGTGATTGGCTTATGGGGTATATCTAGTACTATCAATGTATCAAACTTATAACAAGCACGAGGTTTCGTCTTTCCGAAATAAGGGAAGACAGAAAACAATAATAAAGAGTTCAAGGGGAAGGTAATAGAATAGAAGTATGGGGATCAAGGCATTTAAAAAAAAAAGTCAAATGGGAATTGTCAAGGCAGTTGTGGATTGAAATTCTATTTTGGTAATTCCTATTCACATGCTCGTATCAGTACAGTTATGTGACTGATACGATCCGCTCAGACATATCTAGAAGCTAAGTACATTCGTCTACTAGTCAACTATATATCTCAATCCACGTAAAGTAGTTATGCGAAGGGCGAATCAAGCGCACTAAGGTTAGCTAGACCTTAATACACTGATTCTGAAATGTATTAGTGTGTATACCCACTAACACATATATTATGATCAAGCTCGATAAAAGAGTAAGCTTGCAAAACTAAGCTATAATAGTGGCATAAGTCAAGGTAGTACAAAAAATATAAGTACGCTGGATCATGATGAAAGAAGGTACAAAATAATTCAATTCACAAAAAGATAAGACTCCACAATCTCTACAGTTATCATACAAACTCCTTGTCTAAGTTGCTAGTCGACCAAATAGGGACATTGACCTCTAAGTTCTATAGTCTGGATAACCACTATCGTCTTATGCAAGCATATAGTTAATATCATTCAATTATACTTCATTAATGGATCACAAGGACTATGTGATACTAGGTTATGAGGTATACTACCCAACTTAAAATAATAAACTAATACTGTAATTGCCTTAAGGGGATTCTACAGAATAACCTGGTCCTTGTAAATAAAGTAGAACTCTTATTAGGGTTTACGAGAAAAGATCTTGGTATCTATTAGGGTATCCTATTGCATTATATAGGTAATGGTTATCTTAAGTCTTAAACATAGTGATTATAGAACCAATGTGTCAATAGCAAGAATGGAAAGTTACTAGCCTCAAGAGAAAAGAGGATATAACTCGTATCGAGGTGGGGGTACAAATTACGTGATTCAAAACTAAGGAATAATTATCATGTCACAATCTACAAGAATAACTCAAAACTATCAAGTTCAAATTACCAAGCGAAGAATTTCAAAATTTAAGATTAACAACTATAATCCTAGCAACTATATGTCCTTAATACAAAATAAAATTACTTGGCCTACAATCAGAAGTGTCAGGTGGCACGAGTTGAAAGATGAAGAAGAGAAGAACATAATTTAGTTGTCGCACAAATAGCGAGCGCTAAGATTTCAGAGGAACAATATATGAAATTAAAATAGAGAGACTCTAGATAATATCATGATTTTCCAAGGGGAAGATAATATGCTAATCTCTGTATTCGAGGAATGATCGAGGAAATATTATATTCATTCATCTTGGCTTCCTAGAGTACTGTCTGCTAATATCAAGACAAGAATCTAAATTTATAGTTCTCTAATACTATCTTACTATAAAAGTTAAGTTTGGTCCTATTATTCAACCTTGGATTTCTATTGGTTCCTCAATGCTAGGGTCAAACAATATAGTCAGATTTATAGCTAACCCTAGTAGTGTCTATACTACCCTCAAGTCATTCATAATTATATCAAGGGATAATGGTAAACCAATCTATAGATGAGGGATGCTAGGGTTCACTAGATATTGTAAACTTAGTGATGTGTCAATGTTCTAGTTGTATTCTTAGTAGGTGTGTTACCCTAATTATCATCCTAACAATAAGGATTCCTATATTCTAGCAGAGGCTATACTCAAGGAACTATTAGGGAAGCACATGAATCAAGCATGATGCAATAGTTTAAATAGAACAGATTGAAAGGAATGTGAATCATAGTCAATTGTGGATGAGATCCTATACTCCAATCCTAGGTACAGGCTTGCTCGGTACAGTAACATAACCGAGACAATATACTCTCGACCTGCATGGGCTACCACTAAAAACATGTCATGCCCCAGTCCCAAAATACTTAGGACTAGGATACGTAAGCATGCCAGCCGCATGTACATGGCAACTCCAATATATGGATACCATGATACATACGTATGTTGTAATATGAATATCAAATCCACAAGTGGTATAAATCTATCACAAGTCACAGGGTATAATCTAAATCTCATCCACAGAAAATCAAATATAAATAAATAACCAATATCTATAAACTAGATCTCAATACAAAGTATCTAAAGATGATAGTTGGATGGAAACAAATCCATTACCAACTAGAATATATAAGTGCAACACAACAATCACAAATCACGGGGCTCAAAGATAAG
This sequence comes from Iris macrosiphon, assembly GCA_036927795.1. Taxonomy (NCBI): domain Eukaryota; kingdom Viridiplantae; phylum Streptophyta; class Magnoliopsida; order Asparagales; family Iridaceae; genus Iris; species Iris macrosiphon. The sequence goes on from JAYESA010000005.1 coordinate 136,965,901, forward strand.
ACCTCCTCAAAAAATATAAGTAACCAGTCCGGATCTGCGCTCATGTGAATACTCATGAACATCTACACCTGGAAAGGGACCAGGTCCTCAGAGGGACATAACAAGATACATAGAAGCATGCCAATAAAGTACTGAAATAAATATCCAATGAGGTCGCCTAACCATCTATGTGAATGCAGTTTGAGAACAACTTTCTAACAAGTGGGCTATCTGGCCATAAAATGAGATTTGCATGATTCTCTCGGAGAATCAGGGGCCTACAAAGTATGTCATCTTTTGAACGGCAGAGGCCGCCAAGTAGTATAGGGGTCATCACGACCGCGTATCTCCGGTGGAGCGTACGGGTTACATAAAAAAAAAAGTGCAAAGGAGCCAAAATGTCGTACTTGTTGTTCTCCCCACCCCATGCTCTAAGCATGTCACATCCATGACACGATTTGGTTCATAGCCTATCTTTAGTACAATAGCCCAACCCTACAACTGTAGAAGCATGAAAAATACGTTAGATAGCTCTACGCAACATGGTGATGCAGGGCAGCGTAAGCAGGGGACCCCAGGGCCATCAAGAGTGCAACGGAGCTTTTCCGCTGAGCACGGCATAAAATATGATGGGACCATCCACGTAAATGCAGTATGTCCAGGCCGCTTCAGCGTAGACAGGGTGCTTCATCGCCTCCATGGCGTACAACTCATCTGCTTTCATAGCAGCGTTAAAGCGTACGAGGAACGCTTCGTCTTCCCCAAAATGAACCTGTCAAGTCACGCAGTGAACCTGACATCTGACTCCTGACAAAAAGTGCTGCATGGCTACCCAGACGACGGCTGGAAAGATGGCAGACCACTCGGGACGCGCCCCACAGTATGATAGCGGATCTCTGTATTTAATGCAGAGGATTTGATTAAATATCACCGAACCGTCATTTATTGACATCCCCTCAGCGGAGACTGCTTTTACGCATACAAGGGGATACCCTGCCTTATTTTACACAGGCAAACATGAACTATTTACGCTCCGCGGAAGACAAACAGACTACCACGTCAAAATCTGCTCTTCGTACAGGGCTCGAGGCACGTCTCTGCACCTAATGCTCAAGACGGTGGCAGGCCCTCGGAACACGTCTCTGCAATTAATGATGATGGCGGATCTCTGCATTTAATGCGAGAGATTTGATTATATCTCCAAGAGCCGTAATTTCGGCTAAAGACGTCCACATCACCTCGGCTTCTACGCCCATTCAGCTTTTGTGACTGCTCGGCCTCTATGACCACTCTGGCACGTTACGCAGCGGCTTCTACGCCCATTCAGCTTCTGTGCCCGCTCGGCTTCTACGCCTCCTCAGCTTCTATGCTCGTTCGACTTCTATGCTCATTCGGCCTTCTATGCTTATTCGGCTTCTATGCCATCAGGCTTCTACGCCTACTCGGCTTCTATGCCTACTTGGCTTCTACGCCATGGTGGCAGACATTGGCTACTATGCCAACCTCTTCTACACAAGGGAGACCTACCTACGTGGCTTCTACGCCGTGATCTTCGTAGCGATTATATGCGTTTTGTCCCTTAGTTGGACCCGCGTCACACGCTCATTCAAAAGATCATCTATACGCAGGCTTTGGTTATTTTAACCGTTGTGTAAAAGGGTGTTGTACTTTCCACTACTCGGTTTCCACACCGATTGAGTGGTCACTGTCACCAAAACTCTATAAATAGAGACCTCTATCAACAGAGGAACAGGTAAAAAAATTGAACAAAGGTCGAGACTTTAAAAATCGAGCAAGGTCGAAGCTTTGAAAGAGGATCGAACCACGGGTCGAAACATTGGAGATTGAGGAGAGATCGGAGAGTCTTTGAGAAAGAGAGAGAGAGAAGCATCCAGAGCTCAGGCAAAGAGTAGCGATCGACGACATTGGCATCGTGCATCCACTCTCTTCCGCCACCTACGAAGCTGCTTTTCGTCTTCCACGGCACTTCTTCACCATCGTGTAGTCCAAGGGCTAAATTGATCGACTGCAGATCAGACACCTATAGCAATCATCTACCCAGATTAAATAAATTGTACTCCCACATCCTCGTATAGGATCAAATTGTACAAGTTTGTTTGTAAACCAAAGAAGGCAGGTTTCGTGCAAACCTTGCATTATATACATTTCGTTCTTTCGTTTAAATACCACAAACAAGATGGGGACTCTGCTGGGGACATCTTTCTTTTCTGATGAGGAAGCGATTGCTCAACACGATACGGTATCCATGGGATCCGTGAAGAAGACACTGGTCGTCCAGTTCGACCAGTCTGCCTACGAAGACATGCTTCGGACAGGGGGTAGCTCTCACTCTCTCTCTGTACGAAACAACAGGAAGCTGTGCAAGGTCTGGATGCCCAAGACATCCTCTACCATTCCTGTGGACTCTCCGATCTCTCCGATCTCTCCGACCAATGAGGTTGTAGCATTGCTCCCTCCATGCCCTGCACGTAAAATTCAGTCTCCCGCTACACGCGGTACAGACAAAACTTCGGGAAAAGCCTCAGCGCTAACCCAGAAGTATCCACTACGCTCTACGCGTAGAAACCAGTCTCCCGCTACGCGCGGTACAGACAAAACTTCGGGCAAAGCCTCAGCGCTAACCCAGAAGTATCCACTGCGCTCTACGCGTAGAAATCAGTCTCCCGCTACGCGCAGTACAGACAATATTCGGCTATCGATTATCATGTTCATATTACCTCTGATATCGATTGTCATCTCCACTTAACACCCGTACTTAACTCTAAGCACGCCAGTGGTGTTGAGTCCACAAAAACTGCCATGTCCATATTTACCTCTGAGCAGATGTATGCCTCTATCCCCGATAGAGTCACAACCCAGGGAGTTTGTCATGTTCATATTACCTCTGAACAAACCTTCCTAAATTCGGCTATCGATTATCATGTTCATATTACCTCTGATATCGATTATCATCTCCACTTAACACCCGTACTTAACTCTAAGTACGCCAGTGGTGTTGAGTCCACAAAAACTGCCATGTCCATATTTACCTCTGAGCAGATGTATACCTCTATCCCCGATAGAGTCACAACCCAGGGAGTTTGTCATGTTCATATTACCTCTGAACAAACCTTCCTAAATTCGGCTATCGATTATCATGTTCATATTACCTCTGATATCGATTGTCATCTCTACTTAACACCCGTACTTAACTCTAAGTACGCTAGTGGTGTTGAGTCCACAAAAACTGCCATGTCCATATTTACCTCTGAGCAGACGTGTACCTCCATCTCCAAAGGAGTCACGATCAAAAGTTTGTCATGTTCATATTACCTCTGAATAAACTTTCGGCTATCGACTATCTTCTGATATAGGTTGCCATCTACATTTAACACCCGTACTTAACTCTAAGTACGCCAGTGGTGTTGAGTCCACAAAAACTGCCATGTCCATATTTACCTCTGAGCAGATGTATGCCTCTATCCCCGATAGAGTCACAACCCAGGGAGTTTGTCATGTTCATATTACCTCTGAACAAACCTTCCTAAATTCGGCTATCGATTATCATGTTCGTATTGCCTCTGATATCGATTGTCATTTCAACTTAGCATCCGTACTTAACTCTAAGTACGCCAGTGGTGTTGAGTCCACAAAACTGTCATGTCCATATTACCTCTGGCAGGGCTTGTCCCCAAACCTATTATTTGCACTCTCGTGCGCAACAAATGATAGGTCCACAAAAAATTCTCCTGTGGAATGCCCGCAATGGAAAGTAGTACATGGCAACTGTTCTTCGACGACGCCTCCAGGACTGGTCCCAAGAGAAACGTGGTTTCAGGGGTAGGAATCGTCCTGGTTACTCCCGATAAACTCGTCATCCATCGAGCATACTCTCTAACCAAGCCCTGTTCCAACAATGTGGCGGAGTACAAACGCTCTACTAATCGGGCTCTAAGTCGCTAAAGAGCTGGGGGTCAAATCTCTGGAAGCTTTTGGTGATTCTCTGCTTATCGTCAATTTTTTTACGTTAGCCTATTATTCAGAGAAGACGGACAGTCAGCGAATTCAAAAAAAATTTTGCGCAAAGCAGGTCAGCAGTTCTTACGCTAAGGAGCTTTCTACGCTCGACAGCAACAGATCTACGATTTCACGCTTGCAAGCTATAAGTCTATGGTTTTACCGGATGCCTTTATGCTCGGTAGCTTTTATGCTTGAGAGGCCACAATCCTACGACTTCATGCCAGCAGATAACAAATCGATGATCTCACGCTCGGTGGCGCTTAGTTTACGCTCAGAAGCAACAGATCCAAGACTTCACGCTCGAAAAAATTTCCTTTTCAGAAGCTACAAATCTATAGTTCTACGCTAAGGAGCTTTCTACGCTCGAAGCTACGAATCTATGGCTTCACGTTCGACGGCTACAAGTCGGGTTTTACGCCCAGATGCCTTTGTGCTCAGTAGCTTTTATGCTCGAGAGGCTACAAACCTACGACTTCACGCTCAGGAACTACAAGTCTATGATTTCACGCTCGATGGTGTTTTATGCTCAGAAGCTGCAGACTAATGATTTCACGCTCCACGACTTTTCGCACATCTGAAGGATACGCCGGCCAGATCACGCGTACATCTGAACGGTTCTCAAAAGCGGTCAATTGCAAAGAGTTCACACAGAAGATACTCGTTCTTGACCTCAAGATATCCCAAGTACCCGAAGCATACAGAGTTCAACATTGAAAAACTACTCTTCTTCATGGGTCGATTCGAAGTTCATCCAGACTCCAGTCTGAATATTTCATCTATCAAGATGGTACAACTAGCACAGCCCCTTTCTTTTGGCTGTTTGGCACGCTTAAACTTAAAGAAGTAGAATGCTTGCTTGTCGTGCTCCTTCCTCACCCCTTCTTGTCTGCCTTTTTGCTAACTCAGTTTGACAGCCATTTCTCGACCCTGTTCCAAGGGATTTTTTGAGAAATTATTCTTGAAGATGATGTCTGAACAAAGGAATTCTGTTCATTAGAAGCAGCAGTTCAGAATTCTACGCGGTTCCTCACTCCTAAAAATAGCAGGACAGTTCGAACACTCGAATGCTAAAGCGGCTTTCTATGCATCTATAGTTATGCGTAAAAGACAGGACAGGACCTAGCATTCTTTCTAAACAGGGTCGGCGTAAAGAATCAGACGTGTCGAAGCTGCACACATTCAGACTTCACAGCAACGTATGGCAAGATGATCATATGAAGAAGAAAGACGATTTTATTAACGATTAAAGTCATGATTACAAATGAGGGAAATCCAATCTACAAGGGTTTTTTTCTTCATTTTCATGATTACATCTAAGGGAAACCCCGTCTACAAAGGGCTTCCTCATCATCGTCCGAAGATCGCACCGAGAAGCTGTTCTGACAGGTTCTCATGTTGGTGATGGTCTTCCACTTCTTCCAAGAAGATGATCAGTGGCGGGAGGATACAAAACTGGGCATAGACCCATCCTCCAACAGAAGGAAAGCAGGGTAAATCTGCTGTCCTACAGACCACCGCCACTCAAGTCGGGACAGAGCTAGTCTGTCTGACTCTCGTCACCGGAGGTAACGGGAGAAGGCGCCACTTGCAAGCGCCATGGTATGAAACGACCCTTCCTCTTTCCCGGAGAACCACCATACAAAGTTGTTGATTATCCCGAGCAAGGGAGGCTATGATATCCTTCCATGATCCATCATTGCAGATGAGACTTGCTCGAAGACGCCGTCTTTTTTGGCTCCTTATATGCTGGAAGAACATGGTCTTCTTCTTCCTCAGATCGACCCGACGGACTCCGACGATCATCTTTGTGTGGCAAAGAGAATGCGGGAAGAACAGATTAAACTCCTCGGCCTTTTATAGGCAAAAGAGGTCACACCGGTCCCCAATAAATCTGCCATAAAGTCAGCAACGACCGTTTCAACGCTCCATTCAGAAACGTTTCGAGTTACGAGGAGCGGTTCATGCTTCGTTCAAAGCGTTCCAAATTCTTAAGAAATTTGAAAGCTTTGAAGGGGGTCTTGTAGAAGCATGAAAAATATGCTGGATAGCTCTACGCAATATGGTGATGCAGGGCAGCGTAAGCAGGGGACCCCAGGGCCATCAAGAGTGCAACGGAGCTTTTTCGCTGAGCACGGCATAAAATATGATGGGACCATCCGCGTAAATGCAGTATGTCCAGGCCGCTTCAGCGTAGACAGGGTGCTTCATCGCCTCCTAGGCGTAAAACTCATCCGCTTTCATAGCAGCGTTAAAGCGTACGAGGAACGCTTCGTCTTCCCTGAAATGAACCTGTCAAGTCACGCAGTGAACCTGACATCTGACTCCTGACAAAAAGTGCTGCACGGCTACCCAGACGACGGCTGAAAAGATGGCAGACCACTCGGGACGCGCCCCACAATATGATGGCAGATCTCTGCATTTAATGCAGAGGATTTGATTAAATATCACCGAACCGTCATTTACTGACATCCCCTCAGCGGAGACTGCTTTTACGCATACAAGGGGATACGCTGCCTTATTTTACACAGGCAAACGCGAACTATTTATGCTCCGCAAAAGACAAACAGACTGCCACGTCAAAAGCTGCTCTTCGTACAGAGCTCGAGGCACGTCTCTGCACCTAATGCTCAGGACGGTGGCAGGCCCTCGGAACACGTCTCTGAGATTAATGATGATGGCGGATCTCTGCATTTAATGCGAAAGATTTGATTATATCTCCAAGAGCCGTGTGTCACCACCACATTTCCAGATTAGGGCATTTGTGTAATTTCACTATTTTGAATAATTATGTATTTAATTAATCTGCTGAGTTTTATAAACTATTTATATGTTGTTAGTTGTGTTTGGTTTAGGTCAAACCCTAAAACTCATTAGGACTAACCTAATGACTAAACCCTAGTTGAAACCCAAATTCTAGACAAACCCTAGAATTCTAATTTTAGGTTTGAACCTCAAACTCTAGAATGACTAAACCTTAGTTAATTAAGTTACTATTGACCTAACATGGGGGTTTAACCTAATCCTAAGCAATTGAAACCCTAACCAAGTTTTTGATATAAAAGGGAGCCACCCTTTTCCTTCATAAAAAAAGAAACCCTAGCCTCCATTAAGAAAACCATTTTTCCCCCACCCCAAAATTCGGAATTCTAACCCTAGGGACTCCATCTTCCTCCTCCAAAGCAAGGGAAACAAGGAGCTTGGGCCCAGGAACCTTGGGAAAGAAGAACCTTCATAGGAAAACCATCTCCCTATAGGTAAAACCCTATTTTTTACTCAATTATATTCTGTTTTCTGTTGATTATCGCCCATTAGGAAACCCCTTTGTTGTATGGATCTTGATTTCATAGGTCCTACATGAAGACCTAGGAAATTCTAGGGTTTTGGTGACCTACATTGGTTTTCCCTAATTTTTGTGAACCCTAACCCTAGGGGTTTACATGTAGACATATTTTATCTCATATACTTAGAGTTGAACTCGATTTTAGGTTTTTGATTTGAGGATTTATGGGTTTGTATGTAAATTCATTTTCTGCACTGCATATGTTTGATGAAATGTTACTAAGGGAATAACTTCCTAATCTATTCAATATAACCTACTTTAATGTATGGTATATATATATACACACATACATGCATGCGTATTTGGTGGTGTTGGCTGTTTGAAGGGTGTGAGCAGTCGGGTTTTAGAGTTCTGTGTGTGCTGTGTATTTTGGGTTTTCATGGTGCACATTCGAATTAGGGGAGAACTATGTGTATGTGTTAATAGGTAGGTTGTGATGCATTGGTTTGTGTTCTGTGTTGGGTGTAGCTTAGTATCAGTATGCATATTAATAGTGTGTGTGTCAGAGTGTCTTAGTGTGTAGGATTAAGTTATCAGTGTGTGTGAGGTATTATATGCAGTGAGGGAACTGTGGTTGTGTGTAGCAGAGTGTATCGTGTGTTATCAGCAGTGAGGAGTGCCTGGGAGTGATTTCAGTATATGTGACTGTGTGATTTTATCTTGAAAACCAGTTTAGTGTTCCAGTGTATCAGGATTTGTGTGACAGTGTAGGTGAGAACTAGTGTAGCAATGTGGTGTTGGGAATGTCCCAGGTTCAGTGAGAATGCAGTGTGTTAGCTGTGTGTACTAGTGTGTGTGTGTCCCATAAATCCCCAGGTCAGTATAACTAGTGTATTAATAACTAGTGTTTCACTGTGTGTGCTGTGCAGTGAATTAGGTCCAGTTAGATTATGTAGTGTAGGTGTATAGTTTCAGTGAGTATCTGTGTGTGAACTGAGAGTTGTGTTTCTGCCTATATGATTACCTATGTGTTAAATGCCTGTGTGAGAATGCCTGTGAGTGTGTACATGTGTCTGGGTGTTTCAGTATTCATGTCAGTATGTGAGTGTGAGTGAGTGAACCTTAAGTGTACCTGTGTGAGTTCACAGTATAGGAATTAGATTATAAATACCTGTGTGAGTGAGTGAGTATTTCCCAGTTCCTGTATGAGCATACCTGTGTGAAGAGCAGTGTACATATGTGTGTGTGTCCCTGTGTCAGAAAACTGTATCTGTGTGAGTGTCTCAGTGTGCCTGTGAGTGAGTGTCATATGTGTGAGTGACTGAGTTTCAGGGAGCAGTTTCAGCATATCAGTGTGTGAGTGTCTAGGTGAGAATTTTTGTGTGTGTGAGTGATAACTTAAGTACCAATGACAGGGAGTGCGTACCAGTATCTGTGGGCAGAATTAGTGTAACAGTAGGGTGTATCAGATATGGGAAGAGAGTGTGTGGCTGTGTGTGAGTTCAGTGGGAAGTGAATTATCTGTGTGTGTAATTTCTGTGAGGGAGTAAGAGAGAGAGAGCAGTGTATCAGTATGAGTAGGGCTCTAAGTTAACAGTGGATACCTAAGTAAGATACAAGGGTATGGGTAATGTATTTAATTGCCAAGGTTTTAAGAACTAGCATAGGTATATGAGTTAATATACATGTATGATATAAATAGCTAGTATAAGACTAATACTAACTCGTATATACTAATTACCTTAGTATCAATGACAATATATACTAATTACCTTAGTATCAATGACAATTATAGTTAATATGACTAGTATGGTTAGGTATGGTATAGACAGCTCACCTAAGACCTAGAAATGGCCTAATACCCTTATTTCAACTTAGCCAACCATTTTTTATCATTCCAAACACCCTTTAACATTGATATCTTATATATAGGTCATTGTGATCCCACTTTGGACATCGATCCTCACCCTTTGCTCAGGACCACAGGCGAGTACATTCTCTGACAGTTTTTATTGTTGATTATTTCTATAATTCAGTTGTATTACATACTTGATTCCGACACTATGGATACACGGGTTAGCACCCTAGATCCCATCATGAGGAGTCGTGATTGGAATCCATCGTGCTAGCTGGGGAATGGGGAACTATCAGTAAATTATGTGATCATATCCAAACATTTATATGCATCATAGCTCATCCCACTTCTCACGTCGGGTGCGGCCTGACCATTTACATGCATCATAGCTGTTATATATGATTAACCTGACCACTACATGCATCATAGCTAACCATATGGTTAGCCTGACCTACAAGAATCATAGCTAATTATATATAACCAGCCTGATCTAGTCCCAAGCCGATCACATAATAAACTGATAATTCAAACACTTAGCTAGATGTCTATTCTTTATTCAGATTCACTTGTTCTAGCATTCACTGTTATTGTTCATTGCTAGATGCTCTGTTGCCTATTTTATTTCTCCAGTACTTTACATTTTCAGCATTTATTCTTATCTTGTATTTCTTACACTGTTTATAGTTTTTGTCAATTTAATAAAACTGCTGTTAGTGCTTGTGCTTCGTTCCAATCCTGACTGGATAACATTTTTTAGAGGACCTGGAGAACTTGTGCCCCACTCATTACGGTCCAGGATTAGAGGGAGATTTTACTCCGAAAATCCCAGAGGAGTTGCCTATTCTAGAGGAGATCTTACCTGCCTGTACTTAGATTACTTCTTCTGTATTTATTGTTTTAGATTGAGACTGAGTTGTATTTATTATTTTGTGACTTTGTGAGGTCATCTAGACCCAGGACTTGAGTTGGACTTATTGTGGTTGGTTTATTATAGAACTCTTTTCCATTCTCTTCGTGCCATTATTTCTTATAGCTTGTGATTGAGTATATTTATAGAACTGTGGATTATTATCATCGTACTCCGTACGGAGTTGAGACTTTTGACAGGATATATATTATGTTGAGACCTAGACAGCGTTCTACCGTCGATGCTGCGGCGTAGGCTGGACGTACACACGACTCATGCCCAAATTCCGGGTGCGGGTCGTGACACGTTTTTAGTGGTGGCCCATGCAGGTCTAGCCCTAGTTTCGCATTAGAGCGATATCGTAGTGGTGCTTGCTTAGAGTATTACTACGAGCCTATTTTAGGAAATAGGGATTTAGGCCGAGGATATGCTCAATCACAATTAGGAAATTCTGATCCTTATAATTCTACTCTTAATGATTTTTTTCTTTAGAAATTTATTGTCCTTCCTTGATAATATCGTGTCTATTGCCTTAATTAAATCCTTCGATCTGTCTTCAGGATGCCGCCGAGGACCAGATCCCGGAGACCCGGAGCAGCAGAGTCAGAGAGGTCTGCCACCTCTCGCCTTGCCGGACAGACATCCGCAACACCTCCTACATCTCCAGTACATGTGGGAGTGTCTGCAGCATTCGGGGGTCCTCCACCACCTGTTCAGAGGGTCCCCATAGCTACGACGGTGCCTCCACCACCACCACCACCACCACCAGTTCAGTATCCAGGAGGTGTGCCCGTCGATGGAGCACAGATGTTCACTTTGATTCAGGGCATGGTCGATGCCCAAAGGACGTCGGCAGAAGCCCAGAGGGTGCAGGCTGAGGCACACCAGGCCCAAACAGAGATGATGAGGGTGAACATGGAGAATGATCATCAGGTGGCTCTCCAGGCTGTGGAGAGAGTCACTCAGCAGCAGCAGCATCCTGGTCAGCACCACCAGAGACCGGGCACCATTGTGGATTTCAAGAGGATGATGCCTCGGGAGTTCAAGGGGACAGAAGGGATACTCTACGACGATGATTGGCTAGAGGACATCGAGAGAAACTTGCGCTTGGCACAGCTTCCGGAGGCTCTCCAGATCGAGGCCGCCGGCAGCCAGATGTTCGACATCGCCTTGACGTGGTTTCGCACAGAGCCGAGACTCCTCGACAGGGGACTCACTTGGGAAGCTTTCAAGGAGCTCTTCAAGGAGAAGTTTTTTTCTGATGCTGCCCTGGGAGCTTTGGAGAGTCAGTTCCATGACTTAGCCCAGGGGAGCTCGTCCGTCGATGAGTATGCTGCGGAGTTTTGTCGCCTGAGCCGCTTTGCGCCATCGATGATTAGAGATCCGGGGGACAAGGCCCAGAAGTTCAGGAAGGGGCTGGCAAGGGAGATCAAGTCTCGCACGTCGGGACGTCGTACAGCTACCTACGAGGGCATATTGATGGATGCCCAGATAGCCGAGGACGACTTGGACCTCAGGCCCAAGAGGGGACGCGATATTTCCGGAGGAGCAAACAATAGTACGGGACCAGGCAAGCATCCACACTATCAGCAGCAGTAGAGGCCCTTTCAACAGCAGCACCAGCAGCACCAGGCACCAGCCCGAGGGCAGGTCCAGCAGCAACAACAGAGGCAGACTCAGCCCGCCATCCAGTGTATGTACTGCGAGAAGGCAGGACATACTAGAGAGATCTGCAGGAAGAGATTGGGCTCATGTCTGTCCTGCGGATCGACGACACACCAGCTGAGGGATTGCCCTACCATTCGTCCAGGTCAGGGTGGAGCAGCCGCCCAGAGAGGACCAGACAGGGTACCTGCCGTACCAGAAGGCCAACAACAGAGGGCACCACTTCCACCGCAACATCAAAAGTTTGCCTAGCACCAGCAGCAGAGAGGTGTACCCCAGGGGCGAGCGTACGCCATGGCAGTCGAGGAGATCGAGCCAGCAGGAGACTTGATCACAGGTTCGATTCTTCTCGATTGTATTCTCGCATTTACCTTATTCGACTCTGGCGCTTCCCATAGTTTTGTGTCTGTATCTTATGCACTTCGATATCATTTAGACACAGAACCATTAGCGAGGACTTGCAAGATCATGACTGGTGGAGGTATTATCCTAGTCCGTGATCACTGCAAGGACCGGAGGGTGTTAGTAGGAGGCCGAGAGTTGAGCGTGAGCTTACTCGTTATGCCACTTCTGGGGTATGATATTGTACTCGGAATGGACTGGTTGAGTAGGCATCATGCTACTATAGATTGTTATAGAGGCAGAGTATTATTTAGACCACCAGGAGAGCCGGAGTTTGAGGTCATCAGAGGAGCAGCGGAACAGAGGAAGAGCACATTTTGCGGAGCCAGGGCGGAAGAAGAGGAGCTGCCACATCCTCTGATAGCGGAGTTCCTGGATGTATTTCCAGAGGAGTTGCCAGGCTTGCCGCCAGACAGAGATGTTGAATTCTCTATAGACTTGGTTCCAGGAGCGGAGCCCATTTCACAACATGTCTATAGAGTCAACAACAGCGAGCTGGCAGAACTGAAGAAGCAAGTTGAGGAGCTGCAGGACAAAGGCTTCATCAAATCCAGTTCATCACCATGGGGAGCTCCGATATTGTTCGTACCGAAGAAGGACGACACAGTACGCATGTGCATTGATTATAGAGCTTTGAACAACCTCACTATCAAAAACAAATACCCGCTGCCGAGGATAGATGATCTTTTCGATTAGTTGAGCGGGGCGAGGGTGTTTTCAAAGATAGATTTGAGGTCAGGCTATCACCAGGTGAAGGTAAAGAGAGAAGACACGCCGAAGACAGCCTTTCGGACCAGATACGGCCAGTTTGAGTTCATGGTAATGCCATTTGGTTTAACCAATGCACCGGCAGTATTCATGAACCTGATGAACAAGGTGTTCCACCAGTACCTTGACAAGTTCGTAGTGGTGTTCATCGACGATATTCTTGTGTATTCCAAGACCCCGGAGGAGCACGAAGAGCACCTGAGGTTGATCTTAGAGACTCTCAGGAGGGAGAAGCTGTACGAGAAACTCTCTAAGTGTGAATTCTTCCTTGACAAGGTTGAATTTCTTGGGCATGTGGTATCGGGTGACAGAATCTTGGTTAACCCACAGAAGATCGAGGCAGTAAAGTCGTGGGCTACCCCCAGTTCGGTAGCTGAGATCAGGAGTTTTCTCGGACTAGCAGGATACTACAGGAGGTTTGTACAAGACTTCTCCAGGATTGCAGCGCCGATGACCAGACTGACTAGGAAGGATATGGATTTTGTCTGGACGGAGGATTGCCAGGCCGCATTTGATGAGCTGAAGAAGAAGTTGACGACAGCTCCAGTTTTGACGTTGCCAACAGGGACAGGTGGTTTCACCATATACAGTGATGCTTCAGGGAAGGGTCTGGGATGTGTTCTTCAGCAGCACGGGAAGGTAATTGCCTATGCTTCCAGGCAGTTACGCCCTTATGAAGAGAACTACCCCACCCACGATTTGGAGTTGGCAGCAGTTATCTTCGCTCTAAAGCTGTGGGAACATTACCTGTACGGAGAGCGTGTTGAGATTTTCACAGACCACAAGAGCTTGAAGTACGTGTTCACACAGAAGGAGCTGAACATGAGGCAGAGGAGGTGGTTGGAGTTGATGAAGGACTTCGACATCTCATTGCAGTATTACCCAGGGAAGGCCAACGTAGTCGCCGATGCCTTGAGCAGGTATCCGATGGCGATGTACTTGACGACAGATAGACATTTGTTGGCTGATTTGGAGAGCTTGGAGATTGAGGTGTTAGTTCCCGGTACTGAGATTCAGATATGGGGATTACAGGTACAGTCCGAGCTGATGGATAGGATCAGAGCTGCGCAGTATAATGATGAGGCTCTGAGGAGGATCAGGGCACATGTTCGGGCAGGATTGTCGGACGACTTTACTATCGCAGAGGATGGTTCCTTACGACACGGCACGAGGATATGTGTGCCGAGCGGGGAGCTGCGCGAGGAGGTTTTGCAGGAGGCACACCGCTCTCAGTACTCGATGCATCCCGGTGCCAACAAGATGTATCGAGACTTGAGAGAGCACGTATGGTGGTATGAAATGAAGCACGAGGTAGCACGCTTCGTATCCCGGTGTCTAGTATGCCAGCAGGTAAAGGCAGACCGGCAAAGGCCAGGTGGTTTGCTTCAACCTTTACCGATCTCAGAGTGGAAATGGGAGCACGTAACCATGGATTTTGTTTCAGGGCTTCCACGTTCTCCAGGAGGGAAGGACGCAATTTGGGTCATCGTGGACAGGTTGACTAAATCAGCCCATTTCTTACCTTTCAAGGTGGGCACGTCGACAGAGAGGCTAGCAGAGATGTACGTGCGACAGATCGTTAGGCTTCATGGAGTTCCTGTAAGCATTATCTCGGATCGGGATAGCCGTTTCACTTCCTACTTCTGGAGGAGTCTGCAGGCTAGCTTGGGCACTCAGCTCAAGTTCAGTACCGCATACCACCTCCAGATAGACGGGCAGTCTGAAAGGACTATTCAGACTCTCGAGGATATGCTACGCACTTGTGTTTTAGATCTTGGAGGTTCTTGGGAGGATCATCTGCACCTGGTAGAGTTTGCTTACAACAACAGCTACCAGGCCAGCATCGAGATGTCACCATTTGAGGCTCTTTATGGACGGAGGTGTCGTACGCCGTTATCTTGGGACGACGTTGGAGAGAGAGCCTTGCTAGGACCAGAAATGGTCGTGGATGCAGCAGAAAAGGTGAAACTCATCAGAGACAGACTGCGAGTGGCGCAGGACAGACAGCGGCATTGGGCCGACAGCCACCGTAGACCCCTTGAGTTTCAGGTATAGATCGTTATTTTTTTGGCTTATGTTTGTTTGTTTAGATTGCGTGTTGAGACTGTTTTATTTTAGGTTGGCGATCTAGTATTCCTAGGGATTTCTTCGACGCGTGGCACGATTCATTTTGGTAGAGGCGGGAAGCTTAGCCCACGCTACATCAGACCCTTTGGTATTCTTGCGAGGGTAGGTGTAGTGGCGTATAGACTAGACTTGCCGCCTGCATTAGAGGGAGTGCATGATGTGTTCCACGTGTCGCAGCTGAGACGGTACGTGGCAGACCCTAGTCACGTACTTGATCACTCGGAGATTGAGGTTGGTCCGACGCTCAGCTACCCCGAGCAGCCCGTAGAGATCTTGGACCGCAGAGAGAAGGTGTTGCGGAACCAAACTATTTTTTTGGTTCGTGTTGCATGGAGACATCACTCTCCAGGGGAGTCGATCTGGGAGAGAGAGGACGAAATGCGCGAGCAATACCCGTATCTCTTCTAGACTTGAGGTATATTTCCTTTTCTGATTTCATTCTTGCTCTAGTTCAGTCCAATTTCGAGAACGAAATTTTTTAGGAGGGTAGACTTATCACCACCACATTTCCAGATTAGGGCATTTGTGTAATTTCACTATTTTAAATAATTATGTATTTAATTAATCTGCTGAGTTTTATAAACTATTTATATGTTGTTAGTTGTGTTTGGTTTAGGTCAAACCCTAAAACTCATTAGGACTAACCTAATGACTAAACCCTAGTTGAAACCTAAATTCTAGACAAACCCTAGAATTCCAATTTTAGGTTTGAACCTCAAACTCTAGAATGACTAAACCTTAGTTAATTAAGTTACTATTGACCTAACATGGGGGTTTAACCTAATCCTAAGCAATTGAAACCCTAACCAAGTTTTTGATATAAAAGGGAGCCACCCTTTTCCTTCATGAAAAAAAGAAACCCTAGCCTCCATTAAGAAAACCATTTTTCCCCCACCCCAAAATTCGGAATTCTAACCCTAGGGACTCCATCTTCCTCCTCCAAAGCAAGGGAAACAATGAGCTTGGGCCCAGGAACCTTGGGGAAGAAGAACCTTCATAGGAAAACCATCTCCCTATAGGTAAAACCCTATTTTTTACTCAATTATATTCTATTTTCTGTTGATTATCGCCCATTAGGAAACCCCTTTGTTGTATGGATCTCGATTTCGTAGGTCCTACATGAAGACCTAGGAAATTCTAGGGTTTTGGTGACCTATATTGGTTTTCCCTAATTTTCGTGAACCCTAACCCTAGGGGTTTACATGTAGACATATTTTATCTCATATACTTAGAGTTGAACTCGACTTTAGGTTTTTGATTTGAGGATTTATGGGTTTGTATGTAAATTCGTTTTCTGCACTGCATATGTTTGATGAAATGTTACTAAGGGAATAACTTCCTAATCTATTCAATATAACCTACTTTAATGTATGGTATATATATATACACACATACATGCATGCGTATTTGGTGGTGTTGGTTGTTTGAAGGGTGTGAGCAGTCGGGTTTTAGAGTTCTGTGTGTGCTGTGTATTTTGGGTTTTCATGGTGCACATTCGAATTAGGGGAGAACTATGTGTATGTGTTAATAGGTAGGTTGTGATGCATTGGTTTGTGTTCTGTGTTGGGTGTAGCTTAGTATCAGTATGCATATTAACAGTGTGTGTGTCAGAGTGTCTTAGTGTGTAGGATTAAGTTATCAGTGTGTGTGAGGTATTATGTGCAGTGAGGGAACTGTGGCTGTGTGTAGCAGAGTGTATCGTGTGTTATCAGCAGTGAGGAGTGCCTGGGAGTGATTTCAGTATATGTGACTGTGTGATTTTATCTTGAAAACCAGTTTAGTGTTCCAGTGTATCAGGATTTGTGTGACAGTGTAGGTGAGAACTAGTGTAGCAATGTGGTGTTGGGAATGTCCCAGGTTCAGTGAGAATGCAGTGTGTTAGCTGTGTGTACTAGTGTGTGTGTGTCCCATAAATCCCCAGGTCAGTATAACTAGTGTATTAATAACTAGTGTTTCACTGTGTGTGCTGTGCAGTGAATTAGGTCCAGTTAGATTATGTAGTGTAGGTGTGTAGTTTCAGTGAGTATCTGTGTGTGAACTGAGAGTTGTGTTTCTGCCTATATGATTACCTATGTGTTAAATGCCTGTGTGAGAATGCCTGTGAGTGTGTACATGTGTCTGGGTGTTTCAGTATTCATGTCAGTATGTGAGTGTGAGTGAGTGAACCTTAAGTGTACCTGTGTGAGTTCACAGTATAGGAATTAGATTATAAATACCTGTGTGAGTGAGTGAGTATTTCCCAGTTCCTGTATGAGCATACCTGTGTGAAGAGCAGTGTACATATGTGTGTGTGTCCCTGTGTCAGAAAACTGTATCTGTGTGAGTGTCTCAGTGTGCCTGTGAGTGAGTGTCATATGTGTGAGTGACTGAGTTTCAGGGAGCAGTTTCAGCATATCAGTGTGGGAGTGTCTAGGTGAGAATTTTTGTGTGTGTGAGTGATAACTTAAGTACCAATGACAGGGAGTGTGTACCAGTGTCTATGTGCAGAATTAGTGTAACAGTAGGGTGTATCAGATATGGAAAGAGAGTGTGTGGCTGTGTGTGAGTTCAGTGGGAAGTGAATTATCCGTGTGTGTAATTTCTATGAGGGAGTAAGAGAGAGAGCAGTGTATCAGTATGAGTAGGGCTCTAAGTTAACAGTGGATACCTAAGTAAGATACAAGGGTATGGGTAATGTATTTAATTGCCAAGGTTTTAAGAACTAGCATAGGTATATGAGTTAATATACATGTATGATATAAATAGCTAGTATAAGACTAATACTAACTCGTATATACTAATTACCTTAGTATCAATGACAATTATAGTTAATATGACTAGTGTGGTTAGGTATGGTATAGACAGCTCACCTAAGACCTAGAAATGGCCTAACACCCTCATTTCAACTTAGCCAATCATTTTTTATCATTGCAAACACCCTTTAACATTGATATCTTATATATAGGTCATTGTGATCCCACTTTGGACATCGATCCTCACCCTTTGCTCAGGACCACAGGCGAGTACATTCTCTGACAGTTTTCATTGTTGATTATTTTTATAATTCAGTTGTATTACATACTTGATTCCGACACTATGGATACACGGGTTAGCACCCTAGATCCCATCATGAGGAGTCGTGATTGGAATCCATCGTGCTAGCTGGGGAATGGGGAACTATCAGTAAATTATGTGATCATATCCAAACATTTACATCCATCATAGCTCACCCCACTTCTCACGTCGGGTGCGGCCTGACCATTTACATGCATCATAGCTGTTATATATGATTAACCTGACCACTACATGCATCATAGCTAACCATATGGTTAGCCTGACCTACATGAATCATAGCTAATCATATATAACCAGCCTGATCTAGTCCCAAGCCGATCACATAATAAACTGATAATTCAAACACTTAGCTAGATGTCTATTCTTTATTCAGATTCACTTGTTCTAGCATTCACTGTTATTGTTCATTGCTAGATGCTCTATTGCCTATTTCATTTCTCCAGTACTTTACATTTCCAGCATTTATTCTCATCTTGTATTTCTTACATTGTTTATAGTTTTTGTCAATTTAATGAAACTGCTGTTAGTGCTAGTGCTTCGTTCCAATCCTGACTGGATAATATTTTTCAGAGGACCTGGAGAACTTGTGCCCCACTCATTACGGTCCAGGATTAGAGGGAGATTTTACTCCGGAAATCCCAGAGGAGTTGCCTATTCTAGAGGAGATCTTACCTGCCTGTACTTAGATTACTTCTTCTGTATTTATTGTTTTAGACTGAGACTGAGTTGTATTTATTATTTTGTGACTTTGTGAGGTCATCTAGACCCAGGACTTGAGTTGGACTTATTGTGGTTGGTTTATTATAGAACTCTTTTCCATTCTCTTCGTGCCATTATTTCTTATAGAATGTGATTGAGTATATTTATAGAACTGTGGATTATTATTATCGTACTCCGTACGGAGTTAAGACTTTTGACAGGATATATATTATGTTGAGACCTAGACAGCGTTCTACCGCCGATGCTGCGGCGTAGGCTGGACGTACACACGACTCATGCCCAAATTCCGGGTGCGGGTCGTGACACCGTGATTTCGGCTAAAGACATCCACATCACCTCGGCTTCTACGCCCATTCAGCTTTTGTGATTG
The DNA here is from genome assembly GCA_036927795.1 of Iris macrosiphon. Lineage (NCBI taxonomy): Eukaryota > Viridiplantae > Streptophyta > Magnoliopsida > Asparagales > Iridaceae > Iris > Iris macrosiphon. The sequence goes on from JAYESA010000005.1 coordinate 136,985,048, forward strand.
CTTGGCCTCTATGACCACTCTGGCACGTTACGCAGCGGCTTCTACGCCCATTCAGCTTCTGTGCTCGCTCGGCTTCTACGCCTCCTCAGGTTCTATGCTCGTTCGGCTTCTATGCTCATTCGGCCTTCTGTGCTTATTCGGCTTCTATGCCATCAGGCTTCTACGCCTACTCGGCTTCTATGCCTACTTGGCTTCTACGCCATGGTGACAGACATTGGCTACTATGCCAACCTCTTCTACACAAGGGAGACCTACCTACGTGGCTTCTACGCCGTGATCTTCGTGGCGATTATACGCGTTTTGTCCCTTAGTTGGACCCGCGTCACACGCTCATTCAAAAGATCATCTATACGCAGGCTTTGGTTATTTTAACCGTTGTGTAAAAGGGTGCTGTACTTTTTGCTACTCGGTTTCCACACCGATTGAGTGGTCACTGTCACCAAAACTCTATAAATAGAGACCTCTATCAACAGAGGAACAGGTCAAAAAATTGAACAAAGGTCGAGACTTTAAAAATCGAGCAAGGTCGAAGCTTTGAAAGAGGATCGAACCACGGGTCGAAACATTGGAGATTGAGGAGAGATCGGAGAGTCTTTGAGAGAGAGAAAGAGAGAGAGAGAGAGAGAGAGAGAAGCATCCAGAGCTCAGGCAAAGAGTAGCGATCGACGACATTGGCATCGTGCATCCACTCTCTTCCTCCACCTACGAAGCTGCTTTCCGTCTTCCATGACACTTCTTCACCATCGTGTAGTCCAAGGGCTAAAGTGATCGACTGCAGATCAGACACCTATAGCAATCATCTACCCAGATTAAATAAATTATACTCCCACATCCTCGTATAGGATCAAATTGTATAAGTTTGTTTGTAAACCAAAGAATGCGGGTTTCGTGCAAACCTCGCATTATATATATTTTGTTCTTTCGTTTAAATACCACAAACAACAACCAAACAAGGACAAGGATTGGACCACTGTGACATGGATTGGACCACCATACTACAATAGACTATATCCATGGACTACTAATAACTGCTAAGTCTTCTAGTATGCAAAGTTTCTAACAGCAGTTATTCCTAACGCACGGCTCATACGTACAGGAGGCCAGACCTGTCACGCAGTCCGTGATCTATATGAGACTCACACTCGTGTAATAGCTATATCACGGCCAATGAAACCAAATGATGCTTCATGATAATAGGGTGATCTCATAATCAAGGTCAATGCATATATATAATAAAAACATATCATGACGACACCGTCGTTGCACCCAAGTTTTCTTGGACGCACAGTTTATATAGCAGTTAAAATATATGAACTAAAGACAGAAAATAAAGATGCATGCAACATATGGAATTTGAATAACAGTACAATGGCAAGGAATACTTGCCTGCTCTGAAAAAGAATGAAGTCTCAACTCAAGGTGTCGTCCGATCTACCCGTCACATAAATTAAACAAGTTAGGTTACAAAAGTGGGTGAATATGTTCCTCCATTTTAATCTATTTTAATTCTGAATAAAATAACATAAAATAGTATTTTAATCTTATTATAATCTGATTTATTGTTAAACTCTAATTTTGGTCCAAAGAAAGTCAACTTTACGGATATGTGATCCGTGGCACGCAAATCGAGACGATCCGTTGACCAAAAAGTCAACCAACTCAAATCCTAGATTTGTGTGTGAAATCTTATAGATTTCACCGCTACATGAACGCTAGAACAGACAGTTTCATAAATTCACAAGTCGGTAAAGAGTTATGGCCACAAGGGCGCACAGATGACAATTTTTGGTGGTTTTCTATTTACGTCTACGTTGCATGAATTTTACAATAGATTACACTTGCATGCTAAATTCTAAAAAATAATTTTATATAAGTTCATCATGTCAACTTTCTGAAACTTCAAACGGTTCGTAATTCCGAGTTCGGGATCTCCCGTAATCTCAAAAATACCAAAATGCGTCTGATTTCGGACAGCTGACACTTTCAGAATATTCTGGAAAAGTATGTTCTGAAATTACTGAAATAATTTATATATTCAGAAAATTAACCTTGATAAGGTTCTAACAAAAAAACTAGAGCGCATTTGGAGTCCGAAGCTAGGAGATATCGTCTTTTTAAGTCGTCATAACTACTAGAAAATGAGGCTGAATTTATGACGAATTTTTGACTATTTTTGGACGAAAAAGAGAGGAGTTTGGGGAAGAAAAATATGAAAGATGAGTTTATTTGATAAGTCTAATAGGTATTTATAATGGTGGAGACTACTTAATTGAATACAACTAGGATTGGCTAATTTGGATATGATTATAATCAATTTAAATAAGGATAGGATATGCATGAAGTTGCTTTCCTAGTAGGCTCAGGATTTGAATTAATTTAAAATAGAGTTTGAGGTTATCTCAATAATTTATAATCTTAAATAGAATTAAGGATAATACAAATAATTTATATATAATCTTATTAATATCTATTAACACTAAATTAGCATCTATCTAATATTAAGGCTATATATATCCAAATAAATTCTAAATAATTTCAAAAATCTAAATAAATTCCTTAAAATTCTAAATAAATTATAGAAAAATATATTTAAATATTTTAACCCTAAATTAAATATTTGGTAGTAACAATATGTAAGTATGGTCTCAAAGTAAATCATGAAAGTCCTAAAAAATTATGTTTCCTAGGTTTTAATTACCAAAAATTTTAGAAAAATCTCCAAAAATCTAAAATAGCCTTAAAATAATTCTAATTAAATATTTATATAAGTAAATATATCAAGAAATTTATTTTCTAATTAACTAAGAGAATACTCTAAAGAAATTCAATATCTATAATAAATATAATAATATAAAATACACACAAAATATCTATTTTGGGTGAGGGGGTTTACAGGTCTTTAAGGGGACAGAGGACATTGTCTACGTTGATGATTGATTCGAGGATATTGAGCGTCTCATGAGGGTGTCCCGTCTTTCTAATGATTTGAAGTTTGAGGCAGTAGGACTTCAACTGTTCGACGTCGCCCGCACTTGGTTCAGGAACGAGCCACTTTTTGCTTATGCAGGACAGTCTTGGGAGGTGTTCAAGGACCTCTTCAAGAAGAAGTTTTTTGCTCGGGCAAACAGGTTAGACTTGGGGAGGTAGTTTGAGAGCCTTATTCAGGGGAGCATATCTGTGGAGGAATACGTTGCAGAGTTCGGTAGGCTGAGCCAATTTACGGAGTATTTGGTGAGGGAGCCGGAGGTTCGAGCTATTCGTTTTCGCAAGGGTCTAAACTGGGAAGTGAAGATCCTCATTCCGTCTTTCTATGAGACCTATTCGGAGATACTTGCGGAGGCACGCAAGGTTGAGCAGGAGTTGGATTTGAAGCCCAAGAGAGATCGCGATTCTTTTCTGGGGGCTAACATCAGCACAATGACTGCTAAGCATCCTCATTTCTAGTCCAGGCCTTTTCAGCAGCCGCAGCAACACCAGACTCCAGCTAGGGCACCGTTTCACCAGGCACGCAGCAGCAGAGACAGTTACAACAAGATTCATGCCACTTCTACAAGAAGTCCGGCCACATTTGAGAAGTTTGCAGAAAGAGGTTGAGAGTTTGTTTGTATTGTGGTGCCGAGGGGCATCAGCTGAGAGAGTGTCCTTCCAATCCTCGTCGTGCAGTTCAGGGAGCAGCTCCAGTTCAGAGGACACATGTGAGACCACTTGCAGTACAGCCGAGGGGACCGTCGCTTCCGACCCAGCAGCAGCGTTATGCCCAGCACCAACATCAGAGAGGTGCACGTCAGGGACGAGCGTTCGCTATGACAGTTAAGGAGGTCGAGCCTACAGGAGATATCATCGCAGGTTCTGTTCTTCTTGATTCCATTCCAGCAGCTTTGTTTGATTGTGGTGCTTTCCATAGTTTTGTATCTATTTTTTTTGCTCTGAAGCATCGTTTGGTAGTTGAGTCTTTCCTTAGGACTTGCAAGATCATGACTAGGGGAGGCATTATCCTGGTTAATGATATTTGCAAGGATCGAAGAGTTACTCTAGGATGCCGGGACCTGAGTGCGTGTCTACTTGTAATGCCACTTCCGAGCTACGATATTGTACTCAGGATGGATTGGTTGAGTAGGCACCATGCTAGTATAGATTGTAGAGGAGGTAGATTTTTGTTTAGCTCGCCAGGAGAGCCAGAGTCTGAGTTTTCTAGAGGAGCTGTAGAGCAAGGAGAAGGCATTATCTGTGGAGCTATGTCGGAAGACAAGGAGTTGCCACATCCGTTGATAACAGAGTTCTTGGATGTGTTTCCTGAGGAATTGCCAAGATTGCCACCAGATCGAGATGTTGAATTCTCTATAGACTTGGTGCTAGGAGCAGAACCAATTTTACAGCATGTCTATAGAGTAAACAACAATGAGCTGGTCGAGCTGAAGAAGCAGGTAGACGAATTACAGGATAAGGGGTTTATCAGATCAATTTCTTCACTGTGGGGAGCCCCGGTATTGTTTGTACCGAAGAAGGATGGATCGGTGTACATGTGCATCGATTACAGGGCATTGAATAATCTTACTATCAAGAATAAATATCCTTTGCCACGGATTGATGACATGTTCGATCAGTTGAGTGGCGCTAAGGTATTTTCCAATATAGACTTGAGATCAGGCTACCACCAGGTGAAGGTGAAGCCGGAGGATATTCCGAAGATTGTTTTTAGGACTCGGTATGGCCAGTATGAGCTCATGGTGATGCCGTTTAGGTTGACTAATGTTCCGACGTTATTTATAAATTTGATGAACAAGGTGTACCACCAGTACCTTGACAAGTTCGTGGTGGTGTTCATCAATGGCATACTCATATACTCGAAGACACCGGAGGAGCACGAGGAGCATTGCGGATTGTGTTGGATGTGCTGATGAAGGAGAAGCTGTATAGAAAGCTGTCCAAGTGTGAGTTCTTCCTGGACAAGGTGGAGTTCTTTGAACATGTTGTGACTGGTGATGGAATTTCAGTGGATCCGAAGAAGATCACAACAGTGGAGTCTTGGAAGACCCCGAGTTCAGTAACAGAGATCAGGAGTTTCTTGGATTTGGCAGGCTACTACAGGAAGTTTGTGCAAAATTTTTTAGGATTGCTGAGCCGATGACCAGACTCACCAGGAAGGATTTAGAGTTTGTTTGGATAGAGGAGTGCAGGTTGATTTTGAGAAATTGAAAAAGAGGTTGACATCTGCTCATATTTTGACATTTTTAACAGTGTCTGGAGGTTTTACTATTTATAGTGATGCATCAGAGAAAGGTTTGGGTTGTGTTCTTCAGCAGAATGGGAAAGTGATTGCCTATGCATCCAGACAATTGCGTCCTCATGAGAAGAACTTTTATACCCACGATTTGGAGTTGGCAGCAGTCATCTTTGCCTTGAAGTTGTGGAAACACTATTTGTACGGAGAGCGTGTGGAGATCTTCACAGACCACAAGATCTTGAAGTAAATTTTCACGCAAAAGGAGTTGAACAAAAGGCAGCGTCGATGATTGGAACTGATGAAGGATTTTGACATATCTTTATAGTATCATCCTGGGAAAGCCAATGTAGTTGCCGATGCCTTGAGCAAGTAACCGATAGCTATGTTGTTGACTCAGGATCAGTATTTGTTGGAGGACTTGGAGAGCTTGTGCATTGAGGTGATAGTTCCTGGTTTTGCTATGAAGATGTAGGGGTTGCAGATACACTCAGAGTTGATAGACAGGATCAAGGCAGTCCAGTATGAGTATGTATCTCTGAGGAGCATCAGAGCTCAGGTAAGAGCATGATTGGAGGATATTTTCACCATTGCTGAGGATGGTTCTTTGCGGCATGGTGTTAGATTGTGTGTGCCTAGTGTGGAGCTGCTTGAGGAGGTATTGCAGGAAGTGCATCGCTCTCAGTATTCCATACAACCAGGTACCAACAAGATGTATCGGGATATGCGAGAGTGTGTGTGGTGGTATGGCATGAAGAGGAAAGTGGCACAATTTATATCTAGATGTTTAGTATGCCAACAGGTGAAAGCCGAGGAGAGGCATAGGCTAGGCGGTTTACTTCAGCCATTACCCATTCCAGAGTGAAGTGGGAGCACATTACTATGGATTTTGTGTCCGGACTTCCACTATCTCCAGGAGGGAAATACATAATTTGGGTCATCGTTGACAAGTTCACCAAGTCGGCCCACTTTTTGCCTTTTAAGGTGGGTTTGTCTACGGAGAAGCTAGCAGAGATGTATGTGAGGCAGATTATCAGGATACATGGGGTTCCCGTCATCATAGTCTCGGATCGGGATAGTCGTTTCACTTTGCATTTTTGGAGGAGTTTGTAGGCGAGTTTGGGCACCCAGCTCAAGTTCAGTATTGTATATCATCCTCAGACAGATTAGCATTCGGAGAGGACTATTTAGTCTCTCGAGGATATGCTACGCACTTGCATACTAGATTTCGGGGGATCTTGGGAGGCCCATCTCCATTTGGTAGAGTTTGCTTACAACAACAGCTACCGGGCTAGTATAGAGATGTCACCATCTGAGGCTCTGTACGGACGGAGATGTCATACTCCTTTGTCATAGGACGATGTTGGAGAGAAAGTTTTGCTAGGGCCAGAGATAGTTGTGGATGCATCGGAGAAGGTTAAGCTGATCAGAGACAGACTTCGAATGGCGCAAGACAGACATCGGCATTGGGCCGATAGCCACCGGAGACCTTTGGAGTTTGAGGTAGGTGGTTTGGTGTTTCTGAGGATTTCTCTAACACGAGGCACGATTCGCTTCGGTAGAGGCAAAAATCTTTGTCCGCGATTCATCGGACCTTTCACTATTCTAGAGAGGGTCGGTGCAGTTTCTTACAGACTAACTTGCCACCTGCATTGGAGGGAGTGCACAACGTGTTCCACGTGTCGTAGTTGAGACTGTACGTGGCGGATCCTAGTCACGTGTTGGATCACTCGGAGATAGAGATAGGCCCTACTCTTAGCTATCCAGAGCAGCCAGTTGAGATTGTGGATCGGAGAGAGAAGGTGCTGAGGAATCAGACTATTCCCTTGGTACGCATTGCATGTGTCATGCCCCGGTCCCGCAGGGCCGTTCGTCCTCGCTTTGGTCCCTACGGAACCGATCGTCCTCGCACGGGCGTGATCCATTATGTCACGCCCCGATCCCGCAGGGCCGTTCGTCCTCGCTTTGGTCCCTACGGAACCGATCGTCCTCGTACGGGCGTGATGCCGTACAAGCCTAAAGTGCGCTTGCATAAGGCCAAAGCTTTGAAACAAGGGCAAGTAAGCTATTCAATATCTGAAGCAGCGGCACATAACATTGCAGAAAAGTGAAGAACACAATGACATATGAAAATAGGCTCTTTTATTTATATTCACAAATGTTACAAGCGGCACATGGCCGAGGTTATAATTCGCTCAAGCACTCTTCTCTCGATTACAATGATACCGTTCCATACATTATGTCCCTTTATACAAAGCAACTCAAAGCAGTCACAACTCGATGCGGCTCCAGGCATCGACTCCAGATTTCCGGTTCCTTGGGATGAGGCACGGCTATCGCTTCCTCGGACGAACGGGCACCTGAGAACAAGCAGACTGTTGGTGGGTCAGCACTTTATGCAAGTACTGGTGAGATAAAACAACTGAACAGAAGCTACACCCCCTGAAACCCACACTAAGTAATCATGTGGCAAAATATTGCATTACTAGTGATCTTGCTAGTTTTACCTAAGTTCATTTCATGCAGTTCAGAACTATAGTCAGATTACATCTTTGAAAACATAACTTGAAAACAGTTTGCATATCGAAACTATAAGCATACGAATCGGGACAGTGCTCTATCGTGTAGTGCGCAGCATGTATTGTGCAACACAAGTCTAACTCTTAGGGGCAAAGCTTAACTAGCATACGGATCATATCGAATCGAGGCAACATATCAAGTGGACTATTATTTAATCAAGCACACAAATAGAACTATCAATCAGGGGTCGGTCCCCGAGAAACTCAGGATCGGTAGCGGTAATCCAGCTAACCAATGACTCATATTCTGATCCTATTAGCAGCTGTGACTCATGGCTGCACATTACTGCCGAAGCAGCCGTAACCAAGGTTCAGCTCTGCACTAATAGTCATTGTTCGACCGATGCGAATGCATGCAACACTATCAGATAAATTCTACGATGCAGACAAAATGAACATGCGTGCTCATGCATAAACTCATATTTCTTACCCCATAGCCGAACGGTTATCCCTGCAGCAGACAAACAAGTTAGTCACAATATGCACCTTATGAACAAACTTATGAATTCATCTTCTTCTGGTGTCACAATGATAGGTATGCAAGAAGGTAAACCTAGCATGCGCCCTATCTATATGACGGTCCTGAGAAACTCATTGATGGACAACAACACCCCCCTAGATCCCGAAGGACCGGAACATCAGGGTGCTCTAACAATCCCTTCCGGACCGACCGATTCCCAGTGCCCCAGGAATCGACCGAGAGACTATTACCTTGTGCACAAGTTGTCCGAGACCAATACAAGACAAGCAACATTCACATTCACATTCACAAGCACATAACAATCTAATAGCCACACCCCCCTGGAACCCGAAGGCACGGAACATCAGGGCGGACTATTAGACTATACTCTTCTTCTTATTCAAGCAAACACATCTTTTCACATATCTAATAGCACACCCCCTGGAACCCGAAGGCACGGAACATCAGGGTGCACTATTAGTCTATGCATATACGAATCAAAGGCAGCAGTTCGATATAGCAAAACAGACAAGCGAAACATACTTTTTGACAAGCACGATTGATTCTTATTTAACATGCAAAAACTATCTCTTTCTTTCTTAGCATATTCAGGGAACATATTTCAGGCATTTCGTTTACTTATCTTCTTAGCATGGCAAGAGTTCGTTTGAGCTGTGTCGGTGTAACTAAGCATGTAACATTTCTATCTTTCTCTTAGCATAGCAGTAGTTCGTTCTCATTTCTGACAAGCATTTATATTCTCTAAGTTAGGCAGCGTATTCGTTTCAGTGACAAGCTATGTGAGTTCTCTTATTAGCATGCTGAGTCGATTCTATCCTTCTCTTATGAAAACATTCTTTTTAAGCAAACAAGCATTCAAAAACTCAGATTCATTATTAAGTCATGCCAGAATCAGAGAATGTAGTTCTGCCCACTCACTTTGATTTATCGTTCGGGAACTCTCCGAGAAGACTTCCGTTCGAGCAAGCAAGGTGATCTCACTTGTACATAGCGCCGACGCGGAGCGGGGCACTACAGCATGGAGGCATCACTCTCCGGGAGAGTCTACCTGGGAGAGAGGATGGAATTCGAGAGCGTTACCCATATTTGTTTGTACCTTGAGGTATGTTATGTTCTTTTCTGCTCCGTTCTGTTTATTTTCTGGGGTAGTTTCATCTTTGAATTTCGAGAACAAAATTATTTTAAGGCGGGTAGACTTGTCAATACCATATTTTCTAGGAAAGGATATTTTGGTCATTCCATAATTAATTAAATATTGTGCATGTTATAAATTATTTATTGTATTATTTATTTATTGGTAGATGTTAGTTTATTATTTTGGACTTGTATTAGTGGACCTAACTAGTTTAGATTAGATCCATGGACCAACATTTATATTTAGTTAGAATTGAGCCTAATTATAAGCCCATTCATTAGGAGGATGATTAATTAAATTAAACCCATTAGACTAGAAACTTTTCTCCTTAAATATTTTTTCATGAGAGGCCCTAAGGGGTATTTTAGACTTTACATAGAAGCTTTGGGAGGGGGTTAAGTGGCCAGCCTTGTTATATAGGAGGAAGAAATTTCTTTCTCCTTATTTCATTACAAATCTATATCTAGAATTTTCTCTTCCCATTTTCTTCATTCCCACACCAAATTTCTTTCCAATTCCTTCCCAAATCATCATTGGAGGCTAGTAGATACATGTTGTGTTTGTCAATTGGTCAATTAGACCAAATTGACATGTGTTTGATTGTGTGTGGCTAGTGTCGTGTCCATAATTGGATACGTGTAGGCCGTATCCCAACAATTTGGAGATACGGGTTGATTTGGGAGTTTTTTCCGACACGGGAGTTTGTGCATATCACATTTTTGACACAGACACGTAGATGTGTAATTGACTCTTCGTATTGTTCATATATACTATTTTAGACTTGCTCGTGTCCTTCGGGATATGTTTGGTTGTATAGTGGACTCGTATCGCAAGCGTATCATAGATCTAGTGTGATACGGGTGCGATGCACTCCACGTGTTTGTTTTATTGCATTTTAAGTTTAATTTGTATTAGCTATTAGTGATATGTATTCATATGTGTATATATATAGTGTTATATATATATATATATATATATATATATATATATATATATATATATATAATAGTGTATAGATATCTATATATCTACTTGTAACATATATATATATATATATATATATATATATATATATATATATATATATATATATATATATATATATATATATATAGCTACTTGTGGTTGTGTGTTTGTGGGTGTGTGTGCGTGTTAGGGGTCGGGCAGTGCACAACAGCAGTGTGCACTGCATCTCAGCAAGTGCCCAACAAACATGTATAGCAGTATGCAGTGACAGTGCAAAAAATCAGTGGATCAGCATGCAGGCAACAACAGCAGATGCACCAATATGCAACAAGGTGCAGATCAACATAGCAGCAGCCATTGCAGAAATGATTAACAACAACAGCAGCAACAGTTTTGGTACTGCAGAGAGCCAACAACAGTATGCAGCAACTGCTGCAGAAGTAGCAAGGCAGCAAGCACTGAACGAGCTCGAGCAACATCCAACAACAGCTTGTAGAGCATCCAGTAGCAGCAGTTGCAGCACATCAGCAAGTAGAGGCAACAATAGTGTATCAGCATGGTAAGTGGTTAGTTTCAATAGTTAGTTAGTATCTAGTTATTTAGTTTTATATATATATATATATATCGATTGATAACTATATAAATACTTGATTAATAGCTAGTCGTTATAAATAGGTATGTATTCATATTGTTAAGTAGTAGTTAGATAGTTAGTGATATGTATAGTTATATGTATATAGTTAGAGATATGTATATAACACTAGAGATATTGTTACTAGTAGTAGATATAAATAAATAGTTGTATCTGTAATTGTGTTATGTATATATATGTATCTCTAGTAGTTATCTACATGTATATATGTATTAATAGTTGGTAGTTAGTATAGCTAGTAGTATTTGTATTAGATAATAAATATATGTTAGTTATAATTAGAGTTGGGTAGTTAGCTTTATGCTAGAGTGACATTACCTTGATATACCAAGGTAAATGTCAAGGTATTGGGTGGATACTCAAGGAATTGGATTTGAGTATCAAGATGGGTGTGTGTGGTGCGATACCGCATTGGTTCAAAGCCAAGGTATCCACTTAGCATTAGTTTAGTTAGAAATTTTATATATTATTGATTGTATATGCATATTATAATATTATCCTATCTAATTAATTGCGTATCTTACGATATGGTATCTTATTGATCTCCTAGTATCCTAGTATAGCTAGTGTGACCTAGTTACACAGTGGGTGGACCCAATATCCTAGAGATAGACTCGTACAACCTAGAAATAGATAGTTTGACCTAGTTTGACTAGTTTGACTTATAGTTGACCTAGTTTGACTATTTTGACTTAGAAATGACTTTTTAACCTAGAAGTTGACTAGTTTAACTTATTTTTATTCCGAAACCTTGTATTGATGTAATATTCCATATTTAGGTCTTCGAGGCACCGTACCAGACATATGTGATACTCTTCATCGGATTTCAGGCGAGTACATTCTCTGATAGTTTTTCATTTATGATATCCTCTATGTCTCTTGTATCTAGTGTAGATATCCTTGATTTCTTGATACGATGGTTACACGGATTGGTATATTTGGATCTCGTCATGAGATGTTATTCCTTGGTATATATAGTGTATCTTGTGCAAGCCTTGTTTTCTTGTTCTTCTTGTATATGTGCAGACACTGATTCTTGAGAAGACTTGCTACCTTTCCAGTGAATCTCGTGTCATAACGTACCATGGTTGGATCTACTGTACCAGTCGGGAGCGGAGAGTATTTAGTGTAGATATGTTATCATACCCTCCTTGTCCATGTCTTGTTCCTTGTGAGTGTTAATCATATAACGCACGTATGATTAACTAGGCATTTATCCTTGTGCAAGTTTTTTATGCAAGATCCCAAGCCGATCACATGTTAAAGCTGGTACTTACTCACTTGGTCATTTAGTATTCTTGTTCATTGCCATATTGTTTATTCTTGTATTTATTTCCAGTATTCTATATAATGCTTATTTCTCATATTTGTTTATTGCATCTTGTATATTCACATTTATTTACTATTATATAATTTATTAGAACTGCTGTTAGAGATGTACTCTGCTCCTTTCCTGACTGGATATATTTTTTCCATATGACACTGAGGAGTGGTACCCCACTCACTACGGACATCAGGATGTTGTGGGCTTAGAGCCAGAGACTTTGGCTCAGGAGGGTCTCATCCCGACTGAGACAGACGACCCGGGACTTGTAGCTTCTTAGTTAGACTCTTTGTACTGGATTTGTCTCCAGCATATTATTTTAGTATTTCTCTGACTCATTATATATTATTTTGTCTCATGAGTTGTATTGTGACTCTTCTATTTTTTATCATATTCGTGCTCATTTCTATCTTAGATCTGTGATTTAGTATATTCATATTGTTGGTGGCATATTTATATTGATAGATACTTTACCCAAACAGCGTTCTACCGCCGATGCTGCGGCTTAGGCTGGACGTTGTTCACTACTTGCATCCCTACACCGGGTGCAGGTCGTGACACATTTTTAGTGGTGGCCCATGTAGGTCTTCGAGGTCGCAATTAGTGCGATTCGTAGTGGTGCTCTGAATTGAGTGCTATTACGAGCCTGTTTCAGGATATAGGCTATAGGCTGGAATACTCAATCACATCTAGAAAAAAACTCTATTGATTCATTTTTAACTGTTCTTCCTTGATCTTGATCTTGATATTTGATCTTTAATTGTCCTTCTTTGAATGCCTTATATCATGTGCCATATTGATTCTTTCTTTCGTTTGCCTCAGGATGTCGCCTAAGACTAGATCACAGCAGGGGATAGCAGCTTTTGAGAGATCTGCGACTTCCCGAGGGCCTACACCAGTCACTTCTTCGGTGATTGGCGTATCAGCTGCATTCGGGGGTCCACCTCCAACTCCGAGGACTATTCCGGCTGTATCTGAGGGACTTCCACCTCCACCTTCTGCCCCGACAGATGCGACTCAGATATTCTCTCTGTTTCACGAGATTTTGGAGGCACATATGGCTCAGTCTGAGGCACACAAGAGACAGACCAACGTGTTGCGGCAGGGCATCGAGAGTGCTTATCAGCTTGCTCTTGCCATAGCAGAGAGAGGAGTTTCGATCCAATAGCAAGTTGCTCCGTAGGTTGTCCAGCTTCGACCAGGAAACATTCAGGACTTCAAGAAGCTGGAACCTCGGGTCTTCAAGGGGACGATGAACATTGTCTACGCTGATGATTGGCTCGAGGATATTTAGCATCTTATGAGGGTGTCTCGTCTTTCTAAGGATTTGAAGGTTGAGGCAGTAGGACTTCAGCTGTTCGACGTCGCCCGTACTTGGTTCAGGAACGAGCCACTTTTGCTGATGCAGGGCAGTCGTGGGATGTATTCAAGGACCTCTTCAAGAAGAAGTTCTTTGCTCGGGCAGACAGTTTAGACTTGGGGAGAAAGTTTGAGAGCCTTATTCAGGGGATCATGTATGTGGAGGAATACGCCATGGAGTTCGGTAGGCTGAGCCAATTTACGGAGTATTTGGTGAGGGAGTCAGAGGTTCGAGCTATTCATTTTTGCGAGGGTCTAGACTGGTAAGTGAATATCCTCATTCCGTCTTTCTATGAGACATATTCGGAGATACTTGCAGAGGCACGCAAGGTTGAGCGGGAGTTGGGTTTAAAGCCCAAGAGAGATCGCAATTCTTTTCTGGGGGCTAATATCAGCATAGTGACCGCTAAGCGTACTTATTTCCAGTCCAGGCCTTTCCAGCAGCTGCAGCAGCACCAGACTCCAGCTAGGGCACCGTTTCACCAGGCACCGCAGCAACAGAGACAGTTACAACAAGCTTCCTGCCACTTGTGATTGAGTATTCGCTGGAGAGACAGCAACGACAGCCTACGCCGCAGCATCGGCGGTAGAACGCTGTCTAGGTCACAATACTATCTAATCAATCTCACACGAATATCCAACTCCATAAGGAGACACAGATATATCAATATAATATAAAATACTCAACCATAGAACTAAAGTACGATAAGATATCGAAAGAAATAATCAAAACACAACCATAAAGTCTGAACAATAATATAAATCTAAACTTCATACAATAACATCCCGAGTCTCAATATGTGCCGGAGACAAATCCGGTACCAAAATACAAAAAGAGAACTAGCTAATATAACTAGTAATTTCGGCTAGACCTCGCAGCAATCACACCTGAGGTACAAGGTCTGTGGCTGCAACTACTCTCCCTGTGGTCCATAATATATCGGACATCAGTCCTCTAAGTTGCAGTCTGAAAAATATATCCAGTCAGGATTGGAGCAAAGTATAACCCGATAATAGTTCCAATTAATTGACAAGGACTATAAAATAATAAAATAGATGATGCTATATACTGAGATAAAACAATAAAATAGATGCAATAGCAATTTGTAAGGGAAATAGACAATATAGACAATATGGTATAGTTAGTGCATATATGAATTGAAGGGAAGGAACTACAATATCATATACAGGGTAATATAGTATATGAAACTGAAATGAAGAACTGTAACTATTCTAAGTGTTTGAAATACTATTTTCGATATGTGATCGACTTGGGAACTTGTACGATAGCTATATGGCCTGGCTAATCATACGTGAGGTATATGATTAACACTAACAATGTTTTGCAATTTACAATAGGAATATGATCACATCTCTTACTAGCAATTTCCTCCGCCCCAACTAGTACAGTGGATCCAACCATGACACGTTATGATACACGATCATTGTCCAATAATAATACTATGTACAATGTTTAATATCAATGTCGTGTACGATGTCAATACGATAACCATTGTAATATCTCATGACTGAAGATCCAAGCTATATACTAGTCCATGTACCAAAGTGTCAAGAATCAGATGTAACATTTCTAAGTACTTGAAATATAGAAATTATTAATTAATGCAAACTATCAGAGAACGTACTCGCCTGCCGTCCAGAGCAATGAATGTCAAACTGTGTCCTAACTGGTATCACGTAGACCTAAATATAGAATATTACATCAATACAAGGTGTTGGAATGAAATTAAGTTAAACTAGTTCAATTCTAGGTCATGAAGCCATTTCTAAGTCAACCAAACCATTTCTAGGTTGCTAGTGTCTAACTCTAGGATACTAAGTCAATGCACTATGAAACTAAGCTATACTAACTAATCTAAGATACTAAGAACCACACAAAATGCTGTATCCTAAGATACGCAAGTTTAATATGTGAAAATAGTAATTTATATAGATAAACAAGTCAAACATATAGTAGCTTAACTAAACAATAAATTTAGGATACCTTGGCCTTGCACTAAAGTGTATCACACTACCACACACCTATCCCGATGCTCAAACCCAATGCCTTGAGTATCGACCCAATACCTTGACATTTATCTTGGTATCTCAAGGTAATCAAAACCTCATCAAATAGCTATTACATATAAAACTGCCAATACTTTATATGCTAGTACATACTAATTACAATACAACACCTCAACTACATGTACATATAGTTAACTATACAGTATATCACTATCTACTAACTATTCACTACACAAACTAACTATATATCACACACACACACACACACACACACACACACACACACACACACACACACACACACATATATATATATATATATATTACTATACATATCTAACTATCTATCAACATAATCAATAACTTATATAGATATATATATATATATATATAGCTAATTATATACTAAACATACTAACTATCTACAAACCATAAATTAACCGACTACCCATATACCTAGATGATACTGAACTGGACTGATACATCTAACCAAAAAACCCACCTACTGATACTGAAATCTTACCTGAACCAATACATCTGCTGATGGCTTCCCTCTTTGCTGTGTGCCTGCTGCAGCTCGAGGTGAAGCTGCTACTGCTACTGTTGAGCACTCTCATACTCCACTGGTATTAACTGCTATCAACTAACTCATCTAGTAATAATAACTGAAAATATACCTTAACTCACTTAATGTATACACTCTTGCTTATGATTAACTCAATTACCTATAATACTTACCCTTATTCTAATGTTTAGAAAGGGATACCTTGATGCCATGCTATCTCACTGAACCTACTCTTAATCCCACTGACACCTACTCATCAGTGTTCAGTCTCTGAGCTCTCCCCTCCTCCAACTTGCTGTGAAACTCCCCTTGCCTGCAATCACTGCACATCAGTGATCTTCTCCTCCGTTCAGTGCAGATGTTCCCCCCCAAAACCCACTACACTCAAACAACATGTTGTTACTCCTCACTGAGCATGCCTTATGTTTTTCCATATCTAAACTGAATGTCAAGACTTTGCACCAGTATCAATTACCATTGACACTTGAGTATCAGTAACAAGTTTTCTCCTCATACTCTCATGTATTTTAATCATTCACTTCACTCATACATGGTTGGGCATGCTAAAATACTGCTGCAGAAGAACCTGACCTTACCCCCTTCTTCTACTGCCCCTACACTTGCCTTCACTAACCTTGCCACTAATACTACTATTGTTGAAGTTATAGCAGCAAACTCCAACAATTACCTACCTGTACACATGCCCAGGTATCTAATGATGACTAAACCCCCCTCTTCTTTGATACATGGCTACTGATGTTGTAAAACCCCTAATTTTAAAACCGTATTAATTATTTAATTTATTTATAGTATTTATTAGTTAATTAGAAGATATATAATTTATTAAATTTTTATTTCTAGGTAAATATGCATTTAGAGATTTATGGATCAAACGATTATTTTACCTTATTTTATTTTAGGTAAGAGACCTTGTGGACGGATACAAGATTATTTTTATGCACAAATATAAATTTTTGGAATTATATATATATATATATATATATATATATATATATATATATATATATATATATATATATATATATATATAAGTAATTTGTTTAATAAAATGAATAGAATAAAGAATGGAAAACAAAAAGAAAGGAATGGAAAAAGAAAAGAAAGAAAAAGGAAAAAAAAGAAATAATCAAAACCCACAACCCACAACCCACAACCCACTAAGCTATCCTACCCTACCCGCAAACCCTAGCATAAGCAGCAGTACCCGCGCGTAAGCCTTCCCCCCCCTTTCGTTCTACCTATATATATATATATATATATATAATTCTTATATTAAATTCTAACCCTAAACACTTACCATCCGCCGACCCTGAGACCGTGCCGCCGCCGACCTCCTCGACCGCCGCCTGGACCTGCCACAGTACCGCCGGAGACCGCCGCTCGTCGCCGTACGAGATCCCGCGCGCACGCCGCTGAATTGACAACAACTTACCCATGTTCACGTTCTGTTTCCCATTCCGTCGCTCGACCAAATTCGATCCCGTCTTCATCGGTATATTCATGACCTATCCCTCTTTTAATACTGTGTATTAGTTTCCTCCGATCAGCGTGTAACTCTAGGCAAAAACTGAGACCAAGTTGGAGAAAATGACAACTTTTAATCTCAGAAAAACTGCTATAACCACCCATGTTTACGGACTCGTATCTCCCACCACAGAGATCCAAACTTAGAAATTCCTTTTGCTATGTGAAGACCACCTAACCTAGATTTTTTTCTGTCAATTACATTATTTTATTTGATGTTGTATGCAGAATTAAACTGAGTTAAAAATCAAGAAAAACCTATTTTTGAACCTTCAAAATTTGTGATACGGAGCACTCTCCGTCAAACGGGACCGCCCCTTTGCATACCAATTGCACTGAAAGGCGCGTATGGTATATCCAGATGTGTGGGCTTTCACGGAAACTGATTCAGACGTGTATGCACGTCGGAATCAGCCCGTATCCGTAAAAAGTCCCCGTATCACGACTTTTACAAAATCCAACACCATTTATTGTTCGCTCGTCAGGATGCGACGAAACTTGCGCCACTGGACTCGTAGTATCATGCTGGTTCTGTGACCTAATTTTCACGTAATTCTGAGATAGTTGACCAAGCCACCTATTTGCGAGCCCCACGGTTGACTTTTTGGGTAAAATTGTGTTTGGCTCACCGGAATCCAAAAATTGTACATATCGTTGAGTTCGTAATGACATTTAAAATTTGTTTGACCTATAATTTGTCTCATTTAAAGAATGTTACCCCTGGCACGCTTTTTGGTGCAAAGTGGGCCACATGTGGACCCCGCTTGACCCAAAATTACCGTTTTGCCCCTGTATCCAAATTGGACGAATGGGTAGTATTTTCTAGCTATCTCGTTGATTTCGGAAATGTTGGTGATGTCTATTTCAGCATCCGGTGACGTTTATTCGAAGGCCTTAGTTTCTGATCCTGTGTACTTGACATCTGGACGCTTACACTATACAGATTGCTTGCTAGGCAAGTATACCTTGCCATTGTGCTGTGATTACATTTCATATGATGCATGCATGTTTTATTCCTGTCATTTAATTCATATATTTTAAACTTCTATATAAACTGCGCGCCTAAGAAAACTTGGGTGCAATGACGGTGACGTCGTATTCTGTTTTTATTATGTATATGCATTTGGACCTACATTATGAGACCACCCCATTATCATGAGGCATTTTTATATTTCATTGGCCATGACACTATTTTTACACGAGTGTGAGTCACATGTAGGACATGAACTTGTGTACTCGGCTGGCCACTGGTACGTATAGGTCGTACGACGGATAGGGATAACTGCCGATAGAAACTTTGCATGCTAGTAGACCTGGCAGTTATTAGAGGTATTATCATGTCATGGATGTGACATGCTTAGAGCATGGGGTGGGGAGAACAACAAGTAAGACATTTGGGCTCCTTTGCACTTTCCTTGTGTAACCCGTACGCTCCGTCGGAGATGCGCGGTCATGATGACCACTATATATTATGTATTATCAGGCCGCCTCTGACGTTCAAAAGATGACATGCTTTGTAGGCCCCTGAATCTCCAAGAGAATCATGCCAATCCCATTTTAGCCAGATAGCCCACTTGTTGGAAAGTTGTTCTCAAACTGCATTCACTTAGATGGTTAGGCGACCCATTGGATGTTTATTTTTCAGTACTTTATTGGCATATTTATATGTATCTTGTTACGTCCCTCTGAGGACCTGGTCCCTTTTCAGATATAAACGGGCATGAGTATCCACAAGAGTATGGACCTGGACCTGACGCTTCTTACCAGACTGAGTAGGTCTTACATTCTGAGTACCTTTGACTCATCGCAGTTGATGGATATTCTAGTTGCTGTTTTCTTTTATAGACATTTATCTTATATTAGAGTTGATCTCTTCTCTCATTTAGTAGTTTTTAGTATAGTCGATTTGCAGTGGATTTGTTTCCATCCGACTATCATACTTTGATACTTTATCGTTGAGATTCAGTTATTTATTTCCTATTTATTTATTTGTGCTGTGGATGAGATATAGATTGTGTGTGACTTGTTGACAGTATATTACCACTGGTGGATTGGATATTCATGTACAACGTACGTGTGTGTATGGTTTCCATATATTGGAGTTCGTATACATACGGCTGGCATGTTACCTATTCCTAGTCCTACGTATTCTGGGACTGGGGCGTGACATATTTTTAGTGGTGGCCCATGTAGGTCGAGAATATATTATCTCGGTTACGTTACTGTACCGAGCAAGCTTGCGTATAGGAATATAGTATTGGATCTCATCCACGCTTGACTAAAACTCATCCTTCCTTTCAACTTCCTATTTAAATGCTTGCATCCTGTTTGATTCTTGTACTTCTTCTAATCGTTTCGTCCACCACTTGCAGAGAGATGGATATGCGTAGTAGATGTACTGCCGCCGATGGCGACACACCTTCAGGAGTCAATGGCCAAACTCAAGGAGAGGCCTCAACGATTCCTAGACTTCCGGGACCGGATGGACAGACTCACAATCCAGTTCCATCTGATCATTTTGCTTCACCTAATGGGACTTTTCCAGCTTCATCGATATTCCAGGATAGCCAGACACAGCTGTTCCAATTCTTCCAAATGATAATGCAGGAACAGAGACAACAGGCAGCCGCACTAGCTATAGAGCAAAGGCAGCAAGCGGCATAGCAGAGGCAAGAATTTGTAGCAGTACTTGAGAGAATGGCTGCACAGGCTACTGTAGCAGCTCAAGCACTAGTACCAGTACCTCGAGCTAGAGTTGGTTCAGTAAAGGACTTTATATAGATGGGTCCCAAGCCGTACAAAGGTACTGAGAGCCCAGAGGAGACTACAAACTGGATTACCCATACTCAGAAGTTATTAGAAGCATTGCAGGTACCTACAGATCTATGGATGACAGGCGTAAGGACGCTGCTAGATGGTAACCCTCATCACTGGTGGGAATCAATGGAGCACCAGTTCGGCACGTATCAAACTTGGGAGCAATTCTTGGAGTGCTTTGAGAGAAAGTACTTCCCGAACACTATTCGGGATGCGTTGTACGATCAGTTTCTTCATCTGGAGCAGGGGAACAAGATAGTTGACGAGTATGATGAAGAGTTTAGTCGCCTCAGTAAATATGGCGTTGCCCTGATACCAAATAACTTGGGGAAGGCTAAGAGGTTTCACCGCGGACTGACTCAGGAGCTCCAACACTACACTAGCTCACAGTCCCGGATCTCTTATGCCAAATTATTGACAGAAGCTAGATTACAAGAGACCATCAGCAGAAGAAAAGGAGGTCAACTGATGACACAACAAGGACCAGCAAGGACACAGCAAGGACCAACAAAGACACAACAAGGAAGGCCTATCAGACGTCCTTTGGCACAACAACAACAGTACCAGCACAGAGCAGGACCGTACCAGATTTCGGAGAAGCCCCACTGCAATTATTGTGGAAAATACAGGCACATTTCGAGAGACTGTCGGACTCGTTTGGGATAATGTATAAGATGTGGTTCCGGACAACACATGGCGAGAGAGTTTCCAATGCAGCAGACATTGACACTTCCACCGCCAGTACAAAGGCTAGCACTTCCAGCACCGAAACCAGCTCAACAGATGACTAGACCAGGAGAACCTCGACCTCCAGCAGCAGGAGAATTTAAGCGAGGACCACCGCTACCTACTCAGGAGGATCAATACACGAGGGCCAGTCATGGATTACCACAGAGGAATGAGCAAGCTTTTGCACTAGAAGTGGATGACATGGATCAGGAGATTGATGTCATAGCAGGTATTACTCTTGCTTTTACTTTTCCTGCTGTGACATTGTTTGATACGGGAGCCACCCACTCGTTCATATCTTCTATTTTTATTGCCAAACACAATATTGCCACTACACCTTTACCTAGTTGTGTTAGAATTCTCACCGGAGGAGGAGTTGTACCTGTTAGTCGGATTTGTAGATCGTGTCTTGTAGTGATTCATGGCAGAGAGATGAATGCCCGACTCTTAGTCCTTCCTATGCCAACTTTTGATATTGTGCTTGGAATGGACTGGCTAAGCAAGTACCACGCTTTCTTCGACTGTTTTGGAGGAAGCATTCTTTTTAAGGTACCAGGCCAGCCGGAACTTGAGTTTGCACGAGGATCCACAGAAGCCATTGATGGTGTACAGCTTGCAATAGACGATGTTATCTATCACCCCATTATTTTAGAGTTTCAAGACATTTTTCCAGAGGAATTGCCAGGCCTACCCCAGACAGAGACGTAGAATTTTTGATTGAATTGACACCAGGAGCAGCACCCATAGCGTCGCACGTTTATAGATTGGCAAAGAAGGAGATAGATGAGCTGAAGACACAGTTGAAAGAACTAGAAGAAAAAGGTTTCATCCGACTAAGTGCATCACCCTGGGGAGCACCAGTATTGTTTGTACCAAAGAAGGATGGGTCAGTGCATATGTGCATTGACTACAGAGCCTTGAATGCAGTGACCGTGAAGAATACATATCTATTGCCACTCATTGATGACTTATTTGATCAGCTTAGTGGAGCCAAGGTGTTCTCGAAGATAGATTTGAGATCGGGATATCACCAAGTGAAGGTACGGAAGCAGGATATCCCGAAGACCGTATTTAGGACAAGATATGGACACTACGAGTTTCTAGTCATGCCATTTGGGTTGACCAATGCTCCAGCTATCTTTATAGACTTAATGAATCGAGTATTCCATCAGTATTTGGACCAGTTCGTGGTCATCTTCATAGATGACATACTTGTCTATTCGAAGAGCTACGAGGAGCACGAGAAGCACCTGCAAATTGTTCTAGAGACCTTGAGGAGAGAACAATTATATGCGAAGCTCAGTAAATATGAGTTTTTCTTGGATAGAGTTTCGTTCCTTGGGCATGTCGTTATGGGAGATGGTATTTCTGTTGATCCAAAGAAAATTTTGGCAGTCGAGACATGGCCCATTCCTAAATCAGCATCGGAGGTGAGGAGTTTCCTTGGACTTGTGGGATATTACCGACGGTTCATGGAGAACTTCTCAAGGATATCAGCACCTATGACTCTGTTGACTTGCAAGGATCAAGAATTCGTATGGACCGACGAGTGTCAAGCCGCTTTCGAGGAGTTGAAGAAGCGACTGACCACATCACCAATATTGACTATTCCATCAGGATCAGGAGGTTATGTGATTTACAGTGACGCATCAGGGAAAGGTTTGGGATGCATATTGATGCAACATGGCAAGGTGATTGCATATGCATCTAGACAGTTACGGGTACATGAGAAGAATTATCCGACTCATAACTTGGAGCTTGCAGCCGTTGTTTTTGCTCTTAAGCTATGGAGATATTACTTATATGGGAAACAAGTAGAGATCTATACAGACCACAAAAGCCTTAAGTATGTCTTCACGCAGAAGGAGTTAAATATGAGACAACGTCGATGGCTTGAGTTGATGAAGGATTTTGAGATAGAGCTACATTATCACCCAGGCAAGGCTAACGTTGTAGCAAACACGTTAAGCCGAAAACCAATAGCCTACTTCTTGACAACACAGAGGGAATTATTGGAGGACTTACAAGAACTTGGCATAGAAGTAGTATTACCTGGAGCAGATGGGACATTAGCCAACTTGCAAGTACAGTCATCACTAGTAGAGAGGATCAAGGCAGCTTTGCCTACGGATGCCAGATTCAGGAGATTGAAAGAAAGGACAGAGGCCGAAAGCAGACAGGATTACGCATTCATGATGACAGGACATTACGATCTGGTGATCGTCTTTATGTTCCCAATGGAGAGATTTGACAGGAGCTGATGGCAGAAGCTCATAGTTCGATATATTCTATTCATCTTGGAGGCACCAAGATGTACCGTGACTTACGACAACACTTTTGGTGGCATGGGATAAAAAGAGAGATAGCTCGCTTTGCAGCCAAATGTCTAGTATGTCAGCAGGTAAAGGCGGAGCATCAGATAACAGCAGGGCTATTGCAACCACTTCCGATTCCTGAGTGGAAGTGGGAGCACATCACTATGGACTTCGTCACGGGTTTTCCCAAGAGCCCAAGTGGGAGAGATGCAGTATGGGTAATAGTGGATCGACTCACTAAGTCAGCCCATTTCTTGTCTTTTAGAGTTGGTCAGTCTATAAAAGCTTTAGCTGACTTATGCATGAGGCAAATCGTAAGATTGTACGGCATACCAGTCAGTATTATATCAGACAGGGATTCGCATTTTACATCACATTTTTGGAGAAGCATGCAAGAGAGTCTTGGGACTCGTCTGAAGTTCAGTACATCTTATCACCCGCAGACAGATGGGCAGTCCGAACGTACTATTTAGACACTGGAGGATATGTTGAGGGCTTGTATGTTAGACTTTGGAGGATCATGGGAGGACCACCTACATCTTATGGAGTTTTTTTATAACAATAGCTATCAAGCAAGCATCCAGATGGCTCCGTTTGAAGCGTTGTATGGAAGAAAGTGTAGGTCTCCCGTGTGTTGGAGTGACGTGAGAGAATGTCAGATTTTGGGACCAGAGTTGGTAGTCAACACCGTTGAGGCAGTGAAGAAGATACAAGGACACTTACGAGCAGCGCAAGACAGGCAGAAGCAGTGGGCAGACCTTCATCGTCGTCCCTAGGAGTTTAAAGAGGG
The DNA here is from genome assembly GCA_036927795.1 of Iris macrosiphon. Taxonomy (NCBI): domain Eukaryota; kingdom Viridiplantae; phylum Streptophyta; class Magnoliopsida; order Asparagales; family Iridaceae; genus Iris; species Iris macrosiphon. The sequence goes on from JAYESA010000005.1 coordinate 137,009,554, forward strand.
CGATCATGTCTTCTTTAGGATATCACCTACTAGAGGCACTATTCGATTCAGAGGGCACGACAAGTTGAGTCTAAGGTATATTGGACCATTTGACGTGCTAGAGAGAGTGGGAGAAGTGGCGTATCGACTTGCGCTACCACCTTCACTTGAGGGAGTACATGATGTATTCCATGTGTCGCAACTTAGGCGATATGTGGCAGATAGCAGTCATGTTCTCGACCATTCTGAGATCACCATTGGGCCAATCTTGTCATACCAAGAGCAACCCATGGAAATCCTTGATCGCCGAAAGAAAGTGTTGAGGAACCAGTCTATTCCCTTGGTTCGCGTGGCATGGAAGCATGGCGCGCCAGGAGAATCAACTTGGGAGCGCGAGGATGACATGCGCAAACGGTTTTCGTATCTATTCCTAGACCAAGGTATGAATTTATTTTATTTAATTCTACCTTATACCATCCTTGATTTTCTATCGTGGCTTAGTTTTAATTTCGAGGACGAAATTTCTATAAGTTGCGTAGAATATAAAATCCCTAATTTTAAAACCGTATTAATTATTTAATTAATTAATTTATAGTATTTATTAGTTAATTAGAAGATATATAATTTATTGAATTTTTTATTTCTAGGTAAATATGCATTTAGAGATTTATGGAGCCAACGATTATTTTACCTTAATTTATTTTAGGTAGGAGACCTTGTGGACGGATAAAGAATTATTTTTATGCACAAATATAAATTTCTGGAATTTTATATATATATATATATATATATATATATATAATTTGTTTAATAAAATGAATAGAGTAAAGAATGGAAAACAAAAAGAAAGGAATGGAAAAAGAAAAGAAAGAAAAAGGAAAAAGAAATAATCAAAACCCACTAAGCTATCCTACCCTACCCGCAAACCCCAGCATAAGCAACAGCACCCGCGCGTAAGCCTTCCCCCCCATTTCGTTATATATATATATATATATATATATATATATATATATATATATATATATAAAATTCTTATATTAAACCCTAACCCTAAATGCTTACCATCCGCCGACCCTGAAACCGCACCGCCGTCGACCTCCTCGACCGTCGCCTGGACCCGCCGCAGCACCACCGGAGACCGCCGCTCGTCGCCGTACGATATTCCGCTCGTACGCCGCTGAATTGACAGCAACTTACCCCTGTTCACGTTCTGTTTTTTGTTCCGTCGCTGGACCAAATTTGACCCGTCTTCACCGATATGTTCACGACCTATCCCTCTTCCAATACTATGTATTAGTTTCCTCCAATCAGCGCGTAACCCTAGGCGAAAACCGAGACCAAGTTGGAGAAAAACGATAACTTTTAATCTCAGAAAAATAGCTGTAACCACCCATATTTACGGACTCGTATCTCCCACCACAGAGATCCAAACTTAGAAATTCCTTTTGTGATGTGAAGACCACCTAACCTAGATTATTTCCTGTCAATTATATTATTTTATTTTATGTAGTATGCAGAATTAAACTGAGTTAAAAATTATGAAAAACCTATTTTCGAACATTCAAAATTTGTGATACGGAGCGCACTCCGCCAAACGGGACCGCCCCATCGCATACCAATTGCACCGAAAGGCGCATATGATATGTCTAGACGTGTGGGCTTTCACGAAAACTGATTCGAATGCGTGTGCGCGTCGAAATCAGCCCGTATCCGCAAAAAGTCCCCATATCGCGACATTTGCAAAACCCTGCACCATTTATTGTACGCTCGTCAGAATACGACGAAACTTGTGCCACTGGACTCGTGGTATCGCGCTGGTCTTATGACCCAATTTTCATACAATTCTGAGACAGTTGACCAAGCCGCCTATTTGCGGGTCCCACGATTGACTTTTTGGGCGAAATTGTGTTCGGCTCGCCGGAATCCAAAAATTGGACATACCGTTGAGTTCGTAATGATATTTTAGATTTATTTGACCTATAATTTGTCCCATTTAGAGACCGTTACCCCTGGCACGCTTTTCAGTGCAAAGTGGGCCACATGTGGACCTCGCTTGACCCAAAATTACCGTTTTGCCCCTGTGTCCAAATTGGACGAAAGGGTAGTATTTTTTAGCTATCTCGCTGATTCTGGAAATGTTGGTGATGTTTCATCATCCGGAGACGTTTATTCGGAGGCCTTAGTTTCTGATCCTCTGTACCTAACATCTGGACGCTTACACTATACAGATTGCTTGCCAGGCAAGATATGTATGTGTGTGTGTATGTGTGTGTGTGTGTAACATAAGTCCATCCCTGCATCAACTAGATAGGCCTACAAATAGATGTCATTAGCATGTAACCAAACTATATGATGGTCACATGTGACATACCATTTTGGACTATTTATTGGAAATTATGATGATCTTTTCATGTGCAAGTAGCGAACCCCACTGAAGGTCCCATAATTCATGTGCTTGTATGTTAGCACCAGTTATTCTTGTTCTTTCTAAGACAAATCAGTTCTTTGGTTTTGATATTGTTTTTGATCGAGAAACTAAGACCTTGCGCACAAGTTGTTCATGACTATGCATGTATATGCAACTTAACTACTAAAATATAACATGCATGATAATAAAAAACTTGAAATAAGTACGCAACACAATCTCTTATGTATTTCTAAATTCCTCGAGTGAACATTCCTCAAGCCATCACTCATAATTATATACTTTTTGATCTAGGGATTACCACACTTGTCTACTTCCCAATCCAAGAATTTCCATATTGCCGACTCAATGGTCCCAAATTTTTTTCCATAATTTTATTTTCCTATAAACATAGTACAATATTTAATATTTCTATATAGCAAGTTAACAACATAAGATTACTCTCTTTTATCTTATTTTCCTTGTCATGCATAATCATGATCAAAGAACACAAAGATGAAATGATAAAGCTCATTTTTGTTAAAGCGTAGAAATAAAGGAGAGAAGAATCAAACCACTCACCATTTGACGATTTGTCTTTTTATCTCGATCAAAAAGATTTCTAAATGATTCCTCCATATGAATCCAAGTCCAACTAAGCCCTTCGAGTGAACAATCTAGCATAATGTACTGTGCGTAGCGGGACATTATATAATACACCACTAATAAAAAGTTTTATCCTTGAAACTTAAAATAATATACTCCTCCCTTTATACTAATTAACTAAATAAGAAATCTCCTTGCTCATCCTGATTCAAAATCCCATATGGATTCCTCGACTGAAATGATGGCTCATTTGGTCACGGTTAACTTGATTTTGATATTTAACTAAACCTTGATTTGATATAACGCAATATGGTGCAACTGACTAACAAGAAGGAAATCACTGCTACTGCTTCACAAGAAGAATGTTGAAAGTTTGCGTCTGGTTGTTTTTATTTTATTGTGTATTTGATATTTTATTTGAATCTAGGACTTATGTAAGTCAAAGTCGTACTGGCAAATATATTAGCTCAAGTCCACTCAAACTAGCCAACCTATATCAAACTTCACTCAAACGAGAACTAAACCCAAACCCAAACTCCACCAAACTCACAACTAGCCAAAACCTTCCCACAAACATTCTAGACACATGGGGATAGAACGCAAACCAAGTTTGGTCCCTGACATAACTTGGGATAAACTCGGTCCCTGTGACACAACAACCCTAGTTTCTTATTCCTCCAGGAAAATAAGGTGCCAACGTTTGAATTTTTGAACATTTGGTGATCGAATTTTGCCCGAACTTGGTCTCCAAAAAGCCTACAACTAGCCTTGAATTCTATACCATTCTTATTAATCAATTATCACTTTTATCGATCTCTTATATATTCTGAGCTTCAACCCTACCCATCTCCAAGAAACAACTTCCTAAGTCCTCTAAGTGCCAAAGTGCGATTTCGATTAGAAGTTGTTCAAGTTGTATTAGCTTAGAAAATTTTAAGTCTCATCTTCCTTTTCAAGTGTGAAGTCGGTGTCTCTTCGGATCAAACTGCGTGGTTGTAAGAAGTCAACAGGCTCTTCAGATCAAAGCTTGTGTTGTACGTTATTGTTCTAATAGTAGATTAACACCGGACAAGAGTACTCGAGACTGGATTGTCCTCCACGAGGGACACCAGTATACATCGTGGTGTTAGCGTTTGTGACTTCTTACCCTTCACTTATTTCTTTATATTCTTGTTAAATATTTTGTGTTGGTAATTGGTAGTAGATTAATGGATATTGTTAGAGTAATTACTGCTTATCTCTATTCCCCCCCCCCCCCTCTTAGAGTTGTCTTCAATTGGTATCAAATCCAGTACCCTTGAATAGGACTCACATCCTAAGAGTAGATCTATGACAACCATTAAATCCATCTACGCTAACAATGGTGAAGGACAGTCCATAAATAGGCCACCCAACATATTCGATGGAACCAACTATAAATACTGGAAGACACACATGAGATTTTATCTTAAATATCATGCTTTTGATTTATGGTTCATTGTTATAGATGGTTATAAAAAGCCTGCTAAAATTATTGTTGATGGTGCTCTTGTTGATAAACCACACGACAAGTACATTGAGCTTAAAAAGAAATAATCAATTCTTGATGCAAAGGCTATAAATACTTTATTCTGTGCAGTAGATATAACTGAATTTAATAGAGTCTCTACATGTGCGACTTCTCATGAGATTTGGAAACTTCTTTAGGTCACCCATGAAGGAACTTCACAAGTGAAGGAATCCAAAATCAGTAGATTGACACAGGAGTATAAGACATTCAAAATAAAGCCTAATGAGACTACCACACAGATGTTTATATGTTTCCTTGATATTTTTAATCCTCTTGATTCTCTTGGCAATGAATACAAAAATTATAAAAAGATACACAAGGTGCTATGGGGACTCACCAGGAACTGGAACACTAAAGTAATGACGATCATTGAAGAAAATGACCTCACCGTCATAACCCTTGAGACACTAATAGGAAAGTTGATGACGCACGAACTTGATCTCAAGGAGTAAGAAGAATCAACGCCCAAGGATAAATCCATAGCACTTAAAGCGCATCACAAGAAAGTCTCCGATAGTGATACTGAAGATAATGAATCAAGCGATAAGAAGTTGACCCTAATCTCCAGGAACTTCAAAAGACTTGAATTTTGAGAAATCAAACTGAAAGAAGGACTACAAAGATAAAGAATTTATATGCTACAACTACAAGAAGACATACCACATAAAGAAGGAGTATCCTACAACAAAGAAGGGGAATCACTATGAACGTACTAGCAAAGGATCGCCATCCCACAATTATGCAAACACAAGCATATGGCATGAAAGCGAAGCAAGCGATTCTGAAGAAGAAGAAAATTCTCATAATACGGTCAATATATGCCTAATGGATTTGACTAATGAGGTAACAACTAATCCTCTTTACGAAGATTTTTTTTATGATAACTTTTTGATGCTTTCAATTCTCTTTGAAGACAACAAAAAGCTTAGAGAGAAATACAAGCATGCTAAGAAATAGATTCAAGCATATAAGCTTAAGATTGAAAGACTTTCTTTCTTGTTGAATGATATTTCCTCTTCTAGTACCACGAATGCGATTTTTTTCTTTGAAATTGAGTTTGCATAATGTTCTTGAAATTATTGAAAAGAGTACACAAGAGAATGAAAAACTTATTAAACTCTATGTGTCAGAAAAAAAGAAATATAACATAGTTGCACAAAGAATAGATGCACTTACTGCCAAATACAATAAAGTGTATGTCACCTCTAAAACGTTAGAGATTAGATTGGGAAAGTAGGTAGTATAACCTACAACTTAATCTAGCGCAAGACATATGACTAAATAACATGTCACTCAGGATAAGGCACGTAAGACTGAAGCAAGCAACGCTAACCATGTTTTTTATTACAAGTATCCACGTAAGTCATATTACAACACTGCACGAGTTCATACTACTCCACCTAGCTTTAATATTCATGCTACATGTCATTATTGTGGTGTTAAATGACACATTTTACCTCAGTGTAGAGTTAAAAAGCTAGTTGATATGAATGTTTATATGTGGGTTCCAAAGACTAACAATGCAGGACCCTCAAAGAAATGGGTACCAACGATTACATCTTCAACTTATGTTGTAGGTGGACCAACCTTTTTATGCTAGAAGCAAGTGGCTCCTCAATAACGGTTGATTATGACATATGAATGATGATGCTACCCTATTTGCAAAGCTATCGATGAAGAAAGAAGGATATGTCTCCTTCGGTAACAATTTAAAAGGTTATATTATAGGTAACGACAATGTTGATATCTCTTATTTTCCTATTATAAAGAATATTTGTCTAGTGACAGAGTTAAAATATAATCTACATAGTATTAGTCATCTGGCTGACAATGGTTATGGTATTAACATTGTGAAAAATAAATGTTCTATTTATGATAGATCTAGCGGTAAAGTTATTTATGAAGGTATTAGAGAAGATAATATATATATTTTCTATCTATCAAAAGATACTAATAGTGAAGGTAGATGCCTTTATATCAACAAAGATGAAAGCTGGCTATGGCATATAGTTTAGTACATGCAAATATGGACACATTTGCAAGATTATCATCGAAAAATTTCGTAAAAGACTTACCGAATATCACATTTAAAAAGGACATGGTCTGTGTTGATTGTGAAAAGAACAAATCAACCTAATCATTGTTTAAATCTATAAACGTTGTAAGTACCTTTAGACATTTTAAACTCTTATACATGGATTTATTTGGACCAAGTAGAGTCGTCAGTCTTGGTAGTAAAATATATGAATCTATAATTGTTGATGATTTTTCAAAATTTATATGAGTTTTCTTTCTTGCAAATAAAACTGAAGTATTTTCTGAATTTGTAACATTTTACAAAAAGGTACAAAATAAAAAAGGCTTCATGATTACTTGAATCTAAAGTGATCATGGAGGCGAATTCGAAAATGCAGATTACAAAAGCTTTTGTGATTCAAATAGTTTTTTAATAAATTTTTTTGTCCTAGAATTCCTAAATAAAAATGGTCTTGTAGAGCAGAAGAATAGAACTCTTGGCGATATGGCTAGAGTCATATTAAATCTATATAATCTTTTAAAATATTTTTAGGTAGAAGCTATAAGTACAGCATACCATATTTTAAATAGGGTTCTGATTTAACCAATATCGAAGAAGACTCCCTATAAACTTTGGTTTGGTATAGTTCCTACCATTAGCTATTTTAAAGTTTTTGGATGTAAATGCTTTATTTTGAACACTAAGGATAACTTGGAAAATTTTAATTCTAAGGCTGATGAAGGATTTTTTCTTGACTATACTGATAAGAGAAAGTTTTCGGGTTTTTAATAAGCGTTCTTTGATCATTGAGGAATCTATTAATGCTACTTTTAATGAGCTTAACAGTCAAGTACCAAGTGACAGTGATGATGAAGATGTCAGTGTAATATTTATCAAAGAATTAGCCCCTGGAGATACAACAACTAGAATAAGCTATCATGAGAGTTTGCCCAATAAGATGTGATTCACAAAAGATCATCTAGAAGACTTCATAGGTGATGTATCTAAGGGAGTAAGTACATGTTCTGCTAGCAAAAATATTATTACAAATGTTGCTTTATTTTGCAAATAGAACCTAAGAATATTAATGAAGCTTTCACTGATGAATTTTGGATTTCTGTTATGCAAGAGCAACTTAACAAATTTGAAAGAAATCAAGTTTGGAAACTTGTTCCTAGACCTAATAATTATCCAATAATTGGCACCAAATGGGTATTCCAAAATAAACTTAGTGAGAATGGACAAGTCACATATAACAAAGCACGTCTCGTAGCTTATGGCTTCAACCAAAAAGAAGGCATTGACTATTACGAGACTTATGCTCCTATTATGAGACTTGAGTCTATTCTCATGCTTTGTGCTTTTTCTAGTTTTCATAATTTTAAACTATTTCACTATATGTTAAAAGTACTTTTCTAAATAATTTTATCAAAGAAGAAGTTTTTGTTCAGCAACCCCCTGTTTTGAAGATTTTAAATTTTTAACTCATAGTTTAAAGTTACGTAAGGCTCTGTATAGACTCAAACAAGCTACAAGTGCTTGGTATGAGCACCTCGGTTATTTTATGCTTGAAAAATATTCTTCAAAAAGGAAAGTTGATACGACTTTATTTATTAAAGCACATAATGACTCTATTTTATTAGTGCAAATTTATGTTGATGATATCATATTTGGTTCTATTAACGAATTACTATGTGGGGAGTTTGCTAAGTGTATGCAGAGTAAATTTGAGATAAGCATGATGGGAGAACTCACATTTTTCCTCGGACTACAAATTAAGCAAAATTTACAGGGAACATTCATCAATCAAGCTAAGTACACCAAGAATTTGCTGAAGAAATTTGAGGTGGACGATAAAAAACCTATCAGTACACCAATGGCTACATCTACAAATCTTGATCTTGATGAAAATAGCAAATCGGTCGATATATGTAAGTATCGAGGTATGATTGGTAGTTTACTCTATTTAACTGCTAGTCGTCCCGATATCATGTATAATGTTTGCATATGTGCTAGATATCAGGCTAACCCTAAGGAATCACATTTGTCCGCAATAGCGTATCTTTCGATACCTTAAAGGAACTTTGACAGTATGCTTATGATATCCCCAAACCACATCCTTTGATCTTATAGGTTATTCGGATGCTGATTTTGTGGGTTGCAATGTTGATCGAAAAAGTACCAACGACACTTGTCATTTATTAGGCAAAGCATTAGTCTCCTAGTTTAATAAGAAATAAAATTTTATCGCACTATCAAATACTGAAGGTGAGTATATAGCTGCAGGACATTGTTGTACTCAAAATTTGTGGATGAGATATACCTTAGAAGACTATAACTTATTTTATAAAAATATTCCTATATACTGTGACAACACTAGCACTATTAATCTCATGAAGAATCCTATATGTCATCCATGCACTTAACACATAGAAATTAGACATTATTTTCTATGTGATCATCAGTTACACGGAGATATATGTTTAAATTTTGTTGACACTGAACATCAATTGGCTGATATATTTACTAAACCCCTGGCCGAGGATCGCTTCAACTTCATACGTCAAGAACTGAGAATTCTAGTTTCAATTGTTGTAAACCCCCTCGACCAAATTTTGGTTTATTTAGTTTAGATAGAGAGACTAGGATTAAATTGGTGACAATTAGAGTTGAATGCAGTAAATTAGAATTATTGTGCAATAATTATATTACTTAATACACCTTACCATTGCTTCGATATTTGATATTTGGAGCGCTACACTAGTATTTACCTTCAAACAAATTTCATACACATTTCTTAGACATGCCAGACTACCATCCTGATCCTTGTGTAACTCATAAATACTATATATTGTGTTTCATTTTAGTCGCACAATAATTGTTACAAATGTCTAGTTTTAAATTCCAATAAATCCAACCTTGCATAATTGTCCATTCCAATCAAGATTGGAGACACTAACCCAACCCATTTTCATACAACCCAAATTAGGACATTATTTTATTCTGAGTCTGCCATGTCCATGACGACAGTGTTCCACAAAATTTTAATCCCATATAATCCTAATTAATTGAAAAGCATCACTTGCACTAATTCTTATTTAAATTAGTGTGAAGACCAACCTCACCCAAAACTAGACCCAATCTAGCCCATCTATACCCTTACATTCCTTCATGATAACATGTTCCCCACCCGAAGAGCCCTAGCCGGCCCAATTCCCAAGGACAACCCCTTTTCTCTTTCTCCTATATAAATACAACTCATTCCCTCTTCAAACCAACCCTATACAAAACCCTAGCCGAAATCCTAGTTTCACCTCCCCTTCAAAACCCGATCACCCATCTCCCCCTCCCCGACCATACAGCGCCGCCACCACCTCCTCCGCCTGCCTTTCCCCGTCCACGCCAGACCACCGCCTCCCAACCGCCTGCACCCGATCGCCAGTCCACCTCCATCAACCATCATCACCATCCTCAACACCATCACCAACCTCCACCTCAACCCGACCCCGATTGTCACGCCCCAATCTCCCGCAAGCTCGATAGTCCCTACTGAACGTGAATCACCACGTTGCAGCTTCTCCCACAGGACGATCGTTCCCATCGGGACGTGATGCCGTACGAGCCTGGAGTTGCGCTCGTACAAGGCGATATTGTCAAACACCAAAGTTATCATCGAAACAACCAAGTTACAGCGGAAGCCGTTTAGTGTACCAAGCACACAAATAGAGTATACGCAGCGAAGCTCACGATAGGGTCCAAATGAAATGCCCCGAAGGCAATGCCACAAAGGCGATGCCACGAAGACGATGAAATGCTCTTGCTCTTTTCTCTAGCCCACAAAGGTACTTACAGTTCATACATCTTGTCCCGTATATCCAAGCAGCGCCACTACGCCTGTGTACCTAAAATATTGCCCACAAACGTGGGTCAGTACACAACCGTACTGGTGAGCGGGGTAACCCACTCGCCTAAACCGACACTAAGTAAAAAGAGTGAATGCACACAGTTATATGGTGATCTTTCTAGTTGAATCCTATATTCGTTTTATGGCATATGGATGACATGTTAAGGAAAGCTGTAAAGCAGTTTAAGCATGCAAGCATTCAATCTCAAGCCAAACGACAAGTAATATATATAACCGACCCGTCTTACTCAATGCCATCGCTTGCACGATAACATATCGAACCATTAGTCTCGCCTCAAAATCCATCCTCAACCAAAGTTTATATATTCCAATCTCAAGTGCACACTCTTACCGAGGCAAGGTGGCCGCGCCTACACGATGCAACAAACCAACCAAAGAAAAGCAAGCCATCACTTATACTATATGAAGTCACTGGCTAAAAGCCACGAAGGACATTGATCGGACCAAGATCAATAGGGCAATCCTACCCGATCCAGGGTTGGGCAGCTACTCCCGCCTGGTGGTATCGGACTACCAGCACTGCGCCCAATCGCGCGATGCCCATTATTTCCTCCATGGTGGAACGATCCCGGTGCCCCGGTGCGTCATCCCGTTCCAGGAAACGAAACCCTGTGCCACACAGGTTATCCGTGACAATACAGACACAGTAGGTATGACGAGAGGATCGAAACATTTTCGCCCCACCAAGCGATCCTAGACTCATTCAACCGATATCCAACCAAATATCCATAACCATTCTTCCAACATATCCAACCAAAGAATCCAAATCTTGACCTCAAGATATCGCCCAAGGCACCAAAATATCAAGTGTTTCATAGGCACAATGCCTCTTCTCAACACAGAGTCCAAATTGGTGCAACACCCATGCTCGAAGCAAATCCTATGGCACAATGTCGTTTCAGTGGCACAATGCCCCATTCGTGGCACGATGCCCCATTAAGCGACACAACGTCCTCGCCGATGCAGTTGTTCGGTTTTGAACCACAACTGCTTACTTTGCAAGACAAAGCGACCAAGTGATACTCGTGCACGGATGCACGTTTGCTCGCCCGAATTCCCGATATTCCCATTGCCTCAATGTATCATTCCAACCGTCCAAGCATAATCCCAAGTATCCAATCGACTGCCTCAAATGTAATAATCCAACTATCGCTCCAACTATCTAACGCGAAAACCAAATCAAGCCATAATCCTATCCAAGCAACGACGTACAATCTATGCATGCCTCAGTATAGTGATTCTCAATGTTTCAGCCCAAGTGTTCAAGCCTTTTTCGTGTTTTCCATATTATTAGGCATGAAGGAGTAGAGGAGAAGGGAAAAAGTCCACTCACAATGATTGATCCCGTTAGGCATCCTGTCCTGCCGATACGGCCAATCCCTTGAACCCGTGGTCCGATGCAAGCGTGATCTACTCAACTGGTATGACCGTGCGAGCAGGCCGTGCTCTCCAAATCATCTGATCGATCGGATTAAGGAAGACGGTATTATCGCTTCCATCCAGTTATTCAGAAATGTTCTGAACGAACACCTGATTTCCATCGAACCCGCTAGCCATCTGTACATTGAAACCAACTCGATTAATCCTTCTTCCCAAAAATCTAATATTTCAAATATAACCAGCATTTGATTCATTCAATCCGATTCAGCGTAACGCTCTGAGCGATTATGGGGCGTTACATAATATACCACTTAGAATCAGGTTCGTCCACGAACCGTGCTGGTACTCATTCCTATCATATGCCACAATCTAATTCCATGGATCTGCTCTATGTAACTCACATATTCATGATTCTGACTCCGCATCTCGTTTTGCTGAACGCTCGTACAATTTTCATGAATTCTCACATCCTCCTTGCAGCTCAATACGAATTCTTCGTATCGCTTAGTTTTGGATCGTACATATATTTAAGGCGTCCCTAAAATACATGTATTTCAGCCGAGCTTTGCGATAGCAAATTTGAACAAGTTACAAGGGTATCTTTATGTTCGAGGCATCCATTTGCTTTGCTCCCAATTGAATCAATCCCTATTTCCATTTCAACGTTTTCGATTGAGCACTATTCTCAAATATGATAATTTCCCACCGACTCAATCGGTTCGTGTTCCAACTCAATCCATCCAACTATTTCTGAATCCGTACTAGCAATATCTCAAATATTATCTTGTGTATCGAATAATCGTCTCAACTGATCTACCCCAGCTAGTCGACTTACCCAAATATCAACTTTGTTTAGATCAGCTCAGTCCAACACATTTTCATGCCATCTCAATATCTCACAGGGTGAACATCTATATCGAGGTTCGTGTGATCCACGAAGATCTCGTCGCCACGCCAAAGGGATAGTGTCGCCACGATTTCAATATGGACACACTCGCCACAATTATTAGGTTGCGTATGGAATAGTTCTTCGTGCTGCTTTCACTGCCTCGAAGCATAGAATATCACCTTTACCTCCCGAACGAGCAAGCTTCCCAGACTAAGTTTCGAGACATCTTGTAAATCTGAGGCATGTCTGTCCCTTCCAGTATTCACAAGGATTTGATCTGAACGAGCCATTGCTTTAACTTCACGAGCTAGTTTCACAGTCGTCAATTCATATGAATGCTATTCCCTTTCAGGGAACGATGAATCAGAGGCGATGCCATCGATAAAAATCTGCAAATCTGAATCTCATCAGTTGACTTAGGCCAATCCCACCATCGCTTCGATTTTTCGGCTACATCATCAGCTGAAGACTATCCCAAGGGTCTCTCAAATCCAAACTCAGTCGATAAGCCAAATCTCCAACACACATTACTCACATCTGCCCTTGACGCATTCCCAAATATGTCGCCTCAAAGGTCGTTCTATGGGTCTACCATATTCATATCTGATTCAGCGGACAAGGTCGCTTAGGGTCAGCTGTCCCGAAGCTACGCTCGATAATTGTAATCATCACGATGGACAGTTACTATAAACCATGCTATATCTCATCTGCAAATCCGAATCAAAAATCCTAACCATTCCATCTGAGCGAAATCCCGAATCCGAACAATGCGCTCGTAGAAATCGTCTTCCATCAATCCGTCGTTCTACCCTGAATCCATCAATTTCCGAATTGCTATGTTCGCCTACTCGCACCATCGATTTCAATGATTCTCGAAACTCAAGACTTGCTTAAATTTATGTCCTGTTTACCATCGTTGCACCATCTTGCCCAAAATTTCATTTCTGCTAAATCTGAGTCGACTTCTCGAGTAGCAATATCCAAAATCTTCCAAGTTTGTGTGAATCCATCGCATTGTCCCTCCAAACCAAATCGTGTTTTATTGCTCAACCAACAGCTCAAATGTGTTGCCCAAAATCGTAGTCCGTGCTCGCTATCATTCGATTCACCCATCGCTCGTTCAAGCGTAACCCAGTTGTTCATTCCGATCTCGTCTATCTCTTAAGCCTAACAATGCTTTCATTTGCATTGGTCCATTCTCTATATACTCAACTCAATATTTGCTTGCTTCATTTTCATTCTTTTCAACTCAGCCGACTGCACCAACCAACTTATATTCTCGTTTCAATAGTCCGTTCAAGCAATTCACATAGATGTCCAACCAAAGTATTCCAATGCCTTGCTCAAAATGTGGTATCCCATATACCACTCCGAATCAAGTCACTACTCATATTACGTTTCCTTTCACGAATCCAAGATCCGTTCGAACCATCCCTTAGGTGTGATCATGCCTTTCCCAATTCGAGTTTGACACAAAACTCAGGCAACGCTTGAATTATCCAATCATTTCCATCAATCTCGTTATACAACTCGTGCCATATCCCATTCTCAATACTTTCAGCTATTCTTAAACCGATTGCTACTTTCGCTACACGAGCAACTCGTGCAACGATATTTTCCAAGTATTCCAACCCAATACTCAATCGTTCCACACATTTGTTATACGAGCAACTCGTGCCAACTATTCTGATATTTCTAAGCCAAACCCAAATATGCCCAACCGATGCGCCACAGCCAAAATTCCAACTTCTATCCAACACAATCGCTAGACGAGCAACTTGTGCAAGGATTCATTCTCATCGAATGTTTCTACTCAAAACATGCTGCATAACCAAATCTCATATGCCAACTTACTGATCCATTGAGGCAATCAGAACTCCCCGAATGATAAGCCAAGCCAACCCAATGAAAGCCCACAACTTATTACACAAATGCAACAACGCCAACCAACTTGCTGCACGAATGCAACAACGCCTAACGAGGCTAAGCGATCCTACGAAAACCAACCAAGGCAATACAACCAAAAAAAATAACATGCAGCCACAACTAGCAATAAATAGACTTATTGCATGAAACATCTGATGCGGTACCGAGTAGAGTCAAGAGCTAGACGACACGCGGAAGCTATTTAGAGTTTGTGATGAAGCAAAGGACCAAGTCCGAGAAAATGAACCAGGCGCTCTGATACCAATCTGTCACGCCCCAATCTCCCGCAAGCTCGATAGTCCCTACTGAACGTGAATCACCACGTTGCAGCTCTCCCGCAGGACGATCGTTTTCATCGGGACGTGATGCCGTACGAGCTTGGAGTTGCGCTCGTACAAGGCGATGTTGTCAAACACCAAAGTTATCATCGAAACAACCAAGTTACAACGGAAGCCGTTTAGTGTACCAAGCACACAAACAGAGTATATGCAGTGAAGCTCATGATAGGGTCCAAATAAAATGCCCCGAAGGCAATGCCACAAAGGCGATGCCACGAAGGACATTGATCGGACCAAGATCAATAGGACAATCCTACCCGATCCAGGGTTGGGCAGCTACTCCCGCCTGGTGGTATCGGACTACCAGTACTGTGCCCAATCGCAATATGCCCATTGTTTCCTCCATTGTGGAACGGTCCCGGTGCCCCAGTGCCTCATCCCGTTCCAGGAAATGAAACCCTGTGCCATACAGGTTATCCGTGACAATGCAGACACAGTAGGTATGACGAGAGGATCGAAACATTCTCGCCCCACCAAGCGATCCTAGACTCGTTCAACCGATATCCAACCAAATATCCATAACCATTCTTCCAACATATCCAACCAAGGAATCCAAATCTCGACCTCAAGATATCGCCCAAGGCACCAAAATATCAAGTGTTTCATAGGCACAATGCCTCTTCTCAATACAGAGTTCAAATTGGTGCAACACCCATGCTCGAAGCAAATCCCATGACACAATGCCGTTTCAGTGGTACAATGCCCCATTCATGGCACGATGCCCCATCAAGCGACACAACGCCCTCGCCGATACAGTTGTTCGGTTTTGAACCACAACTGCTCGCTTTGTAAGACAAAGCGACCAAGTGATACTCGCGCACGGATGCACTTCGCTTGCCCGAATTCGCGATATTCCTATTGCCTCAATGTATCATTCCAACCGTCCAAGCATAATCCCAAGTATCCAACTGACTGCCTCAAATGTAATAATCCAACTATCGCTCCAACTATCCAACACAAAAACCAAATCAAGCTACAATCCTATCCAAGCAACGACGTACACTCTATGCACGCCTCAGTGTAGTGATTCTCAATGTTTCAGCCCAAGTGTTCAAGCCTTTTTTGTGTTTTCCATATTATTAGGCATGAAGGAGTAGAGGAGAAGGGAAAAAGCCCACTCACAATGATTGATCCCGTTAGGCATCCTGTCCTGCCGATACGGCCAATCCCTTAAACTCGTGGTCCGATGCAAGCGCGATCTACTCAACTGGTATGACCGTGCGAGCAGGTCGTGCTCTCCAAATCATCCGACCGATCGGATTAAGGAAGACGGCATTATCGCTTCTATCCAGCTATTCAGAAATATTCTGAACGAACACCTGATTTCCATCAAACCCGCTAGCCATCTACACATTAAAACCAACTCGATTAATCCTTCTTCCCAAAAATCCAACATTTTTAATGTAACCAGCATTTGATTCATTCAATCCGACTCAGCGTAACGCTCCGAGCGGTTACGGGGTGTTACACCGATCCCCCCACCCGCCTGACCACCACCTGCCATTACCGCCAACCACCACCACCAGCATGACCGCCGCCTTCCCCACGACCAGATCCACCGCCAATCGCCGTTGCTGCTGCCGCTGCAACTGCTGCCGAGACTGCTGCTTCCCCGTGCACCATCGGAGCTCCGCCCCACGCTGAAGAGCAGGTCGTCGACGAGTATAGACCTCCCCTCGGTCACGACTGGGTATTTCATATTATTTTAATTAAAATTTTATATATCGTGGTGTCAACGTGTCGTCAAACGGACACGTGTAACGGTAATTTCCAAGGGCAATGTTTGTGTAGATGTGTTTGTTGTTAAATTGCTAATTTAGGGTCAAGTAACTACTCTAATGAAATAACTGTTAATATGAATGCCATGTTGACCTAGAAACCTAGACATTGACCAAGTCCACCCTAACATGATAATTAGGACAGGTATTTTTGTACAAAACGTAATTAGTTTCGTAACAGGACTTTGGTAATTTGTTGCCTTGAGGTACCTATTAAATAAGGACAGGACACGTGTACGTCTTGGCTGCGTACACACGCAGCCCTATAGTTGACCAGCTGTGACCCCTTGCGTTAGTGCCTAAGAGCAGCGTAGAGTTTCTGTGCATATTACTTTAGTAACTGATGATCAAATTGCTATATTATATTATATGTATAGGGTCACTGGACCATTCGAAAGAGACTTCAGGAGCAGGTTATTGGCACTCGCAGCTTGAGGACCCAGGCAAGTATACCTTGCCATATTTACTATTTAATTTAAATTATGCAATATTATATGATATCTTGTTACATTATTTCTGTAAACCCCCTCACCCAAAATTAGGTCTACTTGGCATAGATAGAGAAACTAGGGCTAGTTTGTATCCAATTGGAAATAGGACACGATATTTTATTTAATTTATAATAATTATATCACTTAGTGCACCTTACCGTTGCTTCGATAATTAGAGCACTACACCAGCTTTTGCCTTCCTACAAACTTCACACTCTTGCCCTAGACATGACCACCTTCTATTCTGACCTTTGTGTAACTGATAATCATGCTCTCTTGTGCTATATTTTAGTCGCACAATATTCGTCGCAGACGTTATTATCAAATTCTTAATAATTTTAACTTTGTATCCTTGTGCGTTCCAATCGAAATTGGTGACACAATCTTGACCCATTTCGTACAACCTAAATTCTGATAATATTCTACTCTGAGTCTTCTATGTCCATGATACTTGTGTCCCACCAAATTTTATTCTCATGTACTTCTAATTAATTCCAGAACACCTTGTGCATTTATTTTAATTAATTTAAACCCAATTTCTATCTTTGTGCAATTTTCTAATTGTTGGGCACTCTTATGCAAAAGTGCATTGAGGTGTCCACTCCATTGGACAATACATGAAGAAACTTATTTTTCCCTTCACATGAATTTTTCCCATGAATTTTTGGAATATGCAACGCACAAACGTCGCCCCCATTTAATTCTAGCATTTCATTTAAACAATGTAATTTATAGCCCTCCCAAACATCCCCATGTGAGCTCAAGGCCCAACCCAAGAGGATGTTGACCAAAGTCTAACTTTTTCTTTCCTTTTTCTTTTTTTTCTAAATCATCAAAACCTAAACCCTATGCTCAGGCGACCCCCCCCCCACTCCTATTCACCTTCTCCTTCCTTCTTCCCGCAGCCATAGACCCGCCGGACCTCCTCCGTGCAGCACAGCCACCACCAGTACATGCCTCTCCTCCGACGAGCCGACTGCACACTCGACTCCCTCGAACCGCCAGTCTCCACCACTGTTCGCCTCTCCTCCCTCTTCCCTCGACCCTAAGCTGAATACCTCGCCTGGCCCCTCCCTCCTCGCTGGAGCCTGACCTCCTCCGACGGCCACAGTCATCTCCACCATTCCCCGTCGACCTTCCCGCCTGACCTCAACCCATCGCCTCCCTTAGGTCCACCCGACCCGCTGTCAGTCACCCCGACCCGACCACCTGAGACCATCCCACCGAGCACCCTGAGCACCGCAGACCTCGTCCCCGACCACCTGAACTCTACCCCGACCTCCATCTCCTCCTCCCCTTCCCGGTCTACCCCGACGCTGCAACCCGCCGAGCCAACTCTGGCCATCCCCCATGCTGAACCACCACAAACTCCTCACTCTTCCCTATCCCAGTCCGACCTCCTCCCTGAGTGACCTCCTCCTTCCTGCTCAGCCTCCCCTGGTCGGACCTTCCCTCCCCCTGGCCGGACTCCGGTCATCACCACCAGCACGACCATTACCATATCATCCTTATCTCCAAACCCTAATCACCACCATCCACATCATCATCCTTGTCATCACCATCGTCCACATCATTATTATCATCCTAGTCATCACCATCGTCCACATCATCGTCCTCATCATCACCATCATCCACCTAATCATCCTAGTCATCACCATCACCCACATCATCATCCTCATCATCACCATCATCCACATTATCATCCTCGTCATCACCATCCTCCACATCATCATCCTCGCCATCACCATCACCCATAATCATCATCATAATCATCACCACTATCACCCTAATCATTGATCTAATCGCCACCTTAATCATAATTATCATCATCACCCTCGTAATCATCACTGTCATCGTCGTCATTATGGACCCGTCATCCTTGCAAGACGACCTGTAGCAGTCACCCCCGATTCTCGTGCCTGTGCACGCTGACCACGAGGATATTGGATTATTCTACGCTACTTCCGGAGCCGGATATTGGGACTACATAGCTTCTTGCCAGGCAAGTATATCTTGCCTTGTTGTATTGTTTAAATTCTCTATTATTAGTTGTATGTTTATATTATATAACTGTGTGCGTCCGAGAGAGACTCGGGTGCAGTCAACGAAGGCGTTGACGTTAGGACTTGTGTCTGACCTAGTGTCTAGTAGACCCACCTAAAGTTATGGAGTTATCGGTATGACTCCCAGGCCTTGACACGTATCATTGCACGTCACAGAGTGAGTTCATATAGGGATGCGTGCCTCATACTAGACTGGCCATCGGTGTGAGCAACACGTGTGATGGTATTTAGCTTAGTGTTTATTTCTATAGAGACTTGCATTATAGTACGAGATGTACACGTCGTGCTCACGACTTGTATATCTACATTGGGCGGGAAGGACAACTAGTAGGCATATGGGATACACACATTGGAATCCGTAGTATCCGGAGGAGCCACAGATCCAATGACTCCCTTTACACTGCTACCACATTCTTTGAAGCGATATGGACGATATACTGTACTGCTGCCACGTTCTTCGGAGCGATATGGATGATTTACTGTACTGTTGCCACGTTCTTCAGAGCGATATGGACGATTTACTGTACTGCTGCCACTCTCTTCGGAGTATGGACGTTATGCCTACGCCTACCCATATGTACCAAAGTTGTCCTCAAATTGCATTCACTTAGATGGTTAGCACAGCCCTTTATTTATTTAGTATTTACTTTATGGCATGCTTTGATGTATCTTGTTATGTCCCTCTGAGGACCTAGTCCCTTTCCAGGTGTAGATGTTTATGAGTATTTGCAGGAGCGTGGATCCGGACTGGCTACTTATATTTCGAGGAGGTCTTCTTTTCGAGCCTCGTGATTGTTAGATGTTGTACTTATATGGTATTTATCTTGTTTATCTTATATTCTAATTCGACAGTGGATTTATTTCCATCTGACTGTCATCTTTAGATACTTTATATTGAGATCTAGTTACATGGTTATTGGTTATTCATTTATTCATTGATTTCTGTGGATGAGATTTAGTTATACCCTGTGACTTGTGATAAGTTTATACCACTGGTGAATAGCTATTCATATTACAGTGTACGCATATGCTATGGTTTCCATATATTGGAGTTGTCATATCCATGCGGCTGGCATGCTTACGTGTCCTAGTCCTACGCATTTTGGGACTGGGGCGTGAGATGTTTTTAGTGGTGGCCCATGCAAGTCAAGAGCATATTTTCTCGGTTACGTTACTGCACCGAGCAAGCCTGCAAATAGGATTAGAGTATAGAATCTCATCCACATTTGACTATGACTCATCTTCCTTCTAATACATTCCATTTAAATAATTGCATCCTGCTTGATTCCTGTGCTTCCCTATTAGTTTCTTGAGTATAGCCCTCTTCTAGAATATAGAAGTCCCTGTTGTTAGATAATAACTAGGGTAACCTTCCTATTAAGAGTGCAACTAGGATAATGGCACATTACTGAGTTAGAATACTTAATAAACCCTAGCCTTCCTTACTATCTAATGAACCCTAGCATCCCTTACCTATAGATTAATTTATCATTACCCCTTGATGTATTTATGAAGACTTGAGAATAGTATAAACACTACTAGGGTTAGTTAGAAATTTAACCATATTGTTTGACCCTAGCATTGAGGGACCAATAGAAATCCAAGGTTGAAAATTATGACCAAAACATAACTTTTATAGTGAGATAGTATTATAGAACTATAAATTTAGGTTCTTGTCCTGATACTAGCAGACAGTACTTTAGGAAGCCTGTAGAAATGAATATAACATTTTTCTCGATCAAACCTCGAACACAGATATTAGCATCCCACCTTCCCCTTAGGAAACCATGATATTATCTAGAGTCCCTCTATTTTAATTGCATATCTTGTTCCTCTGCAACCTTAACGTTCGCTAATTGTGCGACGACTAAATTATGTTCTTCTTTTCTTCATCTTTTAACTCATGCCACATAACTCTTATGATTGTAGGCCAAGTAATTTTATTTTTATGTTAAGGATATATAGTGTGGTAGGATTATAGTTTGCTAATCTTAAATTTTAAAATTATGTGCCTTGTAGTTAGAACCTGATAGTTGAGTTGTTCATTTAGATTGTGATGATTACACTCTAGTTGTAGATCACGTAATTTGTATCCATAACTCGATACAAGTTATATTCCCTTTTCACTTGAGGCCAGTAACTTTTCCATAATTACTATTGACACCTTTGTTCTATAATCACTATGATTAAGACTTAAGATGACCATTACCTATATAATGCAATAGGATACCCTAATAGGTACCAAGATCTTTTTCTCGTGTACCCCAATAAGAGTTTCTACTTTATTTACAAATACAAGGTTATTTTGTAGAATCCCCTTAAGACTATCACAGTATTAGTTTAATTATTTTAAGTTGGGTAGTATGCCTCACAGCCTAGTATCTCATATTCCTTTGTGACATATTATTGAAGTGTAATTGAATGACACCAACTATAGACTTGCATAAGAAGATAGTGTTTAATCAGACTGTAGAACTCAGAAGTCCATACCCCTATTTTGTCGACTAGCAACTTAGACAAGGAGTTAGTATGACAACGGTAGAGACTGGAGAGTCTTACCTTCTTTGTGAACTTGAATTATTATGTACCTTCTTTCATCATAATCTAGCTTACTTATATTTTCTGTGCTACTTTGACTTATACCGCTATTATAGCCTAGTTTTGCAAGCTTATCCTTTTATCGAGCTTGTTCATGACATATGTGTTATTGGGGACGCCTACTAATACATTGTCTAAATCAGAATCAGTGTATTATGGTCTGGACAACCTTAGTGCGCTTGGTTCGCTCTTCGCATGACTAGTTTATGTGGATTGAGATATATAGTTGACTAGTAGACGAATATACCTGCCCCTAGACATGTCTGAGCATATCGTATCAGTTACATAACTGTTCCAATATGAACATGCGAATAAGAATTTACCAAAATATAATTTTAATCCACAACTGCCCTGACAACTCTTTTTTTTGAATTCTTTAATCTCCATAAACCTCGTACTTGTATTCTATTACCTTCCCCTTGAACTCTTTATTAGTGTTCTCCGTCTTCCCCTATTTTGGAAAGACACTCTCGTGCTTAGTATAAGTTTGATATACAAAGAGTACTAGATATACCCCATAGGCCAATCACATTACTAGATGACTATCTTTTATAATTGATTAAGGATATATCATATATGATATATTTGGTGTTAAATTTTTTGAGGATGGAGTAACATGATTAAGTAAATTTGAGGAATAAGTTTTCTCAAATATAAGAGCCTTATGTGATGGATGGGTAAATTCTAAAGTGGGTAAAAGTTGCATTGTCAACTTGAAAGGAATTTCTTTTAGATTATGATCGAGTAAAATTAGATTGAGAGGTTCAAGTCATTTTAATTTTGAGAATTTTAGAAGAATAATTAAGATGATGAGGATTAACGAATTTTAAAAACCATGATATGGCGAACCAAATATATATACTTGGGCATATGATTTAAAATTTTGAATATTGAAGGTGGAATCATCGATTTAAACTTTGAGGATAAATATAGAAATCTAGACTTGAACAATTGGTGAATTAGATTTCAAATTTCACGATTTGAGGCCTTAAATTAAAAGTTAAATGTTGATTGCGGGATTACCTATTTGATTTATTGAGGATGTAAATCGAATTTAAAATTGAAGAGTATAAAAATTCATAAGTTGAAGATAGGAATAATATTTGATTAGAATTATTTTCTGAAGGAGATTATGATAGTTGGAAATAGTGGTATAAAATCTATATGCGTTATTTAATTCTTAAAGATGTTATATGGATTTAATTTAAATTTGGATGTTGATGATTTGAAAAAGTGAGAAAAGATTACGATAGGTTAAATTTTGATATGAACCGTGATTATCTTAATTTTGAAGTGATTACGAAGGATTTGATTAGAATTTTAATTATCGCAAAGAGATTGCGATAGACTTGCCTTATGCACGCATGTGAAGGACTTAAACAAATTATGCCTTATTTTAATTTCGAGGACAAAATTGTTTTAAGTTGGGTAGATTGTAAACCCCCTCACCCAAAATTAGGTCTACTTGGCATAGATAGAGAAACTAAGGCTAGTTTGTATCCAATTGGAAATAGGACACGATATTTTATTTAATTTGCAATAATTATATCACTTAGTGCACCTTACTGTTGCTTCGATAATTAGAGCACTACACCAGCTTTTGCCTTTCTACAAACTTCACACTCTTGCCCTAGACATGACCACCTTATATTCTGACCTTTGTGTAACTTATAATCATGCTCTCTTGTGATATATTTTAGTCGCACAACATTTGTCGCAGATGTTATTATCAAATTCTTAATAATTTCAACTTTGTATCCTTGTACGTTCCAATCAAAATTGGAGACACAATCTTGACCCATTTCGTACAACCTAAATTATGATAATATTCTACTCTGAGTCTTCTATGTACATGACACTTGTGTCCCACCAAATTTTATTCCCATGTACTTCTAATTAATTCCATAACACCTTGTGCATTTATTTTAATTAATTTAAACCCAATTTCCATCTTTGTACAATTTTCTAATTGTTGGGCACTCTTATGCAAAAGTTTATTGAGGTGTCCACCCCATTGGACAATACATGAAGAAACCTATTTTTCCCTTTACATGAATTTTCCCCATAAATTTTTGGAATGTGCAACGCACAAACGTCGCCCCATTTAATTCTAGCATTTTATTTAAACAATGTAATTTATAGCCCTCTCAAACATCCCCATATGAGCCCAAGGCCCAACCCAAGAGGATGTTGACCAAAGTCAAACTTCAGCCATAGCCCCGTCGGACCTCCTCCATGCAGCACAGCACCACCAGTACGGGCCTCTCCTCCGACGAACTGACTGCACACTCGACTCCCTCGAACCGCCAGTCTCTACCACCGTTCGCCTCTCCTCCCTCTTCCCTCAACCCTGAGCTGAACACCTCGCCTGGCCCCACCCTCCTCGTCGGAGCCCGACCTCCCCCGACGTCCACAGTCATCTCCACTATTCCCCGTCGACCTTCCCGCCTGACCTCAACCCATTGCCTCCCTCACGTCCACCCGACCCGTTGCCAGTCACCCCGACCCGACCACCTGAGACCATTCCGCCGAGCACCTTGAGCACCGCAGACCTCATCCCCGACCACCTGAACTCTACCCCAGCCTCCATCTCCTCCTCCCCTTCCCGGTCCACCCCGACGCTGCAACCCGCCGAGCCAACTCTGGCCATCCCCCATGTTGAACCACCACAAACTCCTCCCTCTTCCCTGTCCCAGTCCGACCTCCTCCCTGAGTGACCTCCTCCTCCCTGCTCAGCCTCCCCTGGCCGGACCTCCCCTTCCCCTGGCCGGACTCCGGTCATCACCACCAGCACCACCATTACCATATCATCCTTATCTCCAAACCCTAATCACCATCATCCACATCATCGTCCTCGTCATCACCATCATCCACATCATCATTATCATCCTAGTCATCACCATCGTCCATATTATCATCCTCGTCATCACCATCATCCACCTCATCATCCTAGTCATCACCATCACCCACATCATCATACTCATCATCACCATCATCCGCATCATCATCCTCATCATCACCATCCTCCACATCATTATCCTCGCCATCACCATCACCCGTAATCATCATCATAATCATCACCACTATCACCCTAATTATTGACCTAATCGCCACCCTAATCATAATTATCATCATCATCATCACCCTCGTAATCATCACTGTCATCGTCGTCATTGTGGACCCGTCACCCTTGCCAGACGACCTGTAGCAGTCACCCTCGATTCTCGTGCCTGTGCACGCTGACCCCGAGGACATTGGATTATTCTATGCTACTTTCGAAGCCGGATATTGGGACTACATAGCTTCTTGCCAGGCAAGTATACCTTGCCTTGTTGTACTGTTTAAATTCTGTATTATTAGTTGCATGTTTATATTATATAATTATGCTCGTCCGAGAGAGACTCGGGTGCAGTCAACGAAGGCGTTGACATTAGGACTTGTGTCTGACCTAGTGTCTAGTAGACCCACCTAAAGTTGTGGAGTTATCGGTATGACTCCCAGGCCTTGATACGTACCATTGCATGTCACAGAGTGAGTTCATGTAGGGACGCGTGCCTCATACTAGATTGGCCATCGGTGTGAGCAACACGTGTGACGGTATTTAGCTTAGTGTTTATTTCTATAGAGACCTGCATTATAGTACAAGATATACACGTCGTGTTCACGACTTGTATATCTACATTGGGCGGGAAGGAAAACTAGTAGGCGTATGGGATACACACATTGGAATCCGTAGTATCCGGAGGAGCCACGGATCCAATGACTCCCTTTACACTGCTGCCACGTTCTTCGGAGCATATGGATGATATACTGTTGTTTGTGGTAGAAAACGAAAGAATGAAGATGTATTCAGGATGGGGTTTATACGAAACCCGCCTTCTTTTGTTTACAAACAAACTTGTACAATTTGATCCTATACGAGAATATGGGAGTACAATTTATTTAATTTGGGTAAATATTGCTATAGGTGTCTGATCTGCAGTCGATCACTTTATCCCTTGGACCACACGACGTTGAAGAAGTGCCATAGAAGATAGGAAGCAGCTTCGCAGGTTGCAAAAGAGGGTGGATGCACGATGCCAAAGTCGTCGATCCCTACTCTCTGCCCGAGCTCCGGATTATTCTCTCTCTCTCTCTTGACCTTGGATCTGATATTGGTTTCTTGACCAATTTTTTGACCCTAATTTCTTGGCCCTCCAATTTGTCGACCTTTTTCCTCATTGATAGAGGTCTCTATTTATAGAGTTTTAGTGACAGTGACCACTCCGTCGGTGTAGAAACCGAGGAGTAGAAAGTACAGCACCCTTTTATACAATGGTTAAAGTAACCAATGCCTGCGTATAGATGATCCTTTGAATGAGCGTGTGACGCGGGTCCAACTAAGGGACAAAACGCGTATAATCGCTATGAAGATCATGACGTAGAAGCCACGTAGGTAGGTATCCATTGTGTAGAAGAGGTTGGCATAGAGGCCAAATGTCTGTCACCATGGCATAGAAGCCAAATAGTTATCAATCCGGCATAGAAGCCGAATAGGCGTAGAAGCCGAATAGGCGTAGAAGCCGAGTGGTCATAGAGGCCGAGCAGGCGTAGAAGCCGAGTGGTCATAGAGGTCAAGCAGGCGTAGAAGCCGAATGGACGTTGAAGCCGAGCAGGCGTAGAAGCCGAGTAGGCGTAGAAGCCGAGTGGTCATAGAGACCGAGTAGGCGTAGGAGCTGGATGGGCGTAGAAGCCGCTGCGTACCGTGCCAGAGTGCTGATGGGGACGTCTTAGCCGGAATTACGGCTTTTGAAGATATAATCAAATCTCTTGCATTAAATGCCGAGATTTGCCACCATCCTGTGCATTAAATGTGGAGGCGTGTCTTTGAAGGTCTGCAACTCCTTCTGCGCATCAGTCGCAGAGACGTGCCTTGAGAAACTATCACCGCTCTGTGCATTAGACGTAGAGACGTGCCTCGACCCCGTACGGAGTGCAGCTTTTGATGTGGCAGGCGGTTTGTCTACTGCAGAACGTAAACAGCTCGTGTCTGCCTGTGTAAAACAAGGCAGCGTATCCCTTCGTGCTTGTAAAAGCAGTTTACGCAAAGGGGATGGCGGTATTTGACAGCCTGAGTCGTAGTGCTGTGCCATCATTATAGCCGTCGTCTGGGTAGTCGAGCCGTATCCCATTGTCAGAAGTCCAGATGTCAGGTTCATTGCAGGATCTTTATTGCAGGGTCTGACAGGTTCACTTCGGAGAATACGAAGCGTCTCTTGTACACCTCAATGCTGCGTCTGAAAGAGGATGAGTTTTACGCCCTGGAGGCGATGGCGTACCCTGTTTACGCTGAAGCGGCCTGGACATACTGCATTTACGCGGACGGTTCCATCATATTTTATGCCGTGCTCAGTGGAAAAGCTCCGTTGCACTCTTGATGGCCCTGGGGTCCCCTGCTTACGCTGCCCTGCATCACCATGTTGCGTAGAGCTATCCAGCGTATTTTTTATGCTTCTACAACTGTACTGCTGCCACATTCTTCCGAGCGATATGGACAATTTACTATACTGCTGCCACGTTCTTCGGAGCGATATAGACGATTTATTGTACTGCTGCCACTCTCTTCGGAGTGTGGACGTTATACCTACGCCTACCCATACGTACCAAAGTTGTCCTCAAATTGTATTCACTTAGATGGTTAGCGCACCCCTTTATTTATTCAGTATTTACTTTATGGCATGCTTCTATGTATCTTGTTATGTCCCTCTGAGGACCTGGTCCCTATCCAGGTGTAGATGTTCATGAGTATTTACAGAAGCATAGATCCGGACTGGCTACTTATATTTCGAGGAGGTCTTCTCTTCGAGCCTCATGATGGTTAGATGTTGTACTTATATGGTATTTATCTTGTTCATCTTATATTCTAATTCGGCAGTGGATGTGTTTCCATCCGACTGTCATCTTTAGATACTTTATATTGAGATCTAGTTACATGGTTATTGGTTATTCATTCATTCATTAATTTTTGTGGATGAGATTTAGTTATACCCTGTGACTTGTGATAAGTTTATACCACTGGTGAATAGCTATTCATATTACAACGTACGCATGTGATATGGTTTCCATATATTGGAGTTGCCATATCCATGCGGCTGGCATGCTTACGTGTCCTAGTCCTAAGGTATTTTAGGACTGGGACGTGAAAATTTTATATAACTGTGCGCGTCCGAGATTGACTCGGGTGCAGTCGAAGAATGCGTCGATGTGTAGTGTAATCGACTTAGTTACTAGCAGACTCTCCCATCATTTTGAGGATATTCTGATATCTTCCTAGACCTGACACTCTTACACGCATCACGGTGACAAATTCATGTTAGGATGTGGGTTCGTGTACCCGACTAGCTATCGGTGCGTGTGACATGCATCATGGTTAGTACGTAATTAGGGTTATATAATTAGTAGAGACTTGGCATATAGATACGTGGTATGCACGTCGTGTATTCGACTTGTATATCTACATTGGGCGGGGAGGACCACTAGTAGGCGTATGGGATACACACATTAGAATTCATAGTATCCGTAGGAGCCACGGATCTAATGACTTCCTTTATTCAGATATCGCGTTCTTCGGAGCGATACGGACGTATATATTTGTAGATATCTCATTCTTCGGAATGATGGACGTTACATGTATAGATACCTCGCTCTTCAGAGTGTGGACGTTATGTCTACACCTACCCATACGTACCAAGGTTGTCCTCACATTGTATTCACTTAGATGGTTAGCACACCCCTTTATTTTATTCAGTATTTATATATGGCATATATTTTTGTATCTTATTACGTCCCTCTGAGGACCTGGTTCCCTTCTAGATTTGGACGAGGCATATTATCCTACAGTGTACGGACCCGGACAGGAGACGAGAAACGCATCCGAGGAGGAGCTAGAGATGCTACCGTCAGAGTTCCCGTGATCATTTGGTAGGCCTTTCACCTAGGATTGGAGCATCATTATCTAGTAAGTCGATGCCCTAGTCATTACTCTTTTATCTGTCTTTCAATACTTTTATTTCGTCATAGTAGTGGGTTTGTTCCCACCAAACATTTTGGATTGTACTATGACATTTCAGGCTGACGTTTATTATCCAGTATCTATTTCAGTACTTCTTGTTTATATTGTGGATGAGATTAGATTACCTGTTTTGATGTAGTATTGGACTTGTTAGTATTTTTAGGATAGTGGAGTACGCTTCGTAGGATCTATTAAATTGGGTAATCCCTCGGAGACATATTAGCTGGCCATTGCCATGTGGCCTGGTCCCATTTATTTTAGGACTGGAGCGTGACATGGTTTTAGTGGTGGCCCATGCAGGTCATGATTATCGCTTGTGGTATGGTAACATGCCCAGCGAGCCTGCAATAGGATAGAAATTACTAGATCTCATCCACTTTGATTACGTCTTTAAACTTTCTTCGTATTATTTCTAAATATCTGCATCATGTTTGCTTGATTCCGTACTCTTTTAATGAAGTTCTATCTCTTGCAGCAAGATGAACTTGCACAGTGGACGAGGAGCACACGGTATCGTGGTGTCAGCCGACACCACCCAGAGAGAGGAGATATCACAGGGACCACCTGGAGAGCAACCACCACCACAGGCCCCGGTGATTCTACAGGCCCCGCTGATACATTGGCGTGAGACTTCTCAGGGAGATCCTACACAGTAGCACGAGGGACAAACTTCACAGACGATCCCCACGCAACATTTCGAGGGACAGACTTCGGGGGCTACGTCGATTCCGCAAACCGAGAGGCCGACATCTGAAAAGACACCTACCGCGTAGCCAGAGGTTCCGCTGCCACCACCTCCACCCTTTCCACCACAGATGCCACAATCAGATGGACAGCCACAGATACTTCAGTTCTTCCAGGCTATGATACAGGCGCAGTAGCATCAGACCGAGACATTGAGACAGAGCTTGATGGCAGTTCTGGAGAGGACACCTGCACCAGCACCCACACCCGCACCAGCCCCTACACCTATTCAGCCAACTGGTACTGTACGAGGGTTCCGCCAGATGGGCCCGAATACTTTTTCGGGCAACGAGACTGCAGAGAAGATCTTTGATTGGGTCGCCAATACAGAGATGCTACTAGAGGCTTCTCAGCTACATCCAGACCTTTGGATGACCGTAGTTAGGGCTCAACTGAAAGGCAACGCTCATTATTGGTGGGATTCCATAAAGCGCAGTGTAGGCAAGACCCAAACATGGGAGCAGTTCTTAGAGTACTTCAATGCGAAGTATTTTTTGGCTACAGTCAGAAATGCCCTATACTTCCAGTTCATGCATCTAGAATAAGGGAATATGACCGTAGACGCATACGATGCGGAGTTTAGCCGACTTAGCAGATTTGGTGCCGCCTTGATACCCAACAATCTAGAGAAGGCCCAAAGATTCCATAATGGCCTTACTTTCGAGCTGAAGAGGTACACCACCACCCAGGCGAGGATTTCTTATGAGGAGGTTCTTTCAGAGACAAGGATCCAGGAGGACATTGGCAGAGGAGCAAGACGTTCCAGCATGACCACACCAGTAAGAGCCCAGCCCGGAGCAGGAGGACCGATCCGTCATCCAGGAGCACAGACACGGCAGAGGACAGTGCCATACCAGCACAAGGAGCTTCCGACTTGTCACCATTGTGGCAAGAAGGGACACATTGTCAGAGATTGCAGGAAGAAGCTTGGATTATGCATGATATGTGGAGCAAGTCAGCACCTTTCTAGAGATTGTCCATATCGTAGAGATGCAGCACCACAGACAGGACTGAGGCCAGCAGCACCAGCCCCGAGGATACTACCCCCGCCAGGAGTTCAACGTCCACCAGTACCCAGAGGATTTCAGAGGGGACTACCCTTGGCCCTACAGGAGGCGCAGTTTGATCGAGCCAGACAGCAGGTCGGAGGGCAGAGGCATGGATAGGCCTTTGCACTAGTAGCGACTAAGGAAGAAACATAAGGGGAAGCTATTACAGGTACCATTTTAGTTGCATCATTACCTGCGACTGTATTGTTTGATTCTGGTGCTACACTATCTTTCATATCTAGTAGTTTCGTAGCTATGCATAGAGTAGCTACTTCCCCCTTACCTAAGAGTTGGAAGATTCTTACCGGAGGAGGTATCGTGCCGGTTACTAGCACTATTAGAACGTGCTCGGCAGTCGTGTGTGGTCGAGAGATGAGAGCGCATTTTTTGGTATTCTCGATGCCAAACTTTGACGTTGTGTTAGGAATGGACTGGTTGAGCCAGTATAATGCCGTACTGGATTGCCGGAGAGGTAGCGTCATTTTAGACCGCCAGATCAACCGGAGTTCGAGTACATGCGAGGGACCATCGAGCAACAAGTAGGACAGACAGCTGGAGCTTATATGGCTATGGAGATGGCACCCCCATCGATAGTTGCAGAGTTCGAGGATGTTTTTCCGGAGGAGTTGCCAAGTTTACCGCCGGATAGAGACGTGGAGTTCACTATTGAGTTAGTACCCGGAGCAGCACTGGTATCTTTAAATGTGTACCGATTAGCAAAGAAGGAACTAGATGAGCTAAAGCTACAGTTAGAAGAGTTGCAGATCAAGGGGTTCGTCCGCCCTAGTGCGTCACCCTAGGGAGCACCAATATTGTTTGTACCAAAGAAGGATGGGACAGTCCGTATGTGCATTGATTACAGAGCCCTTAATGCTTTGACTATCAAGAACAAGTATCCCCTGCCGCGGATTGATGATTTGTTCGACCAGCTGACAGGAGCAGTGGTATTCACGAAGATCGACTTGAGATCGGGTTACCATCAGGTAAAGGTGCGGAGAGAAGACATACCAAAGACAGCATTCAGGACTCGTTATGGTCACTACGAGTTCTTGGTGATGCCTTTCGGATTGACAAATGCGCCCGCAGTATTTATGAACTTAATGAACAGAGTCTTCCACCAATACCTAGACCAGTTCGTGGTAGTCTTCATCGACGACATCTTGGTGTATTCAAAGAGCCACGAGGAGCACGAAGAGCACTTGAGACTAGTGTTAGAAATGCTGAGGCGAGAGAGGCTCTAAGCCAAGCTGAGCAAGTGTGAGTTTCTTCTAGATCGTGTCGCTTTTCTAGGACACGTTATCTCAGGAGATAGTATTTCGGTAGATCCAACAAATATTTCGTCAGTAGAGACGTGGCCGACCCCTACCAACGTCTCAGAGGTGAGGAGTTTCCTAGGACTTGCAGGATATTACTGGAGGTTCATAGAGGACTTTGCAAGGATCGCAGAGCCGATGACCTGCTTGAACCGCAAGTAGCAAGAGTTTACCTGGACAGAGGAGTGTCAGACGACATTCGATGAGCTGAAGAAGCGTCTGACCATGGCCCCTATCTTGACCATACCTTCTGGACCCGAAGGATTCGTGATCTATAGCAATGCGTCTGGGAAAGGATTAGGATGCATCTTGATGCAGAATGGGAAGGTTGTGGCCTATGCCTCTAGACATTTGAGGACCCATGAGAAGAACTATCCAACCCACGACTTGGAGCTTACCGTAGTGATCTTTTCCTTGAAGCTGTGGCGGCACTACCTATACGGAGAATGAGTAGAGATATTCACAGATCATAAAAGCCTAAAGTACGTCTATACTCAGAAGGACCTGAACCAGAGACAAAGACGTTGGCTCGAGGTGATGACAGACTTTGAGATTGAGCTGCAATACCATCCGGGAAAGGCTAACGTGGTAGCTGATGCATTAAGCAGAAGACCCATGGCATCCTTTTTTACTATACAGCAACATCTGTTGAGAGACCTAGAGCAGAAGGGTATAAAGGTCATTATGCCCGGAGTAGACGGCCAGTTATCGAGTTTCTAGTTGCAATCGACATTGGTTGATAGAATCAAGGCTGCCTTGCCAACAGATACAAGATTCTAGAGGCTTCGACAGAGGACAGAGGCCGAGATACAGACAAGATTGTGCATACACGAGGACGGGACTTTGAGATGTGGAGATCGTCTCTATGTTCTGAATGGAGAACTTCGTCAGGAGCTGATGTCAGAGGCACACAGTTCAATATACTAGATTCATCCAGGAGGCACGAAGATGTAGAGAGACTTGAGGCAATACTATTGGTGGCATAGAATAAAGAGAGAGATAGTCCTCTTTATGGCGAAGTGCCTGGTGTGTCAGCAGGTCAAGGCTGAGCATCAGAGGTCAGCAGGTTTACTTTAGCTGCTCCCGATACCTGAGTGGAAATGGGAGCACATCACTATGGACTTTGTTACGGGCTTTCCGAGGAGTCCTAGTGGTCGTAATGCAGTATGGGTAATCGTGGATAGACTCACCAAGTCCGCTCACTTTTTACCTTTCAGAGTTAGGCAGTCTACAGAGTTCTTAGCAGATATGTATATGAGGGAGATCGTGCGACTGCATGGAGTGCCAGTCAGTATAGTGTCTGACAGGGATACGAGGTTCACATCTTACTTTTGGCGGAGTATGCAAGAGAGTCTCGGTACCCGCCTGAAGTTCAGCATATCGTATCACCCGCAAACAGATGGCCAATCCGAGCGTACCATTCAGACACTGGAAGACATGTTAAGGGCGTGCATGCTTGATTTCGGAGGATCATGGGAGGACCATTTTCATTTGGTTAAATTTTCCTTCAATAATAGCTATCAAGCGAGCATTCAGATGGCTCCCTATGAGGCATTGTATGGCAGAAAGTATCGTTCCCCAGTGTGTTGGAGTAATGTGGGCGAGAGACAGATTCTTGGACCAGAGTTGGTTGTTCTTACAGTGGAGAAGGTAAAGAAGATCCAAGGGCACCTACGAGCAGCACAGGACAGACAGAAGCATTGGGCAAACGTGCATCGACGATCCCTAGAGTTCCAGGTTGGAGATCATGTGTTTTTTAAAATCTCTCCTACCCGAGGAACCATCAGATTTGGAGAAAGATAAAAGCTGAGTCTGAGGTACATCGGACCATTCGATGTGTTGGAACGCATCAGAGAGGTTGCTTACAGGTTAGCCTTACCACAGACTTTAGAAGGAGTTCATGACGTCTTCCATATATCTCAGCTAAGGAGATACATGCCAGATCCGAGTTATGTGCTTAACCATTCAGAGATCACAGTCGGGCCGAGTTTATCATATCAAGAGGAACTTGTAGAGATTCTGGACAGAAGCGAAAAGGTATTGCGAGGTCAGACTATCCCTCTAGTTCGTGTCGCATGGAGGCATCATGCACCAGGCGGGTCGACTTAGGAACGCGAGGATGATATTCGACAGCATTATCCCCATCTCTTCGAAGACCTAGATATGTAGTAGCATTTAATTTCAGTCAATAGTTTTTACTGTATGTATATTTTAATTTCGAGGACGAAATGCTCTAAGGAGGGTAGATTGTAAACCCCCTCGACCAAATTTTGATTTATTTAGTTTAGATAGAGAGACTAGGATTAAATTGGTGACAATTAGAGTTGAATGCAGTAAATTAGAATTATTGTGCAATAATTATATTACTTAATATACCTTACCGTTGCTTCAATATTTGGAGCGCTACACTAGTATTTACCTTCAAACAAATTTCATACACATTTCTTAGACATGCCAGACTACCATTCTGACCCTTGTGTAACTCATAAATACTCTATATTTTGTTTCATTTTAGTCGCGCAACAATTGTTACAAATGTATAGTTTTAAATCCCAATAAATCCAACCATGCATAATTGTCCGTTCCAATCGAGATTGGAGACACTAACCCAACCCATTTTTATACAACCTAAATTAGGACATTATTTTATTCTGAGTCTGCCATGTCTATGACGACTATGTTCCATAAAATTTTAATCCCATATAATCTCAATTAATTGAAAAGCATCACTTGCACTAATTCTTATTTAAATTAGTGTGAAGACCAACCTCACCCAAAACTAGACCCAACCTAGCCCATCTATACCCTTACATTCCTTTATGACAACATGTTCCCCACCCCAAGGAGCCCTAGCCGGCCTAATTCCCAAGGAAAACCCCTTTTCTCTCTCTCCTATATAAATACAACTCATTTCCCTCTTCAAACCAACCCTATACAAAACCCTAGCCGAAATCCTAGTTTCACCTTCCCTTCAAA
The DNA here is from genome assembly GCA_036927795.1 of Iris macrosiphon. Lineage (NCBI taxonomy): Eukaryota > Viridiplantae > Streptophyta > Magnoliopsida > Asparagales > Iridaceae > Iris > Iris macrosiphon. Next base: position 137,044,630 of record JAYESA010000005.1, read on the forward strand.
ACCCAATCACCCATCTCCCCCTTTTCGATCACACAGCGCCGCCACCACCTCAACCGCCACAGCCACCACCTCCTCCGCCTGCCTTTCCCCGTCCACGCCGGACCACCGCCTCCCAACCGCCTGCACCCGACCGCCAGTCCACCTCCATCAACCATCATCACCATCCTCAACACCATCACCAACCTCCACCTTAACCCGACTCCGATCCCCCCAGCCGCCTGACCACTACCTGCCAGTACCGCCAACCACCACCACCAGCCTGACCACCGCCTTCCCCACGACCAGATCCACTGCCAATCGTCACTGTTGTTGCCGCTACAACTGCTGCCGAGACTGCTGCTGCTTCCTCGTGCACCGTCGGATCTCCGCCCCATGCCGGAGAGTAGATCATCGACGAGCACAGACCCCCCCGGCCACGACTAGGTATTGCATATTATTTTAATTAAAATTTCATGTATCGTGGTGTCAACGTGTTGTCAAACGGACACGAGTAACGGCAATTTCCAAGGGCAATATTTGTGTAGATGTGTTTGTTGTTAAATTGCTAATTTAGGGTCAAGTAACTACTCTAATAAAATGACTGTTAATATGAACGCCATGTTGACCTATAAACCTAGACATTGACCAAGTGCACCCTAACATGATAATTAGGACAGGTATTTATGTACAAAACATAATTAGTTTCGTAACTGGACTTTGGTAATTTGTTGCCTTGAGGTACCTGGTAACTGAGGACAGGGCACGTGTACGTCTTAGCTGCGTACACATGCGGTCCTGCAGTTGACCAGCTGTGACCCCTTGCGTCAGTGTCTAAGAGAAGCGTAGAGTTTCTGTGCATATTACTTTAGTAACTGATAATCGAATTGCTATATTATATTATATGTATAGGGTCGCTGGACCATTCGGGAGAGACTTCAGGAGCAGGTTATTGTCACTCGTAGCTTGAGAACCCAGGCAAGTATACCTTGTCATATTTACTGTTTAATTTAAATTATATAATATTATATGATATCTTGTTGCATTATTTCATATAACTGTGCGCGTCCGAGATTGACTCGGGTGCAGTCGACGAATGTGTCGATATGTAGTGTAATCGACTTAGTCACTACCAGACTCGCCCATCATTGTGAGGATATTCTGATATCTTTCTAGACCTGACACTCTTACACGCATCATGGTGACAAATTAATATTGGGATGCGGGTTCGCGTACCCGACTAGCTATTGGTGCGTGTGACATGCATCACGGTTAGTACGTAATCAGGGTTATATAATTAGTAGAGACTTGGCATATAGATATGTGGTATGCACGTCGTGTATTCGACTTGTATATATACATTGGGCGGGGAGGACCACTAGTAGGCGTACATGATACACATATTAGAATTCGTAGTATCCGGAGGAGCCATAGATCCAATGACTTCCTTTATTCAGATACCGCGTTCTTCGGAGAGATACGGACGTATATATTTGCAGATACCTCATTCTTCAGAATGATGGACGTTACATATACAGATACCTCGCTCTTCGAAGTGTGGACGTTATGCCTACACCTACCCATACGTACCAAGGTTGTCCTTATATTGCATTCACATAGATGGTTAAAACATGTCACTACCACATTTTCTAGGAAAGGGTATTTTGGTAATTTCCTATTTAAATAAATATTATGCATGGTAAATAATTATTTGTTGTATTATTTAATTGTTGTTAGTTATTATTTAATTATTTTAGACTTATTTTAGTGGACCCAACTAGTTTAGTTTGGACCCATGGACCAACATGAATTAATTAGTTAGACTTGGCCCATTTAGAAAGCCCATGGTTAAGGAGATAGATTAAATTAATTAAATGATTAGACTAGAAGCTTCCTTCCTTAATTATTTCTTCATGAGAGGCCCCAAGGGGTACATTGGACATTTTACAATTGCTTGGGGGAGGGGCTATGGCCGGCCTATTAAAGAGGGGGGGAAATTTCTCTCTCCTCTCATCTCATTCCAAATCTAGATCTAGAATTCTCCCACTACCAAATTCCCTCCATTCCCAATCCAATTCCCTACCAAATTCATTCCAAATTCTTCCCAATTCACCATTAGAGAAGAAGAAAGCAAGGATCTAGAAGAAGGAAGCAAGGATCTACAAAGAGGAGCAAGGATCTACAATTTGGAAGCAAGTTCATCTCAATTGGAGGTTTCATTGGGAATCCATCTCCCAATAGGTATAATTCAGATTTTCCTAATTAAATATCTTCTAAATCTGAGATTTAATCATGTAAAATCAACCTATATGTATGTACTACCCATAGGACTTTGTTTTGTGTTCATAGGAGACCCATGGAGAAAGTTATGGTGCTTTTTGTGTCAATTTTGTTGGAATTTTGAATTTATATTTTGTTGTGTGTGTCAATTGATCCTATAGATCAATTGAACATGAGATTTGTATTTGAGGCTAGTGTCGTGTCCATATTGGGATACTTGTGGTTCGTATCCAAACTATTTGGTGATACGTGTCATTTGGGGGTTTTCCTCCGACACGGGGCTTTGAACATGTCGTATTTTGACACGGACACATAGATCTACTTTTGACGCTTTGATTTGTTCATAAATATTATTTGTGATTTGTTTGTGTCCTTCGGGGTGCATTTGGTTGTGTGTTGGACTCGTGTCGCATGCGTATCCTAGATCTAGTGGGATACGGTGAGATACTCTCCAATTGTATGTATTTTTGTATAGATCTAATTAATTGTGGTTCAATTCTTCATTTATAATTAGTATATATATATGGATATTAAATATTTATTTTGTGTATTTATTATAGTAATTATTGTAGCATAGATCTATATTTTGGGTGTGCTAATATAATGTACAATATGTAGCTTTCTTGCATGCAAATATATATGTTACTACTTGTTAAATAATATAATTTATACATAAAATGTTTTATAAAATATATTTGTATGTTTAATTGTGTAATTATATTATTTATAATTATTATGTAATTATTTGGATATTAATGTAAATATTTTAGGTGTGCTTCTAGCCATGTAAATTATATGTTCTTTGTTAAATATTTGAAGGTATAAGTTTATGTGTATATTAATATATATATGTACATTTTTGTATTAATGGTTTATATATATATATATATATATATATATATACTGTTTTATATATTCTGTTAATATATATATATATATATATATATATATATATATATATATATATATATATATATATATATATATATATTGTTTTATATATTCTGTTTTTATATATATAATTATATATATATAACTTGTTTTAGTGACAGTGAATTAATGACAGTAAAAACTGTCATTAATTAGCCGACTAATAGCAGCCGCTGTAGCCTTCGGGCAATTAATGACAAACCTGTCATTAATTGCAGCAGCGGGAAACAGCAGCTTTTCTGCGACGCTTTTCCGCGACAGTTTAACTGTCAGCGAAAACCAAAGCAGTGGCAGTTTATTATTTGGGTTTCGGTGACAGTTCTTCGGTGACAGTCCCGACTGTCACTATTTAAACTGTTTTGATTTAATCCTATTTTATTCACTGTTTTTCAATGACGCTTTGGCAGATTTAATGTATATATTATATATTATAATTGTATATATATATATGTTTATATATATGTGTTTTGTGAGGAATAATAATTGTAATAATATATTATGTTATTTATATAAATGTTGGGTTGTATATATATTATTTTAGGGTATATATTAATTGTATTATTAGTATACTTTGTGTGAGTTCTTTTTGAATCTAATTTGATTCCTAAATTATTGTAATTTATCTCTATATTATTTTATAGATGTCTTGTGAGGTTGACTTTGGGTTTGACCATGTTTGACTTTAGTGGACTTTAGAGTTGACCATAGTTGACTTTTGACTTAGAATTGACTTATTGACCTAGAAATTGCCTAGTTTGACTTGTTCTCTTTCCGGGACCTTGTATTAATGTGGTATTCCATATCTAGGTCTTCGAGGCACCGAGTCAGACATTTGTGAGACTGTTCATTGGACTTCAGGCGAGTACATTCTCTGATAGTTTCTCATTTATGATATCCTCTATGTTCGTTGTATCTAGTGTAGATATACATGTTCTCTTGACACTATGGTTACACGGATTGGTATATCCGGATCTCGTCATGAGATGTTATTCCTTGGTATATGGTGTATATGGTGCAAGTATTGTTTCATTGGTTATCTTGTACATGTACAGACACCGATTCTCGAGGAGACTAGCTATCTTCTTGGGGAATCTAGTGCCATAACGTACCGTGGTTGGATCTATTATACCAGTCGGGGTGGGGAGTATTTTAGTGTAGATATGTGATCATACCCTCCTTGTGCATGTCTTGTTCCTTGTGAGTGTTGATCATACACCGCACGTATAATCAGCCAGGCCATCATACTCTTGTGCAAGTTCCCAAGCCGATCACATGTTAAAGCTAGTACTCACACACTTAGTCATTAGTATTCTTGTTCCATCAGCATATTGTTCATTATTGTATTTCTTTCCAGTACTTCCTTATTGTCTATACATTTCTTGTATCTATTTACGCATCTTGTTTATCCACAGCTACTTACTGTTACATAGTTTTTATCATTATTTGAGAACTGCTGTTAGGGTTGTACTCTGCTCCTTTCCTGACTGGATATATTTTTCCAGATGACACTGAGGAGTACCCTACCTATTATGGACCCCAGGATGTTGTGGGTTTAGATTCGGAGACCCTGGCTCAAGAGGGACTTATCCTAACTGAGACAGTTGACCCTGGAGTGTAGCTTGTAGTATGATAGTATTCTTTTGTACTGGATTTGTCTCTAGCTTATTTTTGTTACTCTTCAGACTCATTGATGTATTATTTTAAACTCATGAGTTGATGACTATTCTATTCTTATCTGATCCGTGTTCATTCTATCTTAGTTCTGTGATTGAGTATACTATCATTATTGGTGGTTCATTATATTGTTAGATAGTTTATCTAGACAGCGTTCTACCGCCGATTCTGCGGCGTAGGCTGGGCGTTGTTTCCGACTAGTACCCTTACACCGGGTGCGGGTCGTGACACATTTTTGGTGGTGGCCCATGCAGGTCTAGCTTCACAAGTATGTGATGTCGTGGTAGTGCGACAACTTAGTTGTACTACTGCGAGCCTGCAATAGGATATAGGATATAGGCTGAGATACTCAATCACATCTAGGAAAATTCTTTTGATTCAACTATTCTCCTTTGATATTGATACTTGATCCCTTAAACCTGTCCTTTCCTTGATATCTTACATCTTGTGCCATATTGATTCTTTCTTTCGCTTTGTCTCAGGATGCCGCCTAAAACTAGATCACAGCAGGGGAGAGCAGCTTCTGAGAGGTCTGCGATATCCCGAGGGCCTGCACCAGTCACTTCTCCGGTGATTGGAGTGTCAGCTGCTTTCGGAGGTCCACCACCCACTCAGAGGACTGTGCCAGCTGTATCTGAGGGGCTTCCACCTCCACCTCCTGTGCCAGCAGAGGCGTCACAGATGTTTACTCTGTTTCGTGAGATGCTCGAGGCACAGAGGGCTCAGTCGGAGGCACATCAGAGGCAGACCGACGTTCTACGGCAGGGTATCGAGAGTGCTCATCAGCTTGCTCGTGCTGTAGTTGAGAGAGGAGTTCCGGTCCAGCAGCAGGTTGTTCCTCAGGTTGCTCAGCTTCGGCCAGGCAACATTCAGGACTTCAAGAAACTGGAGCCTAGGGTTTTCAAAGGGACGGAGGGCATCGTCTATGCTGATGATTGGCTCGAGGACATTGAGCGTCTTATGAGGGTGTCCCGTCTTTCTGAAGATCTGAAGGTTGAGGCGGTAGGACTTCAACTGTTCGACGTCGCTCGTACTTGGTTCAGGAATGAGCCGGTTCTAGTTGACGTAGGACAATCTTGGGAGGTATTCAGGGACCTTTTCAAGAAGAAGTTTTTTGCCCGGATAGACAGGCTTGACTTGGGGAGACAATTTGAGAGTCTCATTCAGGGAAGCATGTCTGTGGAGGAATACGCTGCGGAGTTCGGTAGGCTGAGCCGATTTGCAGAGTATCTGGTGAGGGAGCCGGAGGTTCGAGCTATTCGTTTCCGAGAGGGTCTAAACTGGGAGGTAAAGATTCTCATTCCGTCTTTTTATGAGACATACTCGGAGATACTTGCGGAGGCACGCAAGGTTGAGCGGGATCTGGGTTTGAAGACCAAGAGAGACCGTGATTCTTTTCTGGGGGCCAACGGCAGTGCAGTATCTGCCAAACGTCCTCATTTCCAGTCCAGACCTTTCCAGCAGCCACAGTAGAACCAGACTCCAGCTAGAGCGCCTTTTCACCAGGCACCTCAGTAGCAGAGGCAGTTACAGCAAGCTCTATACAACTTCTGCAAGAAGCCCGGCCACATCTGGGAAGTTTGCAGAAAGAGGCTAGGAGTTTGTTTGTATTGTGGTACTGAAGGGCATCAATTGAGGGAGTGTCCTCGTCATGCAGTTCAGGGAGCAGCTCCAGCTCCGAGGGCACAGATGAGACCACCTGCAGCACAACCGAGGGGACCGCTTCTGACACAGCAGCAGCGTTTTGTCCAGCATCAGCAGGGAGGTGCTCGGCAGGGACGAGCGTTCGCTATGACAGTCGAAGAGGAGGAACCCACCGGAGATGTCATCGCAGGTTCTATTCTTCTTGATTCCATTCCAGCTTTAGCTTTGTTTGATAGTGGTGCTTCCCATAGTTTTGTATCTGTTTCTTTTGCTCTAAAGCATGGTTTGGTAGCTGAGTCTTTGCTTAGGACTTGCAAGATCATGACCGGGGGAGGCATTATCCTGGTTAATGATATTTGCAAGGATCGGAGAGTTACTCTGGGAGGCCGGGAGTTGAGTGCGTGTCTACTTGTAATGCCACTTCCGAGCTACGACATTGTACTCGGGATGGATTGGTTGAGTAGGCACCGTGCTAGCATAGATTGTAGAGGAGGTAGAGTTTTGTTTGGTCCGCCAGGAGAGCCAGAGTTCGAGTTTGCTAGAGGAGCTGCGGAGCAGGAAGAAGGCATTATTTGTGGAGCTATGGTGGAAGACAAGGAGTTGCCACATCCGTTGATAGCAGAATTTTTGGATGTGTTTCCTGAAGAATTGTCAGGATTGCCGCCAGATCGAGATGTTGAATTTTCTATAGACTTGGTGCCAGGTGCAGAACCAATTTCGCAGCATGTCTATAGAGTAAACAACAGCGAGCTGGTCGAGTTGAAGAAACAGGCGGACGAATTGCAGGATAAGGGGTTTATCAGATCGAGTTCTTCACCATGGGGAGCCCCGGTATTGTTTGTACCGAAGAAGGATGGATCGGTGCGCATGTGCATTGATTACAGGGCTTTGAATAATCTCACTATCAAGAATAAGTATCCTTTGCCACGGATTGATGATCTGTTTGATCAGTTGAGTGGTGCCAAGATATTTTCTAAGATAGATTTGAGATCAGGCTACCATCAGGTGAAGGTGAAGCCGGAGGACATACCGAAGACTGCTTTTAGAACTCGGTATGGTCAGTACGAGTTTATGGTGATGCCGTTTGGTTTGACTAATGCACCGGCGGTATTTATGAACTTGATGAACAAGGTGTTCCACCAGTACCTTGACAAGTTCGTGGTGGTGTTCATCGACGACATACTCATATACTCGAGGACACCGGAGGAGCATGAGGAGCATTTGAGGATTGTGTTGGATGTGCTGAGGAAGGAGAAGCTGTATGGGAAGTTGTCCAAATATGAGTTTTTCTTGGACAAGGTGGAATTCTTGGGGCATGTTGTGACTGGTGATGGTATTTCAGTGGATCCGAAGAAGATTTCAGCAGTGGAATCTTGGAAGACTCCGAGTTCGGTAGCAGAGATCAGGAGTTTCTTGGGATTGGCAGGCTACTACAGAAAGTTTGTGCAAGATTTTTCGAGGATTGCCGAGCCGATGACCAGACTCACAAGGAAGGATGTGGAGTTTGTTTGGACGGAAGATTGCCAGGCTGCTTTTGAGGAGTTGAAGAAGAGGTTGACGTCTGCTCCTATTTTGACATTGCCATCAGGGTCCGGAGGTTTCACTATTTATAGTGATACATCGGGAAAGGGTTTAGGTTGTGTTCTTCAGCAGCATGGAAAAGTGATTGCCTATGCATCCAGGCAATTGCGTCCTCATGAAAAGAACTATCCTACCCATGATTTGGAGTTGGCAGCTGTCATATTCGCCCTGAAGTTGTGGAAACATTATTTGTACGGAGAGCGTGTGGAGATCTTCACAGACCACAAAAGCTTGAAGTACGTTTTCACGCAGAAGGAGTTGAACATGAGGCAGCGTCGGTAGTTGGAACTGATGAAGGATTTTGATATCTCTTTGCAATATCATCCTGGGAAGGCCAATGTAGTTGCCGATGCTTTGAGCAGGTATCCGGTAGCTATGTTCTTGACGCAGGATCGATATTTGTTGGAGGACTTGGAGAGCTTGGGCATTGAGGTGATTGTTCCGGGTGGTGCTATGCAGATGTAGGGATTGCAGATACATTCAGATTTGATGGATAGGATCAAGGCAGCACAGTATGATGACGTATCTTTGAGGAGTATCAGAGCTCAGGTGAGAGCAGGATTGGAGGATGATTTCACTATTGCAGAGGATGGATCTTTGAGGCATGGAGTTAGATTATGTGTGCCTAGTGGGGAGTTGCGAGAGGAGGTATTACAGGAAGCGCATCGCTCTCAGTATTCCATACATCCAGGTGCTAACAAGATGTATCGGGATATGCGAGAGAGTGTGTGGTGGTATGGCATGAAGAGGGAAGTGGCACAGTTTGTATCCAGATGCTTAGTGTGCCAGCAGGTGAAAGCCGAGAGGCAGAGGCCAGGAGGTTTACTTCAGCCATTACCCATTCCAGAGTGGAAGTGGGAACACATTACTATGAATTTTGTGTCCGGACTACCACGATCTCCAGGAGGGAAAGACGCGATTTGGGTCATTGTTGATAGATTGACCAAGTCGGCCCACTTTTTGCCTTTCAAGGTGGGTTTATCTACGGAGAAGCTGGCAGAGATGTATGTGAGGCAGATCGTTAGGATACATGGAGTTCCCGTCAGCATAGTCTCAGATCGAGATAGTCTTTTCACTTCTCATTTCTGGAGGAGTTTGCAGGAGAGTTTGGGCACTCAGCTCAAATTCAGTACTGCATATCATCCCCAGACAGATGGGCAGTCAGAGAGGACTATTCAGACTCTCGAGGATATGTTGCGCACTTGTGTACTAGATTTCGGGGGTTCTTGGGAGGACCATCTCCATTTGGTAGAGTTTGCTTACAACAACAGTTACCAGGCCAGTATAGAGATGTCACCTTTTGAAGCTCTATATGGTCGGAGGTGTCGTACTCCTTTGTCTTGGGACGATGTTGGAGAGAGAGTTTTGCTTGGGCCAGAGATGGTTATGGATGCAGCAGAGAAGGTTCAGTTGATCAGAGATAGACTTCGAGTGGCGCAGGACAGACAACGGCATTGGGCCGATAGCCATCGGAGACCCTTGGAGTTTGAGGTATAGTTTAGATTTTATTTTGTGTGCTTGTTCTTGGTTGTTTGTTATAGATAAGTTCTTAAGGTGGTGTTTTGTTCTAGGTGGGTGGTTTGGTGTTTCTGAGGATTTCTCCTACACGAGGCACGATTCGCTTCGGTGGAGGCGGAAAGCTTAGTCCGCGATTCATTGGACCTTTCACTATTCTAGAGAGGGTCGGTGCAGTTGCTTATAGGCTAGACTTGCCACCTGCATTGGAGGGAGTGCACAACGTGTTTCATGTGTCGCAGTTGAGACGATACGTGGCAAATCCTAGTCATGTATTGGATCACTCAGAGATAGAGGTGGGCCCTACTCTTAGCTATCCAGAGCAGCCAGTTGGGATTCTGGATCGGAGAGAGAAGGTGCTGAGGAACCAGACTATTCCTTTGGTGCGCGTCGCATGGAGGCATCACTCTCCGGGGGAGTCTACCTGGGAGAGAGAGGATGAAATGCGAGAGCGTTATCCATATTTGTTTGTACCTTGAGGTATGTTATTTCTAGTTATGTTCTGTTCATTGTTATGTTCTGTTCATTAGTTAGTTGTGATTCTTTAGTTCTGTTCTGTGATTTTCTGGGGGTAGTTTTCGTCTTTGAATTTCGAGGACGAAATTATTTTAAGGAGGGTAGACTTGTCACTACCACATTTTCTAGGAAAGGGTATTTTGGTAATTTCCTATTTAAATAAATATTGTGAATGGTAAATAATTATTTGTTGTATTATTTAATTATTGTTAGTTATTATTTAATTATTTTAGACTTGTTTTAGTGGACCCAACTAGTTTAGTTTGGACCCATGGACCAACATGAATTAATTAGTTAGACTTGGCCCATTTAGAAAGCCCATGGTTAAGGAGATGGATTAAATTAATTAAATGATTAGACTAGAAGCTTCCTTCCTTAATTATTTCTTCATGAGAGGCCCCAAGGGGTACATTGGACATTTTACAATTGCTTGGGGGAGGGGCTATGGCCGGCCTATTAAAGAGGGGGGGAAATTTCTCTCTCCTCTCATCTCATTCCAAATCTAGATCTAGAATTCTCCCACTACCAAATTCCCTCCATTCCCAATCCAATTCCCTACCAAATTCATTCCAAATTCTTCCCAATTCACCATTAGAGAAGAAGAAAGCAAGGATCTAGAAGAAGGAAGCAAGAATCTACAAAGAGGAGCAAGGATCTACAATTTGGAAGCAAGTTCATCTCAATTGGAGGTTTCATTGGGAATCCATCTCCCAATAGGTATAATTCAGATTTTCCTAATTAAATATCTTCTAAATCTGAGATTTAATCATGTAAAATCAACCTATATGTATGTACTACCCATAGGACTTTGTTTTGTGTTCATAGGAGACCCATGGAGAAAGTTATGGTGCTTTTTGTGTCAATTTTGTTGGAATTTTGAATTTATATTTTGTTGTGTGTGTCAATTGATCCTATAGATCAATTGAACATGAGATTTGTATTTGAGGCTAGTGTCGTGTCCATATTGGGATACTTGTGGTTCGTATCCCAACTATTTGGTGATACGTGTCATTTGGGGGTTTTCCTCCGACACGGGGCTTTGAACATGTCGTATTTTGACACGGACACATAGATCTACTTTTGACGCTTTGATTTGTTCATAAATATTATTTGTGATTTGTTTGTGTCCTTCGGGGTGCATTTGGTTGTGTGTTGGACTCGTGTCGCATGCGTATCCTAGATCTAGTGGGATACGGTGAGATACTCTCCAATTGTATGTATTTTTGTATAGATCTAATTAATTGTGGTTCAATTCTTCATTTATAATTAGTATATATATATGGATATTAAATATTTATTTTGTGTATTTATTATAGTAATTATTGTAGCATAGATCTATATTTTGGGTGTGCTAATATAATGTACAATATGTAGCTTTCTTGCATGCAAATATATATGTTACTACTTGTTAAATAATATAATTTATACATAAAATGTTTTATAAAATATATTTGTATGTTTAATTGTGTAATTATATTATTTATAATTATTATGTAATTATTTGAATATTAATGTAAATATTTTAGGTGTGCTTCTAGCCATGTAAATTATATGTTCTTTGTTAAATATTTGAAGGTATAAGTTTATGTGTATATTAATATATATATGTACATTTTTGTATTAATGGTTTATATATATATATATATATATATATATACTATTTTATATATTCTGTTAATATATATATATATATATATATATATATATATATATATATATATATATATATATATTGTTTTATATATTCTGTTTTTATATATATAATTATATATATATAACTTGTTTTAGTGACAGTGAATTAATGACAGTAAAAACTGTCATTAATTAGCCGACTAATAGCAGCCGCTGTAGCCTTCGGGCAATTAATGACAAACCTGTCATTAATTGCAGCAGCGGGAAACAGCGGCTTTTCTGCGACGCTTTTCCGCGACAGTTTAACTGTCAGCGAAAACCAAAGCAGTGGCAGTTTATTATTTGGGTTTCGGTGACAGTTCTTCGGTGACAGTCCCGACTGTCACTATTTAAACTGTTTTGATTTAATCCTATTTTATTCACTGTTTTTCAATGACGCTTTGGCAGATTTAATGTATATATTATATATTATAATTGTATATATATATATGTTTATATATATGTGTTTTGTGAGGAATAATAATTGTAATAATATATTATGTTATTTATATAAATGTTGGGTTGTATATATATTATTTTAGGGTATATATTAATTGTATTATTAGTATACTTTGTGTGAGTTCTTTTTGAATCTAATTTGATTCCTAAATTATTGTAGTTTATCTCTATATTATTTTATAGATGTCTTGTGAGGTTGACTTTGGGTTTGACCATGTTTGACTTTAGTGGACTTTAGAGTTGACCATAGTTGACTTTTGACTTAGAATTGACTTATTGACCTAGAAATTGCCTAGTTTGACTTGTTCTCTTTCCGGGACCTTGTATTAATGTGGTATTCCATATCTAGGTCTTCGAGGCACCGAGTCAGACATTTGTGAGACTGTTCATTGGACTTCAGGCGAGTACATTCTCTGATAGTTTCTCATTTATGATATCCTCTATGTTCGTTGTATCTAGTGTAGATATACATGTTCTCTTGACACTATGGTTACACGGATTGGTATATCCGGATCTCGTCATGAGATGTTATTCCTTGGTATATGGTGTATATGGTGCAAGTATTGTTTCATTGGTTATCTTGTACATGTACAGACACCGATTCTCGGGGAGACTAGCTATCTTCTTGGGGAATCTAGTGCCATAACGTACCGTGGTTGGATCTATTATACCAGTCGGGGTGGGGAGTATTTTAGTGTAGATATGTGATCATACCCTCCTTGTGCATGTCTTGTTCCTTGTGAGTGTTGATCATACACCGCACGTATAATCAGCCAGGCCATCATACTCTTGTGCAAGTTCCCAAGCCGATCACATGTTAAAGCTAGTACTCACACACTTAGTCATTAGTATTCTTGTTCCATCAGCATATTGTTCATTATTGTATTTCTTTCCAGTACTTCCTTATTGTCTATACATTTCTTGTATCTATTTACGCATCTTGTTTATCCACAGCTACTTACTGTTACATAGTTTTTATCATTATTTGAGAACTGCTGTTAGGGTTGTACTCTGCTCCTTTCCTGACTGGATATATTTTTCCAGATGACACTGAGGAGTACCCTACCTATTATGGACCCCAGGATGTTGTGGGTTTAGATTCGGAGACCCTGGCTCAAGAGGGACTTATCCTAACTGAGACAGTTGACCCTGGAGTGTAGCTTGTAGTATGATAGTATTCTTTTGTACTGGATTTGTCTCTAGCTTATTTTTGTTACTCTTCAGACTCATTGATGTATTATTTTAAACTCATGAGTTGATGACTATTCTATTCTTATCTGATCCGTGTTCATTCTATCTTAGTTCTGTGATTGAGTATACTATCATTATTGGTGGTTCATTATATTGTTAGATAGTTTATCTAGACAGCGTTCTACCGCCGATTCTGCGGCGTAGGCTGGGCGTTGTTTCCGACTAGTACCCTTACACCGGGTGCGGGTCGTGACACATTTTTGGTGGTGGCCCATGCAGGTCTAGCTTCACAAGTATGTGATGTCGTGGTAGTGCGACAACTTAGTTGTACTACTGCGAGCCTGCAATAGGATATAGGATATAGGCTGAGATACTCAATCACATCTAGGAAAATTCTTTTGATTCAACTATTCTCCTTTGATATTGATACTTGATCCCTTAAACCTGTCCTTTCCTTGATATCTTACATCTTGTGCCATATTGATTCTTTCTTTCGCTTTGTCTCAGGATGCCGCCTAAAACTAGATCACAGCAGGGGAGAGCAGCTTCTGAGAGGTCTGCGATATCCCGAGGGCCTGCACCAGTCACTTCTCCGGTGATTGGAGTGTCAGCTGCTTTCGGAGGTCCACCACCCACTCAGAGGACTGTGCCAGCTGTATCTGAGGGGCTTCCACCTCCACCTCCTGTGCCAGCAGAGGCGTCACAGATGTTTACTCTGTTTCGTGAGATGCTCGAGGCACAGAGGGCTCAGTCGGAGGCACATCAGAGGCAGACCGACGTTCTACGGCAGGGTATCGAGAGTGCTCATCAGCTTGCTCGTGCTGTAGTTGAGAGAGGAGTTCCGGTCCAGCAGCAGGTTATTCCTCAGGTTGCTCAGCTTCGGCCAGGCAACATTCAGGACTTCAAGAAACTGGAGCCTAGGGTTTTCAAAGGGACGGAGGGCATCGTCTATGCTGATGATTGGCTCGAGGATATTGAGCGTCTTATGAGGGTGTCCCGTCTTTCTGAAGATCTGAAGGTTGAGGCGGTAGGACTTCAACTGTTCGACGTCGCTCGTACTTGGTTCAGGAATGAGCCGGTTCTAGTTGACGTAGGACAATCTTGGGAGGTATTCAGGGACCTTTTCAAGAAGAAGTTTTTTGCCCGGATAGACAGGCTTGACTTGGGGAGACAATTTGAGAGTCTCATTCAGGGAAGCATGTCTGTGGAGGAATACGCTGCGGAGTTCGGTAGGCTGAGCCGATTTGCAGAGTATCTGGTGAGGGAGCCGGAGGTTCGAGCTATTCGTTTCCGAGAGGGTCTAAACTGGGAGGTGAAGATTCTCATTCCGTCTTTTTATGAGACATACTCGGAGATACTTGCGGAGGCACGCAAGGTTGAGCGGGATCTGGGTTTGAAGACCAAGAGAGACCGTGATTCTTTTCTGGGGGCCAACGGCAGTGCAGTATCTGCCAAACGTCCTCATTTCCAGTCCAGACCTTTCCAGCAGCCACAGTAGAACCAGACTCCAGCTAGAGCACCTTTTCACCAGGCACCTCAGCAGCAGAGGCAGTTACAGCAAGCTCTATGCAACTTCTGCAAGAAGCCCGGCCACATCTGGGAAGTTTGCAGAAAGAGGCTAGGAGTTTGTTTGTATTGTGGTACTGAAGGGCATCAATTGAGGGAGTGTCCTCGTCGTGCAGTTCAGGGAGCAGCTCCAGCTCCGAGGGCACAGATGAGACCACCTGCAGCACAACCGAGGGGACCGCTTCCGACACAGCAGCAGCGTTTTGTCCAGCATCAGCAGGGAGGTGCTCGGCAGGGACGAGCGTTCGCTATGACAGTCGAAGAGGAGGAACCCACCGGAGATGTCATCGCAGGTTCTATTCTTCTTGATTCCATTCCAGCTTTAGCTTTGTTTGATAGTGGTGCTTCCCATAGTTTTGTATTTGTTTCTTTTGCTCTAAAGCATGGTTTGGTAGCTGAGTCTTTGCTTAGGACTTGCAAGATCATGACCGGGGGAGGCATTATCCTGGTTAATGATATTTGCAAGGATCGGAGAGTTACTCTGGGAGGCCGGGAGTTGAGTGCGTGTCTACTTGTAATGCCACTTCCGAGCTACGACATTGTACTCGGGATGGATTGGTTGAGTAGGCACCGTGCTAGCATAGATTGTAGAGGAGGTAGAGTTTTGTTTGGTCCGCCAGAAGAGCCAGAGTTCGAGTTTGCTAGAGGAGCTGCGGAGCAGGAAGAAGGCATTATTTGTGGAGCTATGGTGGAAGACAAGGAGTTGCCACATCCGTTGATAGCAGAATTTTTGGATGTGTTTCCTGAAGAATTGTCAGGATTGCCGCCAGATCGAGATGTTGAATTTTCTATAGACTTGGTGCCAGGTGCAGAACCAATTTCGCAGCATGTCTATAGAGTAAACAACAGCGAGCTGGTCGAGTTGAAGAAACAGGCGGACGAATTACAGGATAAGGGGTTTATCAGATCGAGTTCTTCACCATGGGGAGCCCCGGTATTGTTTGTACCGAAGAAGGATGGATCGGTGCGCATGTGCATTGATTACAGGGCTTTGAATAATCTCACTATCAAGAATAAGTATCCTTTGCCACGGATTGATGATCTGTTTGATCAGTTGAGTGGTGCCAAGGTATTTTCTAAGATAGATTTGAGATCAGGCTACCATCAGGTGAAGGTGAAGCCGGAGGACATACCGAAGACTGCTTTTAGAACTCGGTATGGTCAGTACGAGTTTATGGTGATGCCGTTTGGTTTGACTAATGCACCGGCGGTATTTATGAACTTGATGAACAAGGTGTTCCACCAGTACCTTGACAAGTTCGTGGTGGTGTTCATCGACGACATACTCATATACTCGAGGACACCGGAGGAGCATGAGGAGCATTTGAGGATTATGTTGGATGTGCTGAGGAAGGAGAAGCTGTATGGGAAGTTGTCCAAATGTGAGTTTTTCTTGGACAAGGTGGAATTCTTGGGGCATGTTGTGACTGGTGATGGTATTTCAGTGGATCCGAAGAAGATTTCAGCAGTGGAATCTTGGAAGACTCCGAGTTCGGTAGCAGAGATCAGGAGTTTCTTGGGATTGGCAGGCTACTACAGAAAGTTTGTGCAAGATTTTTCGAGGATTGTCGAGCCGATGACCAGACTCACAAGGAAGGATGTGGAGTTTGTTTGGACGGAAGATTGCCAGGCTGCTTTTGAGGAGTTGAAGAAGAGGTTGACGTCTGCTCCTATTTTGACATTGCCATCAGGGTCCGGAGGTTTCACTATTTATAGTGATACATCGGGAAAGGGTTTAGGTTGTGTTCTTCAGCAGCATGGAAAAGTGATTGCCTATGCATCCAGGCAATTGCGTCCTCATGAAAAGAACTATCCTACCCATAATTTGGAGTTGGCAGCTGTCATATTCGCCCTGAAGTTGTGGAAACATTATTTGTACGGAGAGCGTGTGGAGATCTTCACAGACCACAAAAGCTTGAAGTACGTTTTCACGCAGAAGGAGTTGAACATGAGGCAGCGTCGGTAGTTGGAACTGATGAAGGATTTTGATATCTCTTTGCAATATCATCCTGGGAAGGCCAATGTAGTTGCCGATGCTTTGAGCAGGTATCCGGTAGCTATGTTCTTGACGCAGGATCGATATTTGTTGGAGGACTTGGAGAGCTTGGGCATTGAGGTGATTGTTCCGGGTGGTGCTATGCAGATGTAGGGATTGCAGATACATTCATATTTGATGGATAGGATCAAGGCAGCACAGTATGATGACGTATCTTTGAGGAGTATCAGAGCTCAGGTGAGAGCAGGATTGGAGGATGATTTCACTATTGCAGAGGATGGATCTTTGAGGCATGGAGTTAGATTGTGTGTGCCTAGTGGGGAGTTGCGAGAGGAGGTATTACAGGAAGCGCATCGCTCTCAGTATTCCATACATCCAGGTGCTAACAAGATGTATCGGGATATGCGAGAGAGTGTGTGGTGGTATGGCATGAAGAGGGAAGTGGCACAGTTTGTATCCAGATGCTTAGTGTGCCAGCAGGTGAAAGCCGAGAGGCAGAGGCCAGGAGGTTTACTTCAGCCATTACCCATTCCAGAGTGGAAGTGGGAACACATTACTATGAATTTTGTGTCCGGACTACCACGATCTCCAGGAGGGAAAGACGCGATTTGGGTCATTGTTGATAGATTGACCAAGTCGGCCCACTTTTTGCCTTTCAAGGTGGGTTTATCTACGGAGAAGCTGGCAGAGATGTATGTGAGGCAGATCGTTAGGATACATGGAGTTCCCGTCAGCATAGTCTCAGATCGAGATAGTCTTTTCACTTCTCATTTCTGGAGGAGTTTGCAGGAGAGTTTGGGCACTCAGCTCAAATTCAGTACTGCATATCATCCCCAGACAGATGGGCAGTCAGAGAGGACTATTCAGACTCTCGAGGATATGTTGCGCACTTGTGTACTAGATTTCGGGGGTTCTTGGGAGGACCATCTCCATTTGGTAGAGTTTGCTTACAACAACAGTTACCAGGCCAGTATAGAGATGTCACCTTTTGAAGCTCTATATGGTCGGAGGTGTCGTACTCCTTTGTCTTGGGACGATGTTGGGGAGAGAGTTTTGCTTGGGCCAGAGATGGTTATGGATGCAGCAGAGAAGGTTCAGTTGATCAGAGATAGACTTCGAGTGGCGCAGGACAGACAACGGCATTGGGCCGATAGCCATCGGAGACCCTTGGAGTTTGAGGTATAGTTTAGATTTTATTTTGTGTGCTTGTTCTTGGTTGTTTGTTATAGATAAGTTCTTAAGGTGGTGTTTTGTTCTAGGTGGGTGGTTTGGTGTTTCTGAGGATTTCTCCTACACGAGGCACGATTCGCTTCGGTGGAGGCGGAAAGCTTAGTCCGCGATTCATTGGACCTTTCACTATTCTAGAGAGGGTCGGTGCAGTTGCTTATAGGCTAGACTTGCCACCTGCATTGGAGGGAGTGCACAACGTGTTTCATGTGTCGCAGTTGAGACGATACGTGGCAAATCCTAGTCATGTATTGGATCACTCAGAGATAGAGGTGGGCCCTACTCTTAGCTATCCAGAGCAGCCAGTTGGGATTCTGGATCGGAGAGAGAAGGTGCTGAGGAACCAGACTATTCCTTTGGTGCGCGTCGCATGGAGGCATCACTCTCCGGGGGAGTCTACCTGGGAGAGAGAGGATGAAATGCGAGAGCGTTATCCATATTTGTTTGTACCTTGAGGTATGTTATTTCTAGTTATGTTCTGTTCATTGTTATGTTCTGTTCATTAGTTAGTTGTGATTCTTTAGTTCTGTTCTGTGATTTTCTGGGGGTAGTTTTCGTCTTTGAATTTCGAGGACGAAATTATTTTAAGGAGGGTAGACTTGTCACTACCACATTTTCTAGGAAAGGGTATTTTGGTAATTTCCTATTTAAATAAATATTGTGAATGGTAAATAATTATTTGTTGTATTATTTAATTATTGTTAGTTATTATTTAATTATTTTAGACTTGTTTTAGTGGACCCAACTAGTTTAGTTTGGACCCATGGACCAACATGAATTAATTAGTTAGACTTGGCCCATTTAGAAAGCCCATGGTTAAGGAGATGGATTAAATTAATTAAATGATTAGACTAGAAGCTTCCTTCCTTAATTATTTCTTCATGAGAGGCCCCAAGGGGTACATTGGACATTTTACAATTGCTTGGGGGAGGGGCTATGGCCGGCCTATTAAAGAGGGGGGGAAATTTCTCTCTCCTCTCATCTCATTCCAAATCTAGATCTAGAATTCTCCCACTACCAAATTCCCTCCATTCCCAATCCAATTCCCTACCAAATTCATTCCAAATTCTTCCCAATTCACCATTAGAGAAAAAGAAAGCAAGGATCTAGAAGAAGGAAGCAAGGATCTACAAAGAGGAGCAAGGATCTACAATTTGGAAGCAAGTTCATCTCAATTGGAGGTTTCATTGGGAATCCATCTCCCAATAGGTATAATTCAGATTTTCCCATTTAAATAGCTTCTAAATCTGAGATTTAATCATGTAAAATCAACCTATATGTATGTACTACCCATAGGACTTTGTTTTGTGTTCATAGGAGACCCATGGAGAAAGTTATGGTGCTTTTTGTGTCAATTTTGTTGGAATTTCGAATTTATATTTTGTTGTGTGTGTCAATTGATCCTATAGATCAATTGAACATGAGATTTGTGTTTGAGGCTAGTGTCGTGTCCATATTGGGATACTTGTGGTTCGTATCCCAACTATTTGGTGATACGTGTCATTTGGGGGTTTTCCTCCGACACGGGGCTTTGAACATGTCGTATTTTAACACGGACACATAGATCTACTTTTGATGCTTTGATTTGTTCATAAATATTATTTGTGATTTGTTTGTGTCCTTCGGGGTGCATTTGGTTGTGTGTTGGACTCGTGTCGCATGCGTATCCTAGATCTAGTGGGATACGGTGAGATACTCTCCAATTGTGTGTATTTTTGTATAGATCTAATTAATTGTGGTTCAATTCTTCATTTATAATTAGTATATATATATGGATATTAAATATTTATTTTGTGTATTTATTATAGTAATTATTGTAGCATAGATCTATATTTTAGGTGTGCTAATATAATGTACAATATGTAGCTTTCTTGCATGCAAATATATATGTTACTATTTGTTAAATAATATAATTTATACATAAAATGTTTTATAAAATATATTTGTATGTTTAATTATGTAATTATATTATTTATAATTATTATGTAATTATTTGGATATTAATGTAAATATTTTAGGTGTGCTTCTAGCCATGTAAATTATATGTTCTTTGTTAAATATTTGAAGGTATAAGTTTATGTGTATATTAATATATATATATGTACATTTTTGTATTAATGGTTTATATATATATATATATATATATACTATTTTATATATTCTGTTAATATATATATATATATATACATATTGTTTTATATATTCTGTTTTTATATATATAATTATATATATATAACTTGTTTTAGTGACAGTGAATTAATGACAGTAAAAACTGTCATTAATTAGCCGACTAATAGCAGCCGCTGTAGCCTTCGGGCAATTAATGACAAACCTGTCATTAATTACAGCAGCGGGAAACAGCAGCTTTTCTGCGACGCTTTTCCGCGACAGTTTAACTGTCAGCGAAAACCAAAGCAGTGGCAGTTTATTATTTGGGTTTCGGTGACAGTTCTTCGGTGACAGTCCCGACTGTCACTATTTAAACTGTTTTGATTTAATCCTATTTTATTCACTATTTTTCAATGACGCTTTGGCAGATTTAATGTATATATTATATATTATAATTGTATATATATATATGTTTATATATATGTGTTTTGTGAGGAATAATAATTGTAATAATATATTATGTTATTTATATAAATGTTGGGTTGTATATATATTATTTTAGGGTATATATTAATTATATTATTAGTATACTTTGTGTGAGTTCTTTTTGAATCTAATTTGATTCCTAAATTATTGTAGTTTATCTCTATATTATTTTATAGATGTCTTGTGAGGTTGACTTTGGGTTTGACCATGTTTGACTTTAGTGGACTTTAGAGTTGACCATAGTTGACTTTTGACTTAGAATTGACTTATTGACCTAGAAATTGCCTAGTTTGACTTGTTCTCTTTCCGGGACCTTGTATTAATGTGGTATTCCATATCTAGGTCTTCGAGGCACCGAGTCAGACATTTGTGAGACTGTTCATTGGACTTCAGGCGAGTACATTCTCTGATAGTTTCTCATTTATGATATCCTCTATGTTCGTTGTATTTAGTGTAGATATACATGTTCTCTTGATACTATGGTTACACGGATTGGTATATCCGGATCTCGTCATGAGATGTTATTCCTTGGTATATGGTGTATATGGTGCAAGTATTATTTTATTGGTTATCTTGTACATGTACAGACACCGATTCTCGGGGAGACTAGCTATCTTCTTGGGGAATCTAGTGCCATAACGTACCGTGGTTGGATCTATTATACCAGTCGGGGTGGGGAGTATTTTAGTGTAGATATGTGATCATACCCTCCTTGTGCATGTATTGTTCCTTGTGAGTGTTGATCATACACCGCACGTATAATCAGCCAGGCCATCATACTCTTGTGCAAGTTCCCAAGCCGATCACATGTTAAAGCTAGTACTCACACACTTAGTCATTAGTATTCTTGTTCCATCAGCATATTGTTCATTATTGTATTTCTTTCCAGTACTTCCTTATTGTCTATACATTTCTTGTATCTATTTATGCATCTTGTTTATCCATAGCTACTTACTGTTACATAGTTTTTATCATTATTCGAGAACTGCTGTTAGGGTTGTACTCTGCTCCTTTCCTGACTGGATATATTTTTCCAGATGACACTGAGGAGTACCCTACCTATTATGGACCCCAGGATGTTGTGGGTTTAGATTCGGAGACCCTGGCTCAAAAGGGACTTATCCCAACTGAGACAGTTGACCCTGGAGTGTAGCTTGTAGTATGATAGTATTCTTTTGTACTGGATTTGTCTCCAGCTTATTTTTGTTACTCTTCAGACTCATTGATGTATTATTTTAAACTCATGAGTTGATGACTATTCTATTCTTATCTGATCCGTGTTCATTCTATCTTAGTTCTGTGATTGAGTATACTATCATTATTGGTGGTTCATTATATTGTTAGATAGTTTATCTAGACAGCGTTCTACCGCCGATTCTGCGGCGTAGGCTGGGCGTTGTTTCCGACTAGTACCCTTACACCGGGTGCGGGTCGTGACAAAACACCCCTTTATTTTTTTAGTATTTATATATGGCATATATTTTTGTATCTTGTTACGTCCCTCTGAGGACCTGGTTCCCTTCCAGATTTGGACGAGGCATATTATCCTACAGTGTACGGACCCGGACAGGAGATGAGGTACGCATCCGAGGAGGAGCTAGAGGTGCTACCGTCAGAGTTCCCGTGATCATTTGGTAGGCCTTCCGCCTAGAATTGGAGCATCATTATCTAGTCAGCCGATGCCCTAGTCATTACTCTTTTATCTGTCTTTCAGTACTTTTATTTTGTCATAGTAGTGGGTTTGTTCCCACCAGACATTTTGGATTGTACTATGACATTTCAGGCTGGCGTTTATTATCCAGTATCTATTTTAGTACTTCTTGTTTATATTGTGGAAGAGATTAGATTACCTATTTTGATGTAGTATTGGACTTGTTAGTATTTTTTAGGACAACGGAGTACGCTTCGTAGGATCCATTAAATTGGGTAATCCCTCAGAGACGTATTAGCTGGCCATTGCCACGTGGCCTGGTCCCGTGTATTTTGGGACTGGGACGTGACAATTGGTGTTTAAAAATACTGAATTCTGGTCCATAAGAACCAAATTCAGACCAAACTCGGTCCCTGATCAAACTCGGTCCCCTAGGTTCCAGAATTCAAGTTGATGTGTGACCCACTTTTGACTTATGGATACATGATTAAACCTATTTCTAATCTGTTCAAAACCCAAACAACAGCCTTCCCCTCTTCATCTTCCTCCACTAAACCCTAGAGACCTCAAACCCTGACCCTAGATCTCTCTCTCTTCAAATGATTTCAACCCTCCAAACTTTATATTTATGCTTATTTTGTTGTCCTCTTTCAAATTCCAATACTGCTTTGAGGTATAGCTGATCTCTTATCATATATTTTATTCTAATGGCCCCAAAATTGTTTAATAAGGGTAGTAGAAAGAAAAGATAAGCTAATAAAGCCTATTCATCTCATCCTCCTCAAGAGGAAGTTCACCATTCTCTATTTAGTCCTCCTATGCCGATGATGGTATTTTGATGGATTTCTCTTTAGAACCCTAAAAACTTCGGTTGAATGGTTTAACGATTTCATTAAGAGGAACGTCTGTCCAGGAAACCCCATTGGTTTTATAATCTTTCATGGTTATTTATCTAATTTTAGAGATCTTTCACTTGAAGAACTTGTGCCTGCTAGAAATCGCATTTATCTTAATGTAATTTGCATCTTCTATTGTAACTTAACTTATGAACTTGGTACTATTCATTCAAGTGTATGTGGTCTTGATATTTAATTTGATGATGATAATTTTGGTAAGATCCTACACATCCCAAACTTGGGTGATGCCATAATCGATATTACTCAATTTTGATTTTAGGATGACATGACACTTGATTCATTCAAGGTTGTTATGTGTGCCTCTCTGTCACTACCACATTTTAGAAAAAAGGGTATTTTAGTAATTTCCTATTTAAATAAATATTGTGCATGGTAAATAATTTTTGTTGTATTATTTAATTATTGTTGGATGTTATTTAATTATTTTGGACTTATTTTAGTGGACCCAACTAGTGTAGTTTGGACCCATGGACCAACATGAATTAAATAGTTAGATTTGGCCCATTTAGAAAGCCCATAGTTAAGGAGATGGATTAAATTAATTAAGTGATTAGACTAGAAGCTTCCTTCCTTAATTATTTCTTCATGAGAGGTCCCAAGGGGTACATTGAACATTTTATAATTGCTTGGGAGAGGGGCAAGGCCGGCCTATTAAAAGAGGGAGGAAATTTCTCTCTCCTCTCATTCTCATTCCAAATCTAGATCTAGAATTTCCCACTCCCAAATTTCCTCCATTCCCATTCCAATTTCCTACCAAATTCATCCCAAATTCTTCCTAATTCACCATTAGAAAGTTGAGAAGCAAGGATCTAGAAGGAGGAAGCAAGGATCTACAAAGAGGAGCAAGGATCTACAATTTGGAAGCAAGTTCATCTCAATTGGAGGTTTCATTGGGAATCCATCTCCCAATAAGTATAATTTAGTTTTTTCCATTAAAATAGCTTCTAAATCTGAGATTTAATCATGTAAAATCAACCCATATGTATGTACTACCCATAGGACTTTGTTTTATGTTCATAGGAGACCCATGGAGAAAGTTATGGTGCTTTTTGTGTCAATTTTGTTGGAATTCCGAATTTACATTTTTTGTGTGTGTCAATTGATCCTATAGATCAATTGGGCATGTGTTTTTGTGTTTGGGGCTAGTGTCGTGTCCATAATTTGGTACATGTGGTTCGTATCCCAACTATTTGGTGATACGTGTCATTTTGGGGGTTTTCCCTCCGACACGGGGCTTTGAACATGTCGTATTTTGACACGGACACATAGCTCTACTTTTGACACTTTGATTTATTCATACATATTATTTGTGACTTGTTTGTGTCCTTCGGGGTGCAATTGGTTGTGTGTTGGGCTCGTGTCATATGCGTATCCTAGATCTAGTGGGATACGGTGTGAAACTTTCCAATTTGGTGTGTTTATGTATAGATCTAATTAATTATGCTTTAAATTCTTCATTTATAATTAGTAAATATATATAGATATTATATATTATTTTAGTGTATTTATTATGGTATTTATTGTAGCATAGATCTATATATTTCTATGTGTTCTAATGTGATGTATAAATATATATATATGTAGCTTCTTGCATGCAATTATATATGTACTTATGTTAATAAAATAATTTATACATAAATGGTTTGTAAAATATATTTATGTATTTAAATATGTAATTATATTATTTATAATTATTATATAATTATTTGTATATTAATGAATGTATTTTTGTGTGTGCTTCTAGCCATGTTAAAATATGTACATTAATATGTGCAATGTGTTTTGTATCTATTAGTATTTGATTGTGTAAGTTATGTATATATATAGGTGTTTTTGTGAGGTATAATACTAATAATAATATATTATTTTATTTGTATAAATATTGGTTTGTATATACATTATTTAGAGTGTGTATAATATTGTATTATTAGTATACTTTGTGTGGGTATCTTTTGGGATCTAATTTTGATTCCTAAATTGTTGTATTTTATTTTCTATATTATTTGTATAGATGTCTTGTGAGGATGACCTTGGTTTGACCATGTTTGACTTTAGTTGACTTTAGAGTTGACCATAGTTGACTTTTGACTTAGAATTTATTTATTGACCTAGAAGTTGACTAGTTTGACTTGTTCTCTTTCCGGGACCTTGTATTAATGTGGTATTCTATATCTAGGTCTTCGAGGTACCGAGTCAGACATCTGTGAGACTGTTCTTTGGACTTCAGGCGAGTACATTCTCTGATAGTTTCTCATTTATGATATCCTCTATGTTCGTTGTATCTAGTGTAGATATACATGTTTCTCTTGACACTATGGTTACACGGATTGGTATATCCGGATCTCGTTATGAGATGTTATTCCTTGGTATATGGTGTATATGGTGCAAGTATTGTTCATTGGTTATCTTGTACATGTACAGACACCGATTTTCGGGAGGAGTCGCTCTCTTCTTGGGAAATCTAGTGCCATAGCATACCGTGGTTGGATCTATTATACCAGTTGGGGGTGGGGAGTATTAGTATAGATATGTGATCAAATTCCTATTGAATAAAGTATTGGTAAGCGAATAGTGTTGATCATGCACCGCACGTATGATTAGCCAGGCCGCATTGTATCTTGCCCAAGCCGATCACATGTTAAGCTAGTACTCACACACTTAGTCATTAGTATTATTGTTTCATTGGCATATTGTTCATTATTGTATTTCTTTCCAGTATTTCCTTATTGTCTATATATCTCTTGTATCTATTTTGTGCATCTTATTTATCCACAGCTATTTACTGTTACATAGTTTTTATCATGGACTAGAACTGCTGTTAGAGATGTACTCTGCTCCTTTCCTGACTGAATATATTTTTCCAGATGACACTGAGGAGTACCCTACCTATTATGGACCCCAGGATGTTGTGGGTTTAGATTCGGAGACCCTGGCTCAAGAGGGACTTATCCCAACTGAGACAGTTGACCCTGGAGTGTAGCTTTGTAGTATGATAGTATTCTTTGGTACTGGATTTGTCTCCAGCTTATTTTGTTGCTCTTCAGACTCATTGATGTATTATTTTAAACTCATGAGTTGTATGGTGACTATTCTATTCCTATCTGATTCGTGTTCATTCTATCTTAGTTCTGTGATTGAGTATACTATCATTATTGGTGGTTCATTATATTAGATAGATTATCTAGACAGCGTTCTACCGCCGATTCTTCGGCGTAGGCTGGGCGTTGTTTCCGACTAGTACCCTTACCCCGGGTGCGGGTCGTGACACATTTTTGGTGATGGCCCATACAGGTCTAGCTTCACAAGTATGTGATGTCGTGGTAGTGCGACAACTTAGTTGTACTACTGCGAGCCTGCAATAGGATATAGGATATAGGCTGAGATACTCAATCACATCTAGGAAAATTCTTTTGATTCAACTATTCTCCTTTGACATTGATACTTGATCCCTTAAACTGTCCTTTCCTTGATGTCTTACATCATGTGCCTTATTGATCCTCATTCCGTCTTTTTATGAGACATACTCGGAGATACTTGCGGAGGCACGCAAGGTTGAGCGGGATCTGGGTTTGAAGACCAAGAGAGACCGTGATTCTTTTCTGGGGGCCAACGGCAGTGCAGTATCTGCCAAACGTCCTCATTTCTAGTCCAGACCTTTCCAGCAGCCACAACAGAACCAGACTCCAGCTAGAGCGCCTTTTCACCAGGCACCTCAGCAGCAGAGACAGTTACAGCAAGCTCCATGCAACTTCTGCAAGAAGCCTGGCCACATCTGGGAAGTTTGCTGGAGGAGGCTAGGAGTTTGTTTGTATTGTGGTACTGAAGGGCATCAATCAAGGGAATGTCCTCGTCGTGCAGTTCAGGGAGCAGCTCCAGCTCCGAGGACACAGACGAGACCACCTGCAGCACAGCCGAGGGGACCGCTTCCGACACAGCAACAGCATTTTGTCCAGCATCAACAGCAGGAAGGTGCTCGACAGGGACGAGCATTTGCTATGACCGTCGAAGAGGAGGAACCCACAGAAGATATTATCGCAGGTTCTATTCTTTTTTATTCCATTCCAGCTTTAGCTTTGTTTGATAGTGGTGCTTCCCATAGTTTTGTATCTGTTTTTTTTGCTCTAAAGCATGGTTTGGTAGCTGAGTCTTTGCTTAGGACTTGCAAGATCATGACCGGGGGAGGCATTATCCTGGTTAATGATATTTGCAAGGATCGGAGAGTTACTCTGGAAGGCCGGGAGTTGAGTGCGTGTCTACTTGTAATGCCACTTCCGAGCTACGACATTATACTCGGGATGGATTGGTTGAGTAGGTATCGTGCTAGCATAGATTGTAGAGGAGGTAGAGTTTTGTTTGGTCCGCCAGGAGAGCCAGAGTTCGAGTTTGCTAGAGGAGCTGCGGAGCAGGGAGAAGGTATTATTTGTGGAGCTATGGTGGAAGACAAGGAGTTGCCACATCCGTTGATAGCAGAATTCTTGGATGTGTTTCGTGAGGAATTGTCAGGATTGCCGCCAGATCGAGATATTGAATTTTCTATAGATTTGGTGCCAGGTGCAGAACCAATTTCGCAATATGTCTATAGAGTAAACAACAGCGAGCTGGTCGAGTTGAAGAAGCAGGTGGACGAATTGCAGGATAAGGGGTTTATCAGATCGAGTTCTTCACCATGGAGAGCCCCGGTATTGTTTGTACCGAAGAAGGATGGATCGGTGCGTATGTGCATTGATTACAGGGCTTTGAATAATCTCACTATCAAGAATAAGTATCCTTTGCCACGGATTGATGATCTGTTTGATCAGTTGAGTGGTGCGAAGGTATTTTCTAAGATAGATTTGAGATCAGGCTACCATCAAGTGAAGGTGAAGCCGGAGGACATACCGAAGACTGCTTTTAGAACTCGGTATGGTCAGTACGAGTTTATGGTGATGCCGTTTGGTTTGACTAATGCACCGGCGGTATTTATGAACTTGATGAACAAGGTGTTCCACCAGTACCTTGACAAGTTCGTGGTGGTGTTCATCGACGACATACTCATATACTCGAGGACACCGGAGGAGCATGAGGAGCATTTGAGGATTGTGTTGGATGTGCTGAGGAAGGAGAAGCTGTATGGGAAGTTGTCCAAGTGTGAGTTTTTCCTGGACAAGGTAGAATTCTTGGGGCATGTTGTGACTGATGATGGTATTTCAGTGGATCCGAAGAAGATTTCAACAGTGGAATCTTGGAAGACTCCGAGTTCGGTAGCAGAGATCAGGAGTTTCTTGGGATTGGCAGGCTATTACAGGAAGTTTGTGCAAGATTTTTTGAGGATTGCCGAGCCGATGACCAGACTCACAAGGAAGGATGTAGAGTTTGTTTGGACGGAGGATTGCCAAGTTGCTTTTAAGGAGTTGAAGAAGAGGTTGACGTCTGCTCCTATTTTGACGTTGCCATCAGGGTTCGGAGGTTTCACTATTTATAGTGATGCATCGGGAAAGGGTTTAGGTTGTGTTCTTCAGCAGCATGGAAAAGTGATTGCCTATGCATCCAGGCAATTGCGTCCTCATGAAAAGAACTATCCTACCCATGATTTGGAGTTGGCAGCCGTCATATTCGCCCTGAATTTGTGGAAACATTATTTGTACGGAGAGCGTGTGGAGATCTTCATAGACCACAAAAGGTTGAAGTACGTTTTCACGCAGAAGGAGTTGAATATGAGGCAGCATCGGTAGTTGGAACTGATGAAGGATTTTGATATCTCTTTGCAATATCATCCTGGGAAAGCCAATGTAGTTGCCGATGCTTTGAGCAGGTATCCGGTATCTATGTTCTTAACGCAGGATCGATATTTATTGGAGGACTTGGAGAGCTTGGGTATTGAGGTGATTGTTCCTGGTGGTGCTATGCAGATGTGGGGATTGCAGATACACTCAGATTTGATGGACAGGATTAAGGCAGCACAGTATGATGATGTATCTTTGAGGAGTATCAGAGCTCAGGTGAGAGCAGGATTGGAGGATGATTTCACTATTGCAGATGATGGATCCTTAAGGCATGGAGTTAGATTGTGTGTGTCTAGTGGGGAGTTGCGCGAGGAGGTATTGCAGGAAGCACATTGCTCTCAGTATTCCATACATCCAGGTGCTAACAAGATGTATCGGGATATGCGAGAGAGTGTGTGGTGGTATGGCATGAAGAGGAAAGTGGCACAGTTTGTATCCAGATGCTTAGTGTGCCAGCAGGTGAAAGCCGTGAGGCAGAGGCCAGGAGGGTTACTTCAGCCATTACCCATTCCAGAGTGGAAGTGGAAACACATTACTATGGATTTTGTGTCCGGACTTCCACGATCTCCAGGAGGGAAAGATGCGATTTGGGTCATTGTTGATAGGTTGACCAAGTCGGCCCACTTTTTGCCTTTCAAGGTGGGTTTGTCTACGGAGAAGCTGGCAGAGATGTATGTGAGGCAGATCGTTAGGATACATGGAGTTCCCGTCAGTATAGTCTCAGATCGGGATAGTCGTTTCACATCTCATTTCTGGAGGAGTTTGTAGGAGAGTTTGGGCACTCAGCTCAAGTTCAGTACTGCATATCATCCCCAGACAGATGGGCAGTCTGAGCGGACTATCCAGACTCTCGAGGATATGTTGCGTACTTGTGTACTAGATTTTGGGGGTTCTTGGGAGGACTATCTCCATTTGGTAGAGTTTGCTTACAACAACAGTTACCAGGCCAGTATAGAGATGTCACCTTTTGAAGCTCTATATGGTCGGAGGTGTCGTACTCCTTTGTCTTGGGACGATGTTGGAGAGAGAGTTTTTCTTGGGCCAGAGATGGTTGTGGATGCAGCGGAGAAGGTTCAGTTGATCAGAGACAGACTTCGAGTGGCGCAGGACAGACAGCGGCATTGGGCCGATAGCCATCGAAGACCTTTGGAGTTCGAGGTATAGTTTAGATTTTGTTTGTGCTTGTTCTTGTTTGTTATAGATTAAGTTCTTAAGATGGTATTTTGTTCTTGGTGGGTGGTTTGGTGTTTCTGAGGATTTCTCCGACACGAGGCACGATTCGCTTCGGTGGAGGCAGAAAGCTTAGTCCGCGATTCATCGGACCTTTCACTATTCTAGAGAGGGTCGGTGCAGTTGCTTATAGACTAGACTTGCCACCTGCATTGGAGGGAGTGCACAACATGTTTCATGTGTCGCAGTTGAGACAATACGTGGCAGATCCTAGTCATGTATTGGATCACTCAGAGATAGAGGTGGGCCCTACTCTTAGCTATCCAGAGCAGCCAGTTGAGATTCTGGATCGGAGAGAGAAGGTGCTGAGGAACCAGACTATTCCTTTGGTACGCGTCGCATGGAGGCATCACTCTCCGGGGGAGTCAACCTGGGAGAGAGAGGATGACATGCGAGAGCGTTATCCATATTTGTTTGTATCTTGAGGTATGTTATTTCTAGTTCTGTTCATTAGTTAGTTGTGATTCTTTAGTTCTGTTCTGTATTTTTCTGGGGGTAGTTTTCGTCTTTGAATTTCGAGGACGAAATTATTTTAAGGAGGGTAGACTTGTCACTACCACATTTTGTTGTATTATTTAATTATTGTTGGATGTTATTTAATTATTTTGGACTTATTTTAGTGGACCCATGGACCAACATGAATTAAATAGTTAGATTTGGCCCATTTAGAAAGCCCATAGTTAAGGAGATGGATTAAATTAATTAAGTGATTAGACTAGAAGCTTCCTTCCTTAATTATTTCTTTATGAGAGGCCCCAAGGGGTACATTGGACATTTTATAATTGCTTGGGAGAGGGGCAAGGCCGGCCTATTAAAAGAGGGGGGAAATTTCTCTCTCCTCTCATTCTCATTCCAAATCTAGATCTAGAATTTCCCACTCCCAAATTCCCTCCATTCCCATTCCAATTTCCTACCAAATTTATCCCAAATTCTTCCTAATTCACCATTAGAAAGTTGAGAAGCAAGGATCTAGAAGGAGGAAGCAAGGATCTACAAAGAGGAGCAAGGATCTATAATTTGGAAGCAAGTTCATCTCAATTGGAGGTTTCATTGGGAATCCATCTCCCAATAGGTATAATTCAGTTTTTTCCATTAAAATAGGTTCTAAATCTGAGATTTAATCATGTAAAATCAACCCATATGTATGTACTACCCATAGGACTTTGTTTTATGTTCATAGGAGACCCATGGAGAAAGTTATGGTGCTTTTTGTGTCAATTTTGTTGGAATTCCGAATTTATATTTTGTTGTGTGTGTCAATTGATCCTATAGATCAATTGGGCATGTGTTTTTGTATTTGGGGCTAGTCTCGTGTCCATAATTTGGTACATGTGGTTCGTATCCCAACTATTTGGTGATACGTATCATTTTGGGGGTTTTTCCTCCGACACGGGGCTTTGAACATGTCATATTTTGACACGGACACATAGATCTACTTTTGACACTTTGATTTATTCATACATATTATTTGTGACTTGTTTGTGTCCTTCGGGGTGCAATTGGTTGTGTGTTGGGCTCGTGTCACATGCGTATCCTAGATCTAGTGGGATACGGTGTGAAACTTTCCAATTTGGTGTGTTTATGTGTAAGTCTAATTAATTATGCTTTAAATTCTTCATTTATAATTAGTAAATATATATAGATATTATATATTATTTTAGTGTATTTATTATGGTATTTATTGTAGCATAGATCTATATATTTCTATGTGTTCTAATGTGATGTATAAATATATATATATGTAGCTTCTTGCATGCAATTATATATGTACTTATGTTAATAAAATAATTTATACATAAATGGTTTGTAAAATATATTTATGTATTTAAATGTGTAATTATATTATTTATAATTATTATATAATTATTTGTATATTAATGAATGTATTTTTGTGTGTGCTTCTAGCCATGTTAAAATATGTACATTAATTGTGCAATGTGTTTTGTATCTATTAGTATTTGATTGTGTAAGTTATGTATATATATAGGTGTTTTTGTGAGGTATAATACTAATAATAATATATTATTTTATTTGTATAAATATTGGTTTGTATATACATTATTTAGAGTGTGTATAATATTGTATTATTAGTATACTTTGTGTGGGTATCTTTTGGGATCTAATTTTGATTCCTAAATTATTGTATTTTATTTTCTATATTATTTGTATAGATGTCTTGTGAGGATGACCTTGGTTTGACCATGTTTGACTTTAGTTGACTTTAGAGTTGACCATAGTTGACTTTTGACTTAGAATTTATTTATTGACCTAGAAGTTGACTAGTTTGACTTGTTCTCTTTCCGGGACCTTGTATTAATGTGGTATTCTATATCTAGGTCTTCGAGGTACCGAGTCAGACATCTGTAAGACTGTTCTT
Source organism: Iris macrosiphon (assembly GCA_036927795.1). NCBI lineage: Eukaryota > Viridiplantae > Streptophyta > Magnoliopsida > Asparagales > Iridaceae > Iris > Iris macrosiphon. The sequence goes on from JAYESA010000005.1 coordinate 137,077,388, forward strand.
TGGACTTCAGGCGAGTACATTCTCTGATAGTTTCTCATTTATGATATCCTCTATGTTCGTTGTATCTAGTGTAGATATACATGTTTCTCTTGACACTATGGTTACACGGATTGGTATATCCGGATCTCGTCATGAGATATTATTCCTTGGTATATGGTGTATATGGTGCAAGTATTGTTCATTGGTTATCTTGTACATGTACAGACACCGATTTTCGGGAGGAGTCGCTCTCTTCTTGGGAAATCTAGTGCCATAGCATACCGTGGTTGGATCTATTATACCAGTTGGGGGTAGGGAGTATTAGTATAGATATGTGATCAAATCCCTATTGAATAAAGTATTGGTAAGCGAATAGTGTTGATCATGCACCGCACGTATGATTAGCCAGGCCGCATTGTATCTTGCCCAAGCCGAACACATGTTAAGCTAGTACTCACACACTTAGTCATTAGTATTATTGTTTCATTGGCATATTGTTCATTATTGTATTTCTTTCCAGTATTTCCTTATTGTTTATATATCTCTTGTATCTATTTTGTGCATCTTGTTTATCCACAGCTATTTACTGTTACATAGTTTTTATCATGGATTAGAACTGCTGTTAGAGATGTACTCTGCTCTTTTCCTGACTGGATATATTTTTCCAGATGACACTGAGGAGTACCCTACCTATTATGGACCCCAGGATGTTGTGGGTTTAGATTCGGAGACCCTGGCTCAAGAGGGACTTATCCCAACTGAGACAGTTGACCCTGGAGTGTAGCTTTATAGTATGATAGTATTCTTTGGTACTGGATTTGTCTCCAGCTTATTTTGTTGCTCTTCAGACTCATTGATGTATTATTTTAAACTCATGAGTTGTATGGTGACTATTCTATTCCTATCTGATTCGTGTTCATTCTATCTTAGTTCTGTGATTGAGTATACTATCATTATTGGTGGTTCATTATATTAGATAGATTATCTAGACAGCGTTCTACCGCCGATTCTGCGGCGTAGGCTGGGCGTTGTTTCCGACTAGTACCCTTACCCCGGGTGCGGGTCATGACACTCTCATCCTTGTCCACCCGGAAGTCTTCATGCAAGATACTTGAACCAATATTTCTATAAGCCTCATCGCATGATATTCTCTGCTATTCTTCATAAGACTAGCTCCACCGATGAGATTACTTACTTAGAAATGTCAGGTCTTTATCACTTGCATTTTACTGTTCCCATCATCCTTCTAAAGACCATTATCAACTCCTTGGTTCGATGTTGCAAGAAAGGGTGTAACCTACTCTACGCCATCTACTTGCCTATCATCTTTGAGCATTTTTATATTCCTTTGGATGACTGTCTATTTCTCGATGAGCCTGCTTATCTTACTAGAGCTTATAGGACTGAGCCTACCTTTCCCCCTCCTCCTTCTCCTCCACCTGATGATGACTCATCCTCCTCTAGTTCTTATGGCCATCTTGCTATTCCTCCTGCTATATCTGCTCTACTTGCTACTTTGGATTCTGTCACTACCACGTTCCAAAAACAGGGGTATTTTCGACATTTTACAATATTTAATATTATGGTATTTACAATTAATTAATTGCCTGATAGTATATTTGATTTAAATGATTATGTGTGATGTGTAATTACATATAGTATTAGATACAGTGTTCAATTATTTTGAGCTAGCAGACTTGACCTAGAAGCCCGGTAGATGAACACCTGTCCAAATTATGGAATTTGGTATTTAATTGTTTTATCTAGAATTTAATTCTTGAATTTGTAATTAATTACCGTATTTTATTTAATTATTTCGCATTGCCTTTGCTTCGATATTTGGAGCACTACCTTGACTTTTGTCTTCCAACAAATTTTACAATCTTGCCCTAGACATGCCCGCCTTCCATTCTGCTATTTTTTAACTCATAATTATGCTCTCTGTACATTGTTTCTAGCCGCACAAAAATCGTCGCAGACGTTATTTAATAAAATTCCTATTTTATCGTTGTGCGTTCCAATCGAAAATTGGAGGAAATCTTGACCTATTTTTCGTGCGGCCCAAATTAGGGTAATATCCTGTTCTGAGTCTACTTCATTATTGGTATTGATGACCTGACCTGATTTTGGCCCCTTGTACTCCTAATTAATTTCGAACACAGCTTGCATTTTATTTCTAATTAAATTGAGGATAATATTTTGACTGATTTCATAAATCCTAATTTAATTCTAATACCCGAATAATTAAACCCGTGCCTAACGCACAACACCCTCTCACCATGAAAATTACTAAATATATTTTTCTCCACAATTTTTGTGTCATTTTATGTGTTTGTGCAATTTCCCAAATTTAAGGGGCTAAGTTGCAATTATCCAATTGTAGGTGTCATCACCCCATTGGTTCAACCAAATGGAGAAGCCCAATTTTGACTAGTCAACACCCCATCCTCACATGTAGAAAATCTTCTTCATGACAAATCAGGACCACCCATTTTAAATGGGTGCATCCTCACCCTTGATTTTCCACATACACTCTCTCTATTTAATGTACTATCAAGCTCTAATCCCAAAAATTTAACCTAGGAAAACCCCCAAGAGTCTCCACCCGTAGCCTCCTCTATTCTTCCTTTTCTCCACTTCTTTAATTTCCTTTCTTCCTCCTTCTTCTTCTTCCTTCTTTTTCAAAACTTAAGGAGAAGGGGAAAAACACCCAGCCACACTGTTCACCACCCAACTCCAACTCGAGTCCGGCCGGCCAAGCCCTGACCCCGACCCCGGCCTGCCCCGGCCTGCCGCTGCCGCCGCCCGCCCGCCTGCTGCTGCCGCCGCCTGCTGCTGCTCCGCCCGCTGATGCAGCTGCTCCGGCCGCTGCCTGCCGCAGTTCGGCCATCCGAGTCGAGCCGACCCCGGCGAGCCGAGTTTCTCCCACCGGAGCACCTCGAACCGAACTCCCTCTGCTCATCCCGAGTCCCTCTCGAAGGCGTCATCCAGTTCGACAAGCCAGCCGAAACAGCCCGCTCCAAGCTCATCTCCTGGGCGCAGGTGGGTGTTCTAGCAAGATGAGGTGTTTTGGGCCTGCTTGTGTTCTCAGCAATTGGGAGGTTCAGCCATGGATTCCCTGTTCTTGACTTTGATCTCCCATCCTGTTCTCCAGAGCATGTTCATGAGAAATCAGAAGCCTTGGTGAAGTCCTCAACGGAGATCGCCTTGTTGATGCTCCTTACAAGCTTGACTTTCGGGAAGATCAGAAATCCAAATTGATATGCAAGAAGAAGCTGACAAAAGAAGAGGTATCACAGTTTAGAAGTGCAGTCACGAAAGACTACTACTTTCAAATGTACTATGATGACCTTCCTATTTGGGGATTCATTGGGAAAGTTGACAAGGAAGGCAAAATTGATCCAAGTGAATACAAGTACTATGTCTACTGTCACATCCACTTTGAAGTCCCTTATAATAATGATCATGTGATTGAGATCAACGTCCATACCGATCCCAATACATTGGTGGACGTCACCGAGGATAGGGATGTTGAGGTGGAGTTCCTGTACTCAGTTATGTGGAAGGAAACTGACACTGCATTTGAGAAGAGGATGGAAAGGTACTCGCAGTCTTCATCAATGCCACACCACTTGGAGATTCACTGGTTCTTGATAGTAAATTCATGTATTACTGTTCTCTTGACTGGATTCCTTGCCACAATTCTAATGAGGGTGCTGAAGAACGATTTTGTCAAGTATGCTGATGATGAGGAAGGAGTTGACGACCAAGAAGAGACCGGGTGGAAATATATCCATGGAGATGTCTTTCGGTATCCCAAGTACAAGTCTTTATTTGCTGCTTTCCTTGGTTTTGGCACCATTTTGGTTGTTCTTCTAATCTGGACACTTGTAACCTCTCCTTTACTTGTTTTGGGTGGAATTGCTGGTAAAAACAGCAAGGTGGAGTTTCAATCTCCTTGTCGTACAACCAAGTATCCTAGAGAGATTCCACCACTGCCTTGGCACCGAGGAACTATTCCACAAATGACAATGGCTGGTTTTCTTCCCTTCAGTGCCATCTGCATTGAACTTTACTACATATTTGCTAGTGTGTGCACTACCACCACCATCATCTACTCCCCTGTGAGTTTCTCCCCCTCTCTTTTCTTCCCTCTTTGGTATTAACTAATACATGTATATATAATATATGTAAGTATATATACATATATATAAACTTATTTTTCACATAGGTATAAACATGTATTATATATGTGTTTTAGTATTTATTGTTATATATATATAATGTATTGGCATATATATATGTGTGTATATATATTTCTGTATATAACCTTAGTATTTTTAATATATATTGTATATGTATTTAATTTGATATACATATATATTATAAGTAATTAATGTTAGTAAAGATATGTATATTTATTTATGTATATCCTACTAGATGACCCTAGTTGACTAGTGCCCTGCCTGGCATAGCTCTGAGGCCAGTATATTCTTCTGTGTGTTAGGGCAGTATCTGATACAAGTGTTATATTTGTGATATGTTATAGGACTGTTGGTTTACCCAGGGGATACTCTGGAACAGGACCTCGGTATATTCACCAGCTAAGGACCCAAGGCGAGTACATTCTCTGATTAGTTTCTAATTTATGATATCTCCTATGTTCACTGTAACTAGTGTAAATATCCATGATCTTGACACGATGGTTACACGGATTGGTATACACGGATCTCGTCATGAGATGTTATTCCTTATTCATGGTGTAGCTTGTACGAGACTTGTTTCCTTGATATCTTGTGCATGTACAGACACTAATTCCCGGGGAGATTTGCTACCTTCCTAGGGAATCCTGTGCCATAGCGTACCATGATTGGATCTACTATACCAGTCGGGGGTTTGGGGAGTACTTTAGTGTAGATATGTGATCATACCCAACTTTATATGCACCATAGCTCACCCCACATCTCACGTCGGGTGCGGCCTGACCATTTATATGCTCTATAGCTGTTACGTGTGATTAGCCTGATCTCTACATGCACCATAGCTAACCAACGGTTAGCCTGACTTTATATGAACCATAGCTAATCACATGTAACCAGCCTGATCAAGTTCCCAAGCCGATCACATGTTGAAGCTAGTATTCACACACTTAGTCATAGAACTCTTGCTCATTGACATATTGCTTCTCTTCCTGCATTTACTTACAGTATTTTCCAGTATTTCTTTCATTGTACATTTCTCGTACCTATACATGCATCTGGTATGTTTCCATCTAGAACTGCTACATAGCTTATGTCATTTATATAGAACTGCTATTTAGAGATGTACTTTGCTCCTTCCTGACTGGAAAATAATTTTTCCAGACTGTGACCTTAGTAGACTGGCTCTGACATACTTGGGGATTGGAAGTAATGATTGCAGGTATGATTATGTTGTCTTTAGACTAGTGTTGTATTCTTTTATTTCTTCAAATTCCCATCGTGCTGTAGTTGTGATTGAGTATGTTGTGAATATTTTTATAGTATTATCCGAATCTCCTTATGGAGTTGAATACTAGCGTGAGATTGTTAGATAGTACATGACCTAGACAGCGTTCTACCGCCGATGCTGCGGCGTAGGCTGGACGTACCCACGCACTCGTGCCCCTAAACCGGGTGCGGGTCGTGACACGTTTTTAGTGGTGGCCCATGCAGGTCTGACTTCGCAAGTTGTGCGATGTCGTAGTAGTGCGACGTCATAGTTGTACTACTACGTACCTGCTATAGAATATAGGTCATAGGATACTAGGATGAGAGAGGATACTCAATCACAAATTCTTGAGAGATTCCTGGGACGACCCCTTGAGAATCTTATTATAATTTTCAATTTAAATCTTTTTCCTTGTTTCCGTCCGCTCTCGCTTGTTGTTACTGAACTTGATTCTTGTTGAGCAGTTATTAAATTAAATTCTTGGTATCATTGTTAAGTTCGATTCTTGTTGACCAGTTGTTAACTTTAATTCTTGGTATCGTTGTTGAGATTTCAAATTGAGATGAATTTTACGGACTAGAATTTATGGTATCATCTGATGACATATATTGATGAGGACAGTGAGGAAGGTAAAACGTCTACTTTGGTTATGGAACCTAGAATTTATCGCAGCCATATTAGCTGTCGTGACGAGAACGTAGGAGCCTAACTTGGATGTACATACTTTAGTTATGAGATTTAGAGTTTCTCGCAGCCATACCGGTTGGCGTGGCGAGTATTCTAGATGACATGATTATAGGGTTGTATACCTTAGTTACGGAACCTGTCGTTTATCGCATCTATGCTTACTGGCGTGGCGAGGATTCTGAGTGTCATGATTTCGGATAGACGTGTATGATTATCAGGTTGTATCTTAAATTGGTTCTTAAAATATCATCTCAAGACTTATCTATTTCTGTTATTCCAGGACTTTGTTCCACCGCTTCTTTCTTTACTAGCAGTAAAGATACCTTCTGTCCTCAATTCAGTCTTTGAGCTCCTATTCCTTGAGGATTTCTTGTTAAGTATGATAATTAGTGGCTTGTAATTTTGTTTGTGTCTTGTATTAGTATTGACTGTGTTGCTAGTGAGTTGTAAGTGTTTCTTAGTTGGACATGTGAGCAGTAGGCTTTAATCTAGAGTTAGCCCTTAGCATAGTACCTTGTACCAATGATTCTAGGAGTAGTGTCATTAGAGACTGAGAGTTAAGGAGAGTATAGAGTATCAGTGATAGTTCTCAGAGTTAGTATCAGAGCCAATTACCCGTCCTGGACAATCATGATTATGTAATTGAGTGATCTATGTAAACGATTAAGTATCCGGGAATTGTGTTAAGGATTTATGGAGCATGATGTCCAATTTGATGATTGATATCGGAAATGTTAAAGGTAAAGAGATGTATATGTATAAATGGTTTAATGAGATGTCATAAGTAGAGAAATATCAGGATTAGTAATGGAAGTTGTGGAGCGTATCACGGATTAGTTTAATAGGCTTTAAAGGATTAAAGGAAATACATATACAACCATCGAGATGAGGAACCATACACATACCCATGAGAGTAAAGAAACATGAGTGTTATAGAGGATACAGGTGATCATGAGTTCTAATGAGCTTGATGAGATAATCCATTAATGCGGCTAGTGATATAATACCAAGAGTGCTAATAATTCTATATCGAGGATTAGTCGAGAATAACGTTAATAACAGTAAGCACTCTGTGTGATGATAATTAAATGATATACCAGTTGACATAAATTGAAATCATGAAAGAAAATACAGGTGATGATAACTTTGATCATTGGAGGTAATAGTACAAGTGATTCAGGCAGTACAATTTTAGTACAAAATTATAGACACTAGATGCATTGAGTGCACCTTGAGTATTAGAGACCGAGAGCACTGATATGTACCTTTGTGGAGTTATAAATTAAAAAGGTGGAAATAAAAAAATTTATTTTAGAATAATTGAGGAGTTGAGATTACGTCAAAAAAAAAAAAAAAAAAAATTGGAGGATTTCAAATATTGATTCAATAAAAATGGTCAAGGCTACAAAGAAATTTAGAAGTGATTAAAATTTTATTTCGATGTTGAGTATCTGACTTTGAGGAGGTAAATACAATTTATTTTAAGTTGATCGAGAAGTTAAACCTTGATGATTATTTTGAGGATAAATTTTATGGTAGATGAGAAATATGAATGGATAGATGATATACATGTGTAAGGATCTGTTGACTTGAGCATGATCGAGATGGCACCGCAGACTGACTTGGGTGTCCATCTAAAATTGTATTGGAAAGAGAGGTACTTAGTATGGTGTTACATTGGGTGTGCACTGGAGTGATGAGAACAAATAGTATGGACAATTGTAGTAGGAACGAGAACTAGCAGTGGGTGTACTAAAGTAGAACAGGGGTACTTAAAGAGATAGAGGTATCAAATTTTACATGCACCAATTGACCTATAATCGTGTTAGAGGTTCTTGGTATCAGATTTTGGTATTAATAGATAGGTGTGTGCAATATGGATATATTCATGGATCTTGTGGATTGATGATTTGTTGACATGAGTACCAGTGTACAGGAATAGGAAGTTAGATAGTGAATGTGTTAGAGTTAAGTGTATGCTAGAGATAGGAGATACCGCAAGAAATATGTTAGCAGGTTCCTTCTTTTCTCATGTTGTTTTCGTCTTCTGATTGATTGATTCCCTAGTACCGTGGTTTGTATTCGTGATTTACTTGTTAGAATATAGCTAGTAGTACACCCTGACAGAGACTGCAATACCATGACAGGATACATGACCTATATATTTTCTTAGATTGCATGACTGTAGGTAGAACCTTCTTAAACCATGATCATTGGGGTTTTGACCATAGCAAGGATCTATGACAAGGTTATGACTTGACAAAATGGGACAAGATGATTAGAAATTCAAGGATAAGCATTTATGAGTTGATATAACAGAATTGCTGGATCATTGGTTTTACAAGGATCGAGATATGATTGAAATTTGAGGATAAACGCTAATTTAAATAAAGGATTAAAAATTTAACATGGCAGAATTGATGATTGTTAATTTCAGGAAGGTTGATTGTGATATAATTTATCATTACAAAATTGAGGAAATTGGAAAATTGTCAGTATATATATTTGATTGCAATATAGTAATTTAAATTTTATTATTGCGGACGTTGCATTTGAAGGATCCATAGGTGTCGCATTGTTAAGTATTTTGAGGAAAGAGGAGATCGAGGAATAAAATTATTGATGGACTAATGGGACGAGATTACAATTATATATGTGCATAGATTAAAATCAAATTTGAGGAGTGGATATTAAATTCCGAGTATTGAATTATTAACTAAACCTTTCGGGAAATTTTTGAAAAAAAAAAAAAAAAAAACAGACCTTGATTTTATTTCGAGGATTTTCGGAATGCAACAATTTCAGAATTTTTGAAAAGTCGTGAAAAGACATTGTGGATTATAACCTGATTTCATGGATGATGAATTTAAATTTTGAGAGAAATAATAATGTGTATGATAAACACTACTATGAGGATTTTAAATTTCGAGGACGAAATTCTTTTAAGGTGGGTAGACTTGTCACTACCACGTTCCAAAAACAGGGGTATTTTCGACATTTTACAATATTTAATATTATGGTATTTACAATTAATTAATTGCCTGATAGTATATTTGATTTAAATGATTATGTGTGATGTGTAATTACATATAGTATTAGATACAGTGTTCAATTGTTTTGAGCTAGCAGACTTGACCTAGAAGCCCGGTAGATGAACACCTGTCCAAATTATGGAATTTGGTATTTAATTGTTTTATCTAGAATTTAATTCTTGAATTTGTAATTAATTACCGTATTTTATTTAATTATTTCGCATTGCCTTTGCTTCGATATTTGGAGCACTACCCTGACTTTTGTCTTCCAACAAATTTTACAATCTTGCCCTAGACATGCCCGCCTTCCATTCTGCTATTTTTTAACTCATAATTATGCTCTCTGTACATTGTTTCTAGCCGCACAAAAATCGTCGCAGACGTTATTTAATAAAATTCCTATTTTATCGTTGTGCGTTCCAATCGAAAATTGGAGGAAATCTTGACCTATTTTTCGTGCGGCCCAAATTAGGGTAATATCCTGTTCTGAGTCTACTTCATTATTGGTATTGATGACCTGACCTGATTTTGGCCCCTTGTACTCCTAATTAATTTCGAACACAGCTTGCATTTTATTTCTAATTAAATTGAGGATAACATTTTGACTGATTTCATAAATCCTAATTTAATTCTAATATCCGAATAATTAAACCCGTGCCTAACGCACAACACCCTCTCACCATGAAAATTACTAAATATATTTTTCTCCACAATTTTTGTGTCATTTTATATGTTTGTGCAATTTCCCAAATTTAAGGGGCTAAGTTGCAATTATCCAATTGTAGGTGTCATCACCCCATTGGTTCAACCAAATGGAGAAGCCCAATTTTGACTAGTCAACACCCCATCCTCACATGTAGAAAATCTTCTTCATGACAAATCAGGACCACCCATTTTAAATGGGTGCATCCTCACCCTTGATTTTCCACATACACTCTCTCTATTTAATGTACTATCAAGCTCTAATCCCAAAAATTTAACCTAGGAAAACCCCCAAGAGTCTCCACCCGTAGCCTCCTCCATTCTTCCTTTTCTCCACTTCTTTAATTTCCTTTCTTCCTCCTTCTTCTTCTTCCTTCTTTTTCAAAACTTAAGGAGAAGGGGAAAAACACCCAGCCACACTGTTCACCACCCAACTCCAACTCGAGTCCGGCCGGCCAAGCCCTGACCCCGACCCCGGCCTGCCCCGGCCTGCCGCTGCCGCCGCCCGCCCGCCTGCTGCTGCCGCCGCCTGCTGCTGCTCCGCCCGCTGATGCAGCTGCTCCGGCCGCTGCCTGCCGCAGTTCGGCCATCCGAGTCGAGCCGACCCCGGCGAGCCGAGTTTCTCCCACCGGAGCACCTCGAACCGAACTCCCTCTGCTCATCCCGAGTCCCTCTCGAAGGCGTCATCCAGTTCGACAAGCCAGCCGAAACAGCCCGCTCCAAGCTCATCTCCTGGGCACAGGTGGGTGTTCTAGCAAGATGAGGTGTTTTGGGCCTGCTTGTGTTCTCAGCAATTGGGAGGTTCAGCCATGGATTCCCTGTTCTTGACTTTGATCTCCCATCCTGTTCTCCAGAGCATGTTCATGAGAAATCAGAAGCCTTGGTGAAGTCCTCAACGGAGATCGCCTTGTTGATGCTCCTTACAAGCTTGACTTTCGGGAAGATCAGAAATCCAAATTGATATGCAAGAAGAAGCTGACAAAAGAAGAGGTATCACAGTTTAGAAGTGCAGTCACGAAAGACTACTACTTTCAAATGTACTATGATGACCTTCCTATTTGGGGATTCATTGGAAAAGTTGACAAGGAAGGCAAAATTGATCCAAGTGAATACAAGTACTATGTCTACTGTCACATCCACTTTGAAGTCCCTTATAATAATGATCATGTGATTGAGATCAACGTCCATACCGATCCCAATACATTGGTGGACGTCACCGAGGATAGGGATGTTGAGGTGGAGTTCCTGTACTCAGTTATGTGGAAGGAAACTGACACTGCATTTGAGAAGAGGATGGAAAGGTACTCGCAGTCTTCATCAATGCCACACCACTTGGAGATTCACTGGTTCTTGATAGTAAATTCATGTATTACTGTTCTCTTGACTGGATTCCTTGCCACAATTCTAATGAGGGTGCTGAAGAACGATTTTGTCAAGTATGCTGATGATGAGGAAGGAGTTGACGACCAAGAAGAGACCGGGTGGAAATATATCCATGGAGATGTCTTTCGGTATCCCAAGTACAAGTCTTTATTTGCTGCTTTCCTTGGTTTTGGCACCATTTTGGTTGTTCTTCTAATCTGGACACTTGTAACCTCTCCTTTACTTGTTTTGGGTGGAATTGCTGGTAAAAACAGCAAGGTGGAGTTTCAATCTCCTTGTCGTACAACCAAGTATCCTAGAGAGATTCCACCACTGCCTTGGCACCGAGGAACTATTCCACAAATGACAATGGCTGGTTTTCTTCCCTTCAGTGCCATCTGCATTGAACTTTACTACATATTTGCTAGTGTGTGCACTACCACCACCATCATCTACTCCCCTGTGAGTTTCTCCCCCTCTCTTTTCTTCCCTCTTTGGTATTAACTAATACATGTATATATAATATATGTAAGTATATATACATATATATAAACTTATTTTTCACATAGGTATAAACATGTATTATATATGTGTTTTAGTATTTATTGTTATATATATATAATGTATTGGCATATATATATGTGTGTATATATATTTCTGTATATAACCTTAGTATTTTTAATATATATTGTATATGTATTTAATTTGATATACATATATATTATAAGTAATTAATGTTAGTAAAGATATGTATATTTATTTATGTATATCCTACTAGATGACCCTAGTTGACTAGTGCCCTGCCTGGCATAGCTCTGAGGCCAGTATATTCTTCTGTGTGTTAGGGCAGCATCTGATACAAGTGTTATATTTGTGATATGTTATAGGACTGTTGGTTTACCCAGGGGATACTCTGGAACAGGACCTCGGTATATTCACCAGCTAAGGACCCAAGGCGAGTACATTCTCTGATTAGTTTCTAATTTATGATATCTCCTATGTTCACTGTAACTAGTATAAATATCCATGATCTTGACACGATGGTTACACGGATTGGTATACACGGATCTCGTCATGAGATGTTATTCCTTATTCATGGTGTAGCTTGTACGAGACTTGTTTCCTTGATATCTTGTGCATGTACAGACACTAATTCCCGGGGAGATTTGCTACCTTCCTAGGGAATCCTGTGCCATAGCGTACCATGATTGGATCTACTATACCAGTCGGGGGTTTGGGGAGTACTTTAGTGTAGATATGTGATCATACCCAACTTTATATGCACCATAGCTCACCCCACATCTCACGTCGGGTGCGGCCTGACCATTTATATGCTCCATAGCTGTTACGTGTGATTAGCCTGATCTCTACATGCACCATAGCTAACCAACGGTTAGCCTGACTTTATATGAACCATAGCTAATCACATGTAACCAGCCTGATCAAGTTCCCAAGCCGATCACATGTTGAAGCTAGTATTCACACACTTAGTCATAGAACTCTTGCTCATTGACATATTGCTTCTCTTCCTGCATTTACTTACAGTATTTTCCAGTATTTCTTTCATTGTACATTTCTCGTACCTATACATGCATCTGGTATGTTTCCATCTAGAACTGCTACATAGCTTATGTCATTTATATAGAACTGCTATTTAGAGATGTACTTTGCTCCTTCCTGACTGGAAAATAATTTTTCCAGACTGTGACCTTAGTAGACTGGCTCTGACATACTTGGGGATTGGAAGTAATGATTGCAGGTATGATTATGTTGTCTTTAGACTAGTGTTGTATTCTTTTATTTCTTCAAATTCCCATCGTGCTGTAGTTGTGATTGAGTATGTTGTGAATATTTTTATAGTATTATCCGAATCTCCTTATGGAGTTGAATACTAGCGTGAGATTGTTAGATAGTACATGACCTAGACAGCGTTCTACCGCCGATGCTGCGGCGTAGGCTGGACGTACCCACGCACTCGTGCCCCTAAACCGGGTGCGGGTCGTGACAGATTCCATTCAGGACATGGTTCATGAGCATTTTTAGTTGCAAGATGAGATAATCATCAATCATTTATGTGACCAGGACATGATGCTTATCACTCATTTTTTTGACTAGGACTATCATACCACTCTTCATGCACATGTTATTTCCAACACCTTGCCAGACCTCCAGTACAGTTTATCTCAGCACCCAGCTAGACCATTTTTGATGGCACGTGATCCTTCTCGTGCTAGCGGATTGATGATACTATGGTTATGAGATACTTGGACCCTAGTATTGTATACTATGATCCCAACCATTCTACTAAGGACCCTCTGGCTGGTGACGGTCATTAGTTGTTGTAGTGCTTCTGGCTCAGACTTTAGTAGAGATTGATATTGATGATGTTCTAGTTCTAGATTTTTATTTTGTCTTTAGTATGGACTATGTCACTATGTCATGCACTAGTTTATTTGTTGTCTAGTATTTTTAGTTGTTTCTGAACAATGTCATTAGTTTATCTATTTGTGTTTGGGTATTGTCTATTTTGCAATGATATCGATGCATGTTCTCTTTTCCATTATATAATTTTATGTTGGACTATGATACATCATATTTTGTGTATGTTGCTTCACTCTGTTGTTTTATTGTTTTGTATGTTGCTTCGCCAACTACATGGGAGCCATCCATATGTTTTGATGAAATGATAAAGGGGGATAACATGTTGATACTCAATAGAGAATATGCTGATACTGATACTCCTCAATATTTTAATACAAGAGACAATACTTCATAGAGGTGCTCTCACATATTATGAGGGAGCCGTCACTATTTTTCATATCAGAGTTAAATTTTCGTATCAGTCACAGTTTGTCAATTATCAAAATGGGAGAGATTGTTGGCCCATTTGGTCACGATCAACTTGATTTTGATATTTAACTAAACATTGATTCGATATAATGCAATATGGTGCAACTGACAAACAAGAAGAAAATCACTGTTATTGTTTCACGACAAGAATGCTGAAAGTTTGTGTCTGGTTATTTTTATTTTATTATGTATTTGATATTTTATTTGAGTCTAGGATTTATGCAAGTCGAAGTCACACTAGCAACTATATGAGCTCAAGTCCACTTAAACTAACCAACCTATATCAAACTTCACTCAAACCAGAACCAAACCCAAACTCCACCAAACTCACAACTAGCTAAAACCTTTCCACAAACATTCAGGACACACGGTGAAAAAACTCGGGCCAAACTCAGTCATTCTGACCTAGCTACCCTTGTTTCTCGTTCCTCTAGGAGAATATGGTACCAACGTTTGAATATTTGAATATTTGGTGACTGAACCCAGCCCAAACTCGGTCTATAAAAAGACTATAAATATACTTGATTCTATACCATTCTCATCAATCAATTCTCACTTTCATCTCTTATATATTATGAGCTTCAACCCTTACCATCTCCAAGAAACAACTTCCTATGCCCTCGAACTGCCAAAATACGGTTTCGATTAGAAGTTGTTCGAGTTGTATTAGCTTAGAAAATTCTAAGTCTCATCTTCCATTTCAAGTGTGAAATCGATGTGCTCTTCGGATCAAAGTGCATGGTTGTAAGAAGTCGACAAGCTCTTCGGATCAACACTTGTGTTGTACTCTATTATTCTAATAATGGATTAACACCGAGCAATATACTCGACACTGGATTGCCTTCCACGAGGGACACCAGTATACATCGTGGTGTTAGCGTTTATGACTTCTTACCCTACATTTATTTCTTTATATTCTTGTTGAGTATTTTCTGTTGGTAATTAGTAATAAATTATTGGATATTGTTAGAGTATTTACTGTTTAACTCTATTCACCCCCTCTAGAGTTGCCTTCATGAAATAATCGTAATAGTATGTGAATCAAGACCTAAATAATTATGAAATACCTTATATTAATGTTAAATACTCGAGCAAGTCCTTGAGTACATAACAAATATACTTGTAGCTACTCCCTTCTCTTATATATATGCCTACTCTTTCAATCTATAGCCGCACCAAAATTATAATGACCCGCTCTGCTCAGCCCGGAGAGCCGATTAAAATGGTGCAAGTGTGACGACCAGTCCTGCATAGCTCGACGAGATGACTCGCTTGATGCAAAGTCATTCAGACTTGGCCCTTCGGCAAAAGTTCAGACTTAGACTTTTCAAAGGCGCATTTGGAGTCTCGCTCGGCTGATACGATTTATCGCTAAGGTGGGTGGCTCTAATGAATATGTCTTTGCTTAGCCTGCACATCTAAAATATAAACGATACATGCTAGTTGCTAAATAAATCATCGATTGCATGCTAATAAATGAAGTCAACGTACCAGGCTAAGGGAATAATCCAATTTTGTATTACTTGTGTAGAACATGGAAATGAACTTGGAATCCTAGTTAAGCTCTCGCACTGAACCTCCACGCTCATGCTAATCGTACGACTTATGATCTAAGTAGACTTTGTCGCATGTTTCGTATAGTGCTCATATTTTATGTTGTTTTAATGCTTGTTACTTCAATTCGTGCGACGACCTGAAAACACGACATGATACATGTCTGGATTTACTTGGTTTATTGGAAGACTATCGAATAGTCGTTCCCCTCAAGTCTGAACATGAAAGTATCAAGGACCGTACCGTATTTCATTTATGTTATCTTAAAATGACTCATATGGTAACTTAGTATTTTGATCGTCATTGGTCATGGACAACCTGTTCACAGGTCTATGGTTCCTATGGATGGTACGCCGGGGCATGACAAAAATACTTGAACAGATCAACTCAATAACTCCACAAAGCCTCTTCTTTATTGTCCAACTTTGAATACATCTCGTACAAATTTAAAGGTGACTCTAGCACAACTTTTCATCCTTTCTCAATAAATATGAGCTCACTCACGTCTTAGCTAAATCCATTGAACAGCTTAGACCACCAAAATTGATTCAACCATTTTTAAAACTTTGCCAACATTATTTGTCTCAAATAATATTGTGTCTCAAATAAAACTATACTTTTTAAAATCACTATACGAGATATCACTAGTGAACTACTTTACAAACACAAGCATCAAGAAACTAATGCAGACTAAAGCAAACCTACTCATGCAATATATTATACTTGCTCTATTCTGAATTAGAAGGGATATAGCTAAAACCAGCTAGATACAATTTTCATGGGGCTATCCATATTACAATTTATCTATTAATATATCCTAATCAATCCATCTCAAATTCTTATAAGGAGATCAAAAAACTTATCACAATGTCTAGACTTTTATCCAACTAATATCAATACAGTTAAGGCCAAAATCAACTAATATCTCCATTCAAACCTAAATGATCTAAACCGTCCTTAAGAGATCAAATTCAATTATCAACCAAGTTACCAAACCTAGCTTCTAATCAAAATTATGCATCAATGCCTAGTCGTAAAAATCCCACTATCCCAGAATTTACTACTAAATCAATCTACGTTCCATGTCCCAAGAATTTCTTAATCCTAGAAATTAACTAACCAAATCTAATTCACTTATTTTGCATACATCAATCATACTCTTTTCAATATGATGACAAATTCGCTCAACATCGTTCAATCCTACTTTTGCTTCAAATTTCTAAAAAAAATCTATATTCAAGTGAAGTTAGTTCCAACTATGTCATGATCTAACCAATGAATGCCAATTTTTTTCACTGACAAAAGTACTACCAATACCCAAAAGTTCTACTATTCAGTTAAATATAAAGTCATCATCAATTAATTTCCAAGGATCGATCTTAATTCATAGTTATCTTTGCTAACATAATTAAACCATATATCCATCTCACTTGTTAACTTATGTCTAATAATAAAAAATTGAACCATCAAAACTCAATCTATTTCATGAGCCAAAACGTAATCCTTTCAACCAATTTCTTATTACGATACGATCAAAGTAGAGAGTTGATTGCTAATCCAAGTATTATAGATTAAAGACAAAATAATATTATCTCAAGGGAGATCAATCCAGAACCAAGTTAGATTTAATCTAAAGATCATATTACTATCAATTACTTTTCCAAGCGCACAATCTTGAATCACAATCCAATTTATCAAGAAAATTTTATACATAACCTCTACTTGAGTATGATCAACTAAGATAATCAATAATAAGTAATCAAGCCACTAAATCTAAATATAATTTTGTTATTCCAACCATAAGCAATCAATTAAAATTTCCAAGAACCAGATAACTTCCTAGGCTTACCTCCCAATATTTGTTATTTCTTCTCTATTCTTATTGCAATTTACCTAGGCAAACATTTTCTAAGGTCATAATATCGATTCCTAACGCTCAATATTAAACATATGGTGGCTAGCTAACTCATTAGTCATACTTAAAGATTTAACTTATCTCTAATGGATAACTAGAACATTGTACCCATTCTATGTCTTAAGGCCAGACCTTATCAAACAAATCTAAGAAATTCACCCAAACTTGGGGGAATACTTCTAACAAAAAGAAAACTAATAAACCAACCCAGATATGCCCGCCAATGTAAGCATAATAAAAGAAATTCAAACGTCAAAGTCTATCTAGCATAATTGTTGCCTAGGATAACTACGCCAAATAATTTATTTTTGGCTACATCATAATCGATGAAACCAATTTAATTAACTCTTATAGTCCAAATCTTAAATCCGTATGATAAATTTCACCAATCCAAATCATAAATCTCAATTTGCCTTTTCCATAATCCATTAATCATAACTTGTTCACAATTAAAATATAACATACTTAAATTTTATGCGTTCAATTTACTATTATAGTCAAAATCAACTCAAAATCAATCAATACGTCAAGGCTTTTTCGTAGCCATCAATTGCCTCAAATTAACAAATCCATTCATGTAAAAATTATAAGTCGACTTAGAAATTCTCAAAATCCATCAATTTTGCCACTCTGGATCTACTAAATTAATCATAAGAAATTTTAACATTTGCTAAGCCGAGTTTAACTAATATTCATTCATGCCATGTTCAGGATTACATAACCTAGTCATAAGAACTCCAATACTACCATTCAATCCATCTGTAGTATATATAGCTAGAATCCAACAGGACAATATAATTCATCGATTCTATATGTTACACGATCATCATTCGTCCGGCCACAATATCCATGAGTTAACGTATGTCGATCTTCGATACACCTTAGTCACATCAAATATATATGTAAC
Source organism: Iris macrosiphon (assembly GCA_036927795.1). Lineage (NCBI taxonomy): Eukaryota > Viridiplantae > Streptophyta > Magnoliopsida > Asparagales > Iridaceae > Iris > Iris macrosiphon. Next base: position 137,095,845 of record JAYESA010000005.1, read on the forward strand.
TAGAAAAAATATTCATTCGCTAAACTTAAATTTGTTTCAAACAATATTATCCACCTAACTAGGTGTAAGAACAACTATTCTAGACCTAAGGCCAAATAAGATTTAGATTATCTTAGGTCGAAGAGCAGTAAAATTTCTAGACCTAAAGTTATTCATATATGCTCCCAATAAACTTCTAACTGTACCACCAGGCCTTTGTACTCAACTTAAAATTCATTCAATCGATTAAGCAACAAATTAATACACATTCTATATTGATTTTCCAACCAAACCATCCATTTTATAAATTTGAATTCTTATCTAATATTATCTTAATCTGCCAAAAAATATTCTTGATCATCTGAACTAATTCAATAAGGGACATTCGATTCATATCTAACTAGGTATAATGCTAAACCTAGACCTCCGCTACAAAAATTTAGGATTTTAGCAGCAAAAATTTTGTTGTTGAAAGTACCATAATCATTGCAAAAACTTTTAGCAACAAAAAAATATCATTATTGGACTCATTGTTTTAAGATCGTTACCTAAAGTGTCGGCAATGAAATTCTAAAGTCATTATTGAATCCTTACTTTTTAGCAACGCGATTACTTTTTTGTTTCTACTTCCACGGAAAAACTCTTCTTTGCTAAAAATAGAAGTCTTTTGCAACACACGTTTGTCGTTGTTATATACTACATATAGCAACGATAGTACAACATTAAAAAATGTAGAATTCTTTGAAAACACACATAACTCATTGTTATATGTTGTAATTAGCAACAACATTAATTCGTTGCAAAAAAGTCCAAAATTTATCATAATATTTTGTAACGATTCATTGCCATTTCTAAACAAAGCTAAATATATCATTCTTTTGCAAAACATAAAAAATCACTATTATATGTTGTATTTAGCGATGACATAAATACTTGTTTGGTAATGACTCATTACTATTTTTAAACAATTTATTTATTTATTTATTTATTTATTTATTGCCCTTCTCATTTATGTACACAATAATTTTGAATAAATTATCACACAATAAAATAGCATAAAATTTTCTTAATAGTTTTACAATCACATTCTCTCCAAATTAGATTTAAATATTATAACATAACTAAACGATTCTTAGAATACATAAACATATGAAACATCTTTATAAGGACTTTGCTCCAAAAATAATTATTCTAATGGGGTGTTGTTGCGTCTATATGCACCTTGCTCCATAAGCAACATAAACATCTTCTTTAGGCGGGTCGTAGCAGCTAGGGACTCCTCTAATTTTGTATTCATCTCTACTCGTTCTACATCAAAACTCTCTCTCATCTCCAATATCTCAGCTTTTATCATAGCTTCTATATCGGAGGTTTTGGATGTTACACAGGCCCTTTCCCAATCTCAATTTTCTTTGCTAAATCAAGCCCACGTGAGGGGCAATATTTTCATTTAGAAGCGCTATTGGATCCTAAGATAATAAAAATTAGAGGATTATCTTCTTATAGTTTTAACGTTTATAATGCATATAAATAGAATGAGGCACTTGCAGGATTCTAAGTGTATAATATAAAAACTACAACTATGTCCTTACCAATATAGATTCTTGAGGAGTATGTGGCTCTTGCAAGCCACGTCATGATCTGATGCTAGTGTCGGCATTGATCGTGAGCGACTAGTCCCGGTGCCATACTATTAAGAACCTGATATTGTTGGTTAAGTTAAAAACCTGATATCCTACAACATACCATCAGTATTCATGTTAGGACGTTCTACAAACTAGGACAATACTGGACTCTTAAATCTGAAGCAATAATATAGTTGAGATAATAGGTTATCCAAACAACACATTATGAAGTTTGCTAAAGGGACTATATTCACATGAATGAAAATATTTATGCAACATTTAATAGCCCAACAATAAAATTATTTAATAATGAACTTATAAAAAATAATTTTATCATGTCAAGAGCTTAATGAAACAAAGAAATATAGTATTCTAGTTGATTGTTAATCTATTTTCCATACACATGACTGATTCATAGGTTTCGAAAGAATAACAACTTGAATAGTATTAATCAAACTCACCATGTGTCACGTCCCGATCTCGGAGGATCGTAAAGTCAATACTAGGCATGATGACGTAGAAGCCTAAGTTGCACTTTTACAAGGTATGGTCTTGCACTTATTAATAGACTCAGTAGATATAGAAACACCAAAACTTTAGTGCAAAACCTAAATAATAAACATTGAGATAGGAACAAATAATTTCTTTATTAATAACTTGAATATGATTACAAAGTATTCTTGCTAGCCAACTCAAAATACCATACTTGACTTACATCTCTATTTTTGAAAACAGAAAATAGCCACAATACCCATACATCATATCACTTACTAAAATAAAAGATAAAATACTTCAAAAGAAACTTCTTAACCTGAACTGGAAACTTTGAGGCATCAAATAAGGATCCATAGATTGGACGAGCTTCAAGCGCCTCTGAATAAATTTTGTCATCTTGATACCTATAGATGCCCATAGAGATGTGGGTTAGTACATTGTCGTGTACTGGTGAGTAGTGAATTAACCCAACTTACCTACATTAACACAGTAAATTTATGAAGCTAGCAACTATTATTAAATGATATTTTTATTTGTCTAGGTTTTTTTAATATTTTATAATAAAAAACATAAACAATAGAAATATTACTAATGTAGTAATTCTTACCCACGACCGGCTGTCACTACCATATTTCTAGGAAAGGGTATTTTAGTCATTTGGTAATTAATTAAATATTGTGCATGTTGAATATTTATTTATTGTATTATTTATTTATTGTTAGTATGTTAGATTTTATTTTTGGACTTGTGTTAGTGGACTTAACTAGTTTAGATTAGATCCATGGACCAACATTTAATTCTAGTTAGAATTGAGCCCAACAATAGGCCCAATCATTAGGAGGAGGATTAATTAGTGAAATCCATTAGACTAGAACCTTCCCTCCTTAATTAATTTTTTTATGAGAGGCCCCAATGGGTATTTTAGACTTTATATAGAATCTTGAGGGAGGGGGCAAGTGAGGCCTATATAAAGGGGATAAAAAATTTCTCTCTTTATTTTTTATTCCAAATCTAGATCTAGAATTTTTCTCAACCAAATTCCATCAATCCCCTACCAAATTTCTTCCTAATTCCTTCCCAAATCACCATTAGAGGCTAGTAGAATAAGGATATAGAAGGAGAAATCAAGGATCTACAAAGAGGAGCAAAGATCTACAAGTTGGAGGCTATTTTTATCCAATTTAGGGATTTTATTAGGAATCTATCTCCCAATAGGTACAATTCAGTTTTTTCCCTCTAAATAGACTCTAAATATGTGATTTAACTATAAGGAACCACCCCATATGATTAGGCTACCCATAAAATTTGGAATTAGGTTCATAGGAGGCCTATGGAGAAAGTTATGATATATTTTGTGTCATTTTTTAGGAAATTCCGAGATTGACACATGTTGTGTTTGTCAATTGGTCAATTAGACCAAATTGACATATGTTTGATTATTTGTAGCTAGTGTCGTGTTCATAATTGGATACGTGTAGGCTGTATCCCAATAATTTGGAGATATAGGTTAATTTATGGGTTTTTCCTCCGACATGGGGCTTTGTTCATGTCACATTTTGACACGGACATGTAGATGTGTAATTGACTCTTTGTATTGTTCATATATACTATTTTAGACTTTCTCGTGTCCTTCGGGGTATATTTGGTTGTGTGGTGGACTCGTATCGCAAGCGTATCATAGATCTAGTGTGATACGGCTGCGATGCACTATATGTGTTTGTTGTATTGCTTTTCTCAATTCAATTTGACTTGTGTATATATATTAGATATGATATATTAGGTATGATATAGATAAGTATATGTGTGTTTGTATATATATATATATATATATATATATATATATATATATATATATATATATATATATATATATATATATATATATATATATATATATATATATATATAGGGATGGGTCTATATATGTATAGAGATGAGATTATAGATATGTATATTGATATCTCTATGTATCTATTAAGTAGATATCGATATGGCTATGTGTTTATGTGGTATCTATTGCATATGTTTATATATATATATATATATATATATATATATATATATATATATATATATATATATATAAACATATGCAATAGATACCACATAAACACATAGCCATAGAGTGAGAGTGTATAGTGTAACGACCCGTTCCGCTCAAGCGGATTGCCGATTCAAACGGCAAAAGTGCAACGTCCTGACCCGCTCTGCTCAGTGAGAATACTCGTTTGAGGCAAAATGATTCTAGACTTGGCCCTTCAGGATTACAACTTAGGCTTTCAGAGGCTCGCTCGGAGTATCGCTCGACCGAGGCGAATCATCGCTAAGATGGGTGGCTATGATGAACTTGTCTTTGCTTAGCCAGCACACTAAAATATGGACGATACATGCTAGTCGCTTGGTGAATCATCCCCTGCATGCTAATAAGAATACAACGCACCTAGGTAAGGGAATAATCCCAACTTGTATTGCTTGTGTTAGAACATGGAAATGAAACATTGCTCATATACAGACTCTTGCTTGCTACTTTTGCCTTGTGCAACTAGACCCCGCTATGCCTCGAGTAGAACGATATACAAATACTTTGTAGTGCACTGTTCACTTGCCTTACTGTACGACCCTAGATTATGTCGCTCAATAAGTCCCTTTACGATTTTACTCCTCGGCTTACCTTCGGGCCCGAGCCAACGTGAATGCTTAAGTTTTCCATAAAATGCATGCTTGCCTGCTTATATGTTAACTTGTTCTTGTTGCCTCGTTTCAATGCTTATCACATAATTGTATGCCAACATCAAGTGAATGTTATCTTGCCTTGTTTTCATCCAAACCACCGGAAGACTATCTAATAGTCGTTCGGAACCAAGTATATAACACTGAAAGTATTCGGGACCGTTAGGTCACCAAGGCAGTCCCCAAACCAGGGGAATGCATCAGGGCAAGTGGATCACTGATCGAGGATTATGCCAAGTTTATATCTGAATGATAATTATATCAAGTTTACCTCTGAACGAGAATCCTGTCAAGCAAATCAAGAATCACAGATTGTGGAGCAAATGCTCGGTTCAAAATAAGAATCACAGCTTATCATGTCAAGTTATAAATTTGGAAGACCCAGACTTGCATGTCACGGACAACTTAAAAAAGGTGATCTTCGGATCTCGTTCCACGGACGGTTCTGGGGCACCGAGGCCAATATGATCCGAATGGAACATACTGTATAGCAGGATGGCGTATATGCGCTTCACGCTATAGCTTCCTCACTAGTGGGTCTACTGTATTGGAGGGATGGCTTGCGGTGCACCTTGTACTTTCGTAGCTTTCCACTCTCATCAATGACCCGGGTCCATTGTATTGGCATAATGGCTTGCAGCGCACCCTATACTTTCGTTGCTTTCCATTTCGTCAATGACCCATCCTTTATGGTTATGCCAGCGACCCTCTTGTTCATATAGATAAGTCATCCTCGCTTAGCTGCAACCCGTGTGCGAGTTATTGCATAGCAGTCAATAAACTGGACACTTGAAAATCCTCTCCAATACTTCTGGATAACTTATATGCTCGTGCACCCGAAATATAATCTCGCACTGAAACACTTGTGTTTGCATATGCTATTTTCCCCTGGATTTCAATATATGCTCGTGCTTGAATTAACTTGGTTTGCCTTGGACAGGGAAGGACGATGGTAAGTCTCGCCGTATTTTCTCTTATGTCGCACGATACATTGCCACACAAGATAGGCTATTCAATTTTGCCATGAAACTGATCCTAGGCAAGATTAGAAAGACAACTAAATAGATGGTGCACGGAACCTATCGAACGTGTTTGAATTTGTCGAGCGGACGAGTAGCCTCCCTACCAGTGCATTCATGTACTGATAACCCACCAGATTGCTTGCAGGTTATGGGAGAACCTCGTTTGGTGTGGATGCCCCCTTCATGCATGCTAAGGCGTGGAGTTCACTATGAAGCCTTGGAATGCTACGTCCGGAACTGAAGCACATATACAAGACATAATGTTGGTATCAAGGTAAGGTATTGAGTTGTTAATCTAGGATACCAAGGTAATGGATAGCTAAGGTATATTAAGGTAAGTGATTAGTTAGTTATTGATTAAGTCCAATTAGTTTCATTAATAGTGTAGTAACTAAGTGCATTATTAGGAGTTATTTATATAGATACTTGTTATCTAATAGTTAGCTATGCATACCTACTAGTTAGACTAATAACTATATGTATGTATGTATATAAGATAATGGTAAGTAGCTATATGTAGTATTATATATAAGTATTATATATGTTGTAGTATTAGGTAGTTAGTAGCATTTCATAGTTAGTTAATAATTGGCAAATAGTTTAGTTATGTTAATATAGTTTAGTATATGGGGGGATAGTATATATATGAGGATTTGACTTACCTTGGGATACCAAGGTAATGTCAAGGTATTTGGTGGATACTCAAGGTATTGAGTTTGAGTATCAAGATGGGTGTGTAGGGAGTGAGATACACATTGGTTCAAAGCCAAGGTATCCAAGTTGCATTAATTAGCTAAGCTACTATATGTATTGTCTTGTATATATATATATATATATATATATATATATATATTACTATTTTTATATCTAAAAACTTGCGTATCTTTGGATACGGTATCTTGTTAGTTTTCTTAGTATCTTAGAATAGCTAGTATGGCCTAGATGTATAGTGTATGGATCCAACGTCCTAGAGATAGACTCATACAACCTAGAAATAGATAGTTTGACCAAGTTTGACCAGTTTGACTTAGGGTTGACTTAGTTAGACTATTTTGACTTGGAAATGGCTTTATGACCTAAAATTGAACTAGTTTAACTTATTTTCATTCCAGAACCTTGTATTAATACAATATTTCATATATAGGTCTGTGTGATACCAGTTCGGACACAGTTTAACATTCATTGCTCTGGACTACAAGCGAGTACATTCTCTAATAGTTTCTCATTTATGATATTCTCTGTCTCTTGTATCTAGTGTAGATATCCTTGATTTCTTGACACGATGGTTACACGGATTGGTATATCCGGATCTCATCATGAGATGTTATTCCTTGGTATGTATGGTATATCTTGTTCAAGCCTTGTTTCCTTGTTCTTCTTGTACATATACATATATTGGTTCATGAGGAGAGTAGCACCCTTCTTGTGGAAACCCATGTCATGACGTACCATGGTTGGATCCACTATACCAGTCGGGGGCGGGGAGTATGTAGTGTAGATATATGATCATACCCTCCTTGTGCAAGTCTTGTTTCTTGTGAGTGTTGATCATACACCGTACGTATGATTAACTAGGCCATTTACTCTTGTGCAAGTTTCCAAGCCGATCATATGTTAAAGCTGGTACTCACTCACTTAGTCATTAGTATTCTTATTCATTCCATATTTCTTATTCTTGTATTTATTTTCAGTATTTTCTTTATTGTGTATCTCTTGTATATGTATATGGCATCTTGTATATTCATATCTATTTACTGTTACATAGTTTATATCATTGATTAGAACTGTTGTTAGAGATGTACTTCACTCCAATCAATCACAAATTTACTCTTGTGCAAGTTCCCAAGTCGATCACATGTTAAAGCTGGTACTCACTCACTTAGTCATTAGTATTCTTATTCATTCCATATTGCTCATTCTTGTATTTATTTCCAGTATTTTCTTTATTGTGTATCTCTTGTATATGTATATGGCATATTATATATTCACATCTATTTACTGTTACATAGTTTATATCATTGATTAGAACTGCTGTTAGAGATGTACTTCACTCCATTCTTGACTGAAAAATATTTTTCAGAGGATCCGGAAGATTGGTGTCTGACATACTATGGACTTCAACCTATAGATGATGCAGACCTGGACCTACTAGTTCTGGAGTGATTGTCGGGGAGGTTTATCCGGATCACCAGTCTTTCATAGTTAGTTTTCTTTAGCATTTTTGTACCGGATTTGTTTCTGGGATATAGTTTGAGATTTGGATATTGTTTCTATTTTTGTTGTTATATATTTTTGACTGTATAGTTATGTTAGACTTCTTTGATATCTTATCGTGCTATAGAATTATGATTAAGTATTGTGTTGAATTAAGTTTATTATACTCTTCTTGGAGTAGAGATATTATTGGAGGTTTATGCATTATTGTGAGATAATTAGATATTATAGTTGACCAAGACAGCGTTCTACCGCCGATGTTGCGGCATAGGTTGGGCGTTTTTTACTACTTGCATCCCTTCACCGGGTGCGGGTCGTGACACGTATTTATTGGTGTCCTATGCAGGTCAGGCTTCATAAGTTGTGCGATGTCGTGGTAGTGCGATGACTTAGTTGTACTATTGTGAGCCTGCGATAGGATATAAGATATAAGATACTAGGATGAGAGAGGATACTCAATCACAAATTTCTTGAGAGATTCCTGGGACGACCCTTGAGAATATTATTATAAATTCTAATTCAAATATTTTCCTTATTTTTGTCCGCTCTCACTTGTTGTTACTGAATTTGATTCTTGGTGATCAGTTGTTGAATTTAATTCTTGGTGTCCATTGTTGAGTTTGATTTCATATCGAGATAAATTTTATGGACTAAATTATGGTATCATCTGATGACATATGTTGATGAGGACAGTGAGAAAGGTAAACATCTACTTTGGTTATGGAGCCTAGAGTTTATCGCAACCATATTAGCTGATGTAGCAAAAATGTAGGAACCTGACTTCGGATGTACATATCTTAGTTATAAAATTTAGAATTTTTCGTAGCCATACTAGTCGGCACAGCGAGGATTCTAGACAACATGATTATAGAGGTGCATACCTAAGTTATGAAATCTATCGTTTATCGCAGCATGCTTACTAGCGTGGCGAGGATTCTGAGTATCATGATTTCAGACAGACATGTATGATTATCATGTTGTATCTTAAATTGGTTCTTAAAGTATCATCTCAATACTTTTTCACTTCTGTTATTATAGGACTTTGTTCCATCATTCTTTAGCTTAGCAGTAGAGATACCTTCAGTCCTTTAGTCCAGTTCCTAATAGAGCTTCATTCCATTAGGGTTCCTTGTTAGTGGGATAATTGGTGACTTGTAATTAGGTCTGTGTCTTGAGCATCAGTATTGACTGTTGGGAGTGTGGCTTGTGAGTCTATAAGTGGTTCTTGGTTGGGCACATAAGAAATAGGCATCAATCTAGAGATAACCCATAGAGTAGTACCTTGTAGCAATAGTTCTATGATAGGTGTCAGTATAGTTAGTATTGGTACTAATGGTAGAAGGGAGAGTAAAGGGTATCAATGGTGGTTCCAGGAGTTAGTACCAGAGTCAGCATGCCAGTTCTGGATAGTCATGAATTCATGTAGTTGGGTGATCCACGTAAACAATTAAGTATCAAGAAAATTGTGTCGAAGATTAATGGAGCATGATATTCAAATTGGGTGGTTGATACTTGGGTGTGTCAAGAGTAAAGAAATGTATATACATAAAGGGTATTAGTAAGTGTGCCATAGTATAATGGTATCCATAAGTGTATAGGAGAGTGTGAGGAAATAAGAATACATTATGCTAAAGTAGTAGGACTTGTGTTACAGGTTGATGTGAGTAGATAGGAGTATACCAGTATATGACTAGTGATAGGTATATCACCTGATATTGAGGTCAGGGATGTGTTGGAAGCAATAGGTGGAAGATGTGTCTAGAAATTGTGTACAGAATGCACAGTGGGTGATGAGTGTCAGTGTGGAAGTTCATGAAAGCGGAAGCCTGATGTCATGCCCCGATTTTCGCTAAATCGATAATCGTCCCCCTGGCATGATGTCGTGCACGCGTAAGGCGCGCGTACACAAGGCCTAGGCATAATGATATACTTTAGAACAAATTCAACAGAGTACGCAAATAAGTTATTACATTTTGAGATATAGAAAAGTTCTCTTTTATTGATAATGAATATTTGGTTACAAACTCTTGACCCAAAAGTAATAAAGATGCTGCACGGGCTTATAACTTGGATGCAAAATAAGATAGTTATTCCATACATTACATTATTTACTAAAACTTTAAAATATAATAGACACCTGCTGGCGAAGCTATCGCCTTCCCTCGGAGTAGCATAAAAGGGGGGCACGAGCTCCAGATGTTTTGTAAAAGTTCCAAAAAACAAGAACGAAAATGCGTTGAGTATTGGACTGGTTAGGGGGAAGAAAGCTTCAGCTCCTCGCTGCGTCGCCTGGGTTTGGAGAACCTGCTGCAACGATGGTCAGTACTTTAAAAAGTATCGGTGAGGGCGAGCTAACCCAACTAACCAAATCCAAAGTTATTTATAAGAAGCATGTAAGTTATTTTTGGTCTTTCTATCTTGCCTTAGTTCATTTTACAAGCAAGCATTGAATATACAACTTTATAGAAATAAATATGCCACCGTTCGGTGGCTTTTACCTTCCCGTCTGAACTACCTGCACAATACTTACCATGTCCTTCCCTGACACGAAGACGCAAGTTAGCTTGCACAGGTTTAAATATACATAAGGTCACTAGCATCACAAGCCACATTGGACGATTTTATAGTCTCTGAACAAAAATTGGGTGCAACGCAGGTAGCGGGCCCCCGCTGCACGCAAATTCCGTTTGATTTAAACGACTATCAAAATTGTTCCGTCCGGATTGGATCGGTCCCGGTGTCCCATCGACCGTCCACGGGAACTGAAAGCCTTGTGCACAAGTTGTCTGTGACCGTCCCATGTCTTAATACTAAGTTATAAGCAAAGCAATTCCAGACATCAAAATTTAGCATAACTATTTAGCATACAACGAAGGCATAGTCTATATGTTTCAAGTAATTATATTTCAAAATAGGTAATTCACATTGCACAGTTATAGATGAATGAGTTCTAGCTACAACTGAAACATATGAAGGATATATGCATACACAGCGAACAAGCACGCAACAATATGATCGTAAACGAAGTTGTATGACAAGCATAAGGGTTCCTTTATTTTACTTCTTGTAAACCTTGACTCAGTTAATGTAATTTTTGGTATCGTTGATCGGAACGTACATAGAGTCAAATTTTTAAGAATGAAGACTTGTAAGAAGGGAGCTAATCGAACTAAGGTCACTCACAAGTAGGTGAACTGGGAAAGGAAAGGGGAGATCTTCAAGACTCCGCTTGTGTATCGTCTACACGATCACCTGTACGCACCAACAGATGATCAATATCTCCTGCTTCAATCTCTAAGGATTCGATATGAAATAAGAAATCCAAAGAACGAAGACAATGAAATCTATCGAAATCGTTCAAAAAAATACAAGTCATAAAACCAACAAAAAGGCAACCAAACGGCATTTAAAAATGGGCAAAGAAACCAGCGCAACCGAAAGGCCCCTCTCGACTCTGCCGCCGAGTCCTTCCTTGAGGCACAATCCGTTGAATGTGGAACCTGATTCCAAAGAAACCAATCAATAACGAGGAAAGTATCTTGATTAAATCTGTCCCGATCGACAATACCAAGTATTTCTTAGCCGCGCTCCCCGAAAAGGGGGAACGGGGCACTACATCTTAACCAACTAACAAAAAGTTTCGTCCTCGAAACTTAGGAATAGAACCTACCCCTAAGAAATAATGAGGGAAACTTTTCCTTCATGTCTGATTCGAGTTACCAGGTCGATTCCTCAACCGAGTGGTTTCGCCAAAGAATGCGTACAAGCGAGACTGCCCGATTCCGTAACTGCTTCTCTTTCCGATCCAAGATCTGAACGGGTTCTTCAGCGTATGACAAGTTTGCCTGTAGATCCAGCTGACTGAAATCTACCACATGGTTTGGGTCATGCACACACTTTCTAAGCGGTAATACGTGAAAAATATCATGCATTCTGACAGTGTAAGCACCCTGATTTTTAGAATTTAATATTTTTGGTATTCTGAATTTTTTGTGATTAAGAGAATTTTTATTTATTTTTAGCTAATTATAATATATAGTATTCATGAATTTATAATTATGTGTATTTAATTAATTATTAATATTATAGAGAAAAATATATTTTTGGGTGTAAAACTTTTATTAGTATATTGTATAATTTTTTTGGAATTTATTGAGTTCCAAAACTATTTTTTAAATGGCCACACACACCTATATATATAAATAAGACAAAAGAAAAGAAAGAAATAAACCAAAACCCTAAACCCATTAACCCAAACCCTACTCAAACCCAAACCCATTAAACTAAAAACTAAACTAACTTCCCCCCTCCCCGCGCGTGTACAGCAACCCCCCCCCCCCCCCTCTCTTATATATATATATAAACATGCAAATATATGCAAACCCAAAACCCTAACCCTAACCCATCACCCACGCTGCCCCGCCGTCGGTGACCGCCCGCCGCCGCGCCGGAGCAGTCGTCCCCCCTCCCCCGCACGTGCACGCATAACTGTGCGACAGCTCCTTCGCGCACAGCTTTCGACCTCCTCGCTGATTCATTTCGCGTCCCGTCTTTGCTGGTATGTTCACAACCTAGCCCTCTAGGATTCCCTTCAAGTGGAACGAATTTAGGTACCCCGGTTTGATCGAAAAATCGACCGAAAGTTGGCCGAAAAACTGTTCGAAAATAGTTCAGAATTTTAGTCCAAGTACCCCTGTTCATGCCCAATTTTCTACCAACTTGTTAATTATTTTCAAAATATAATTGAAAGAACTTATTCACAATATAACCAAGATTTTTACTATTCTTTTAGTTTTTATTAGTTTATTATAATTGTAAAATTATTCTTGTTCCAAAATGACCAAAAACTTATGTTTAAGATACCCAAAATCTTGCGATACGTGGTGCATCCTACCAAACGATGCAACTTTGCCTTGTGCGAGTTGCATTGAAAGGCGCGTATCGTCAACACGGATGTGTAGGATTTCACGGAACTTGATTTGGATGTGCGTGCACACCGAAATCAACGCGTATCCGCCAAAAAATACCGTATCGACATCTTCTGACATTTGCCGCAACTTCGTGTGTGCTTGTCGTTTCACAACGAAACTTACGCCATCGGATTCGCGGCATTACGCTGGTCCTGTGACCCAAGTTTGGTTCAATTCTGAGAACGTTGACGAAATATCGTTTTGTGGGCCCCACGGTTCCACATAACGGGCAATTTTGTGACCGGCTCATCGGAATCCAATTTTGGACATTTTGTTGAGTTTGTGCCACGTTCTGGACTCATAGACACTGAGTGGGACAAATTTAGAGAACTTTGTCTTCGGCACATTTTTTAGTACGAAGTGGGCCACATGTGGACCCCGCTTTGACCCAAAACTCTCAATTTTGCTCATGTGTCCAAATTGGACTTATGGGTAGTCAATCCTAGCTATTTCAAGCATTCTGAGAACAATGGTGATGTTTGTTTCATCATTCGGAGGTATACATGCAGATTCTACTTTCCCAAGAGCAGTTGACAGAGTTCAGAATACAGGCAAGTGTACCTTGCCATGATGTATTATAGTTTCTTGTCTTTATTATATTATTTAGTTATTATAGTTATTTTATATGGTTGATGTGTGGTTTTACCCTAGGACCGTGAGATATTGTTTAGCGTCCGAACAAGATTCGGGTGTCGACGCCGTACGCAGAGTCGTATAACGTCACTTAGAGAGTTGATTCCACGATCCTATTTTTACGTGCTTGCTTTAACAAGTACGCTATACCCTAGGACACTTGACACTATTTCATGTAACAGAATCTTTCTTGAGTTATTCATGGTGATTCTGTATATGCTTACATGATTCGTGATATGAGACTTACATATTATATGAACATTATTATGACTCGTTGCACTAGCTAGAGGTCATGATCTTACGTGTTATGGATATAAGATGTTGTGGACATGAGACGTGAGGTTACATTGGGTGGAGAGAGACACACCATACTACAGGCTGATTATTGATACATATACTATACTACTGGAGGTGTTGTGGCACATACGCCGGAATCGTAATACCCTAGAGGTGCCTTGGACTCTGTCTCAGATCTTTGGCACCTACACTGAGTCTTGATACTACTTACTGCTATGGGCTCCCCGACACAGAGCCTGTAGTGGTTTCAGCCTGAGTACGAGTGATGCTCTCACGTGCATATCACATAGATGGTTACAGTAGTTTACCCTTGAGTATGTGGCATTATACTATTTTACTTTTGGCATATTGTTTCTTGTACCATGTTACGTCCCTCTGAGGACCTGGTCCCCTGCCAGTTTTTACAGCATAGACGGTTATGGAGCCTTTGGAGTTTCTGATGGAGTTGCTTGTCTTACAGGCATTGGTACCAGGTACTTATATTATTTCTACCAGAGTTATGGTTATTTATTCATATTGTTTATTCATCTGCTGATATAGCCTAGTTTTATAGACTCATATCTCTTTCTCGAGTCTATTCGAGTTTGTGTGTTACTGGGCGGCCAACTTTAGCACATGTAGCTCATTCTTGTGTATTATGTTTATTGTGGATTGAGGCATAAATATTTATATTTACTTGATTATTTAGATAGTGACCATTATAATACAGCTTATACGTATTTGAGTCAGACCAGAGTCTGGTCGAATGCGTAGCTGGCATGTTACGTATTCCTAGTCCTACATATTTTGGGACTGGGACGTGACAGACAGGGCTGATGGCAATGCAATTTGATAGGCAATTGAAGTGACTCATTTCAGGACTTCGAACAGGCCAACGAATCTCGGACTTAACTTCCCCTTTACCCTGAATCTCATAACTCCCCGCATGGACGAGACCTTTCAAAACATATGATCACCTTCAAAGAACTCAAGGGGTCTACGACGAATGTCAGCATAGCTCTTCTGCCGGCTTTGTGCTACTTTTAGTCGCTCATGAATGAACCGAACCTTTTGGACTGTTTGTTCAACTAGTTCTGGCCCAAGGATTTGACGTTCCCCAACTTTATCCTAGCAGATCAGTGACCTACACTTTCGCCCATACAGAGCCTCGTACAGAGCCATTTGGATGCTGGACTGATAACTGTTGTTATATGCAAATTCGGCCAATAGTAGGTGGACGTCCCAACTTGACTCCGAATCGATTAAGCAGAGACGCATTATGTCTTCTAGTACCTGATTCACTCGTTCTGTTTGGCCATCGGTTTGAGGATGGTAGGCTGAGCTGAACTTCAACTTGGTCCCCATCGCTGACTGAAGGCTTTCCCAAAAATATGATAGGAATCGTCCGTCTCGATCAGATACTATAGAAACTGGTACTCCTTGCAGCCGAACTATCTCATCAAGGAAGGTCTGGGCAAGGTGATCGATGCTTCAAGTGCTTTAATGGCAATAAAGTATGCTGACTTGGTTAACCGGTCGACGATGACCCAGATTGTATCGTTCCCCATTGTGTCCTTGGCAAGCCAACGATGAAGTCCATGCTTATGTGCTCCCACTTCCATTCCGGGATAGCAAGATTCTGTATTTCTTTGCCCGGTCTCTGATGTTCTGCTTTCACCCTCTGACAAGTTATACATTGTGACACGAAGAGCGCCACATCCTTCTTCATGTCATTCCACCAAAAAATTGTGCGAAGGTCTCTATACATCTTCGTGCTCCCGGGATAGACCGTATAGGATGCATAGTGAGCTTCCGTAAGGATCTCCTTCCTGAGTTATGAGTCATTGGGGACGCATAGCCTTCCCTTAATTCACAACACTCCATTCTCATCTACTATAAAGTCTGTCGCCTTCCCCGCTAGAATCTGCTCGCACATTTTTCTTAAGAATGGGTCATCCCTCTGAGTAGATGTGACTCTCTCTAACAAATTGGGTACGAAACGCATCTGAGCAACCTGCGCGCAGCGATATCGAATTTGGAGTTTAACGCCCATTTCCTCTAAGTCCCTTCGTAACCTGCGATCAACGGACAGGGATCCCGCAGACACTCGACTCAACGCATCCGCTACAATATTTTTCTTGCCAGATGTGTAGTCAATTGTCAAGTCATAGTCTTTTATTAATTTTAGCCAACGTTGTTGTCGTAAGTTGAGGTCTGTTTGGGTGAATAGGTACTTTAAACTTTTCTGAACGGTATAAATTCGGCAAGCCACTCCATAGAGGTAGTGTTACAACAATTTTAGTTCGAACACAATTGCCGCTAGCTCCAGGTCATGCGTAGGATAATTCTTCTCATGCTTTTTCAGTTGCTTGGATGCGTAGGCTATCACCCTATCATGTTGCATGAGTACACACCCTAAGCCCTGCCTTGAAGCATCACTGAATATTTGGAATCTCGAGATCTCGTCTGGTAGTGCACGTAACGGGGTAGAGGTGAGGCGATGCTTTAACTCTTCAAACGAGGCTTCACAATCGGTGGACCACTCAAATACGAATCCCTTTTGTGTGAGGCGAGTCAGACGTGATGCTAATTTGGAAAAAACCTTTATGAAATGCTTGTAGTAGCCCGCTAGCCTGAGGAAGCTTCGAATCTCACTGACGGATGCAGGCCGCTTCCACTCGATGATGGCTTTAACTTTCTTTGGATCAACTGAAATGCCTCCCACAAAAATAATATGCCCGAGGAAAGATACACTACTCAGCCAGAATTCACACTTACTCAGCTTCGCATATAGCTTGTTGTCCCGAAGAGTTTGTAGCATGATCCGCAAGTGCTCTGCATGTTCCTCCCTATTATTCAAGTACACGAAGATATCATCAATGAACACTACTACAAACTTGTCGAGATATGGCCGGAATATACGATTCATTAAGTCCATAAAGGCGGCAGGGAAATTGGTTAATCCGAATGGCATTACCAAAAACTCATAGTGGACGTAGCGAGTGCAAAAGGATGACTTTGGCACGTCATCCGATTTGATCTTGAGCTGATGGTAACCCGAGCGAATATCGATTTTCGAGAATACTGTAGCACCTTACAGTTGATCGAAGAGGTCATCCTGGGAAGGGGGTATTTGTTTCGAACAATGACCTTATTCAATTCACGATAGTCGATGCAGAGCCGCAATGAGCCATCCTTTTTCATTACAAATAATACAAGCGTACCCCACGAAGACACTCAGACGAATATACCCACGATCTAGCAATTCTTGCAACTGACCCTTTAACTCTTTTAGTTCTGCCGGGGCCATTCGATATGGAGCCTTGGAAATTGGTCTAGTTTCTGGAAATGTATTAATGGTGAACTCTATCTCTCAGTCGAGCGGCATGTCGGGCAACTCATCTGGAACACATCAGGAAAATCTGCCATAACGGAAATAGACTTATCGTTTGCGTAATCTTGCTAAGTGTCTTGAACGGACGCCAAGTACCCTTCACAGTCGGAATGAATCATCCGCCGAGCAGATATTACAGAAATTACCATATGGGCATTCGACGCTCTCGACGATGGACTACACGTATAGCAAAATTCGGTCTTGCCTGGTAGACGAAACACAACTTTCTTTTCTGCATAATCAATGGTCGTCGAGCAAGCACCGAGCCAATCCATCCCTAGAATAAGATCATAGTCCCTAATGTATAGAACTATCGTATCAAGTGACAATTTCCTTCCTCCGATGCAAATGCAGCCGTCGGGATAAACCGAGTCAGCAAGCAAGTCCATGCTCGACGGGGTACTGACGCTAAGCCTTAGGCCTAATAGTGTCTGAATAAACTCGTGCTTCCTAGCAAAGTTTGTCGATACAAAACTATGTGTGGCACCAGAATCAAATAGTACTCATGCAGGCATATTATTGAATAACAATATACCTGTCACCACGGTGTCTGAGGCGAACACCTCGTCCCGCGTTAATGCATAAACCCGGCCTACAGTGTTCGGACGACGTTCTTGTTGTTGTGCAGGCCGATCTACTTGGAGCGCTTTTGCTAGAATCTGTTGTTGAGTACGGCGAGGGGGTGTGGATAACGACTAGCTAAGTGCCCTTATTCACCACAATTGTAACACAACCCATTCTTACGGCAGCTGTCACTGATGGTGTTCCCTGGTAGTTTACAGAATGTACATAATTGCCCTTGACCATGCCCCGCATTATGGCCCTGAGAACCATCGTTATTAGGACGCTTTTGAGCATTCTTTCCTCCCGTGTTACTTTGATGCTTGTGATTAGAATGTTGCACAGCGCCGGCAGTAGTAGAAGGATACTGTGGTTCTAGGACGAGGGCATGGTTAAGGACTTCCCTCATCATCTCGTACTGTGGAGCGACTACGTGCACATCAATGGAAGGTCGCAGGCTACCCTCAAATCATCTGGCTCGGCTTGCTGTATTTGGTAGATAAGAACTGGCAAACTTGGCCAACCGGTTGAATTCTGCAGCATACTGCTTCACCGTCATGCTCCCTTATTGCAGACGCACAAATTTGTTCTCCTTCTAACAACGAATAGGTGAGGGAATAAACTCCTCTTTGAATGCGCTACGGAAGGTGGCCCACAGTATCTTCTCGCCATCACCGTTTATGGAGAGGGATCTACGGTGCACATCCCACTAATCGTGTGCGTTCATACGAAGCTGGAGCTGGGCACAGGCGACTTGCTTGTCATCAGGTACTTCTAGGAGTTTAAAGTGATCCTCAAGCTCGGCCAACCAATCTAGAGCCACAACGGGGTCCTCAGTCCCTCGGAAGGACGTGTTGCAAACCTTTTTGAAGTCGGCAAAGTCGAAGGCAGTCACATCCTTCTTCTTTGTGGTTCGGGGTACTTCGACTTCATTTACTGGTTGCTCCACCGGTGCCGCTACTGTCGATGCGGAATGGCTGGAGGCTAAGGCCTGAACAATTTTTTGTAGGGCATCTACCTGCTTCTGTTGGACCTCAAATCGAGTTTTTAGATTTTTCTCGAACTTGTCCTATCGGGCCTTATCCGTTCTCTGTTGCGCCTCTAGCATTTGCATCATTCGTTCAACCGGATCGACGGGGACACAGGACGATGACTCTCGAAGCTTGCCGAGGTGCCTGAAGTACTTGCATCAACTTGCCCGGTTCCATGTGTTTGAGGCATCCCTTTCAAAAACAAAGAACTTACATCAGTCTCATAGAGTATTACGGACTCACTGTATGGAACGTATCTCATTTTGCCCAAATAATTTCAAGAGTTCAACCGAAAGGGACAGGGTCGTCTTATGAAAACTTTTTTGACACGAGACCAAAGGATCTGAAGCACGCTCTGATACCAATATATTACGCCCTAATTTCCGCTAAATAGATAATCGTCCCCCGGGCGTGATGTCGTGCACGCGTAAGGTACGCGTACACAAGGCCTAGGCATAATGATATACTTTAGAACAAATGCAACAGAGTACGCAAATAAGGTATCATACTTTGAGATATAGAAAAGTTATATTTTATTGATAATGAACATTTGGTTACAGACTCTTGACCCAAAAGTAATAAAATATCGCGCGGGCTTATAACTTGGACGCAAAATAAGATAGTCGTTCCATAATTACATCCTTTACTAAAATATCAAAATATAATAGACACCTGCTGGCGAAGCTATCGCCTTCCCTCGGAGCTGCATAAAAGGGGTGCACGAGCTCCAGATGTTTTGTACAAGTTCTAAAAGGCACGAACGGAATGCGTCGAGTACTGGACTGGTTGGGGGGAAGAAAGCTTCATCTCCTTGTCGTGTCGCCTAGGTTCAGGGAACCTGCTGCAACGAGGGTCAGTACTTTGAAAAGTACCGATGAGGACGAGCTAACCCAACTAACCAAATCCAAAGTTGTTTATAAGAAGCATGCAAGTTATTTGTGGTCTTTCTATCTTGCCTTAGTTCATTTTACAAGCAAGCATTGAATATGCAACTTTATAGAAATAAATATACCACCATTCGATAGCTTTTACCTTCCCGTCTGAACTACCTGCATAATACTTACCATGTCATTCCCTGCCACAAAGACACAAGTTAGCTTGTACAGGTTTAAATATACATAAGGTCACTGGCATCACAAGCCATATTGGACGATTTTATAGTCTCTGAACGGAAATAGGGTACAACGCAGGTAGTGGGCCCCCGCTCCATGCACATTCCGTTCGATTCAAACGACTATCAAAATTGTTCCGTCCAGATCGGATCGGTCCCGGTGCCCCAGCGACCGTCCGCAGGAACCGAAAGCCTTGTGGACAAGTTGTCCGTGACCATCCCATGTCTTAATACTAAGTTATAAGTAAAACAATTCCAGACATCAAAATTTAGCATAACTATTTAGCATACAATGAAGTCATAGTCTATATATTTCAAATGATCACATTATAAAATAGGTAATTCACATTGCACAGTTATAGATGAATGAGTTCTAGCTACAACTGAATATAGGAAGGATATATGCATACACAGCGAACAAGCATGCAACAATATGATTGTAAACGAAGTAGTGTGACAAGCATAAGGGTTCCTTTATTTTACTTCTTGTAAATCTTGACTCAGTTAATGCAATCTTTGGTATCGTTGATCAGAACATACAGCGAGTCAGATTTTTAAGAATGAAGACTTGTAAGAAGGGAGCTAATCGAAGTAAGGCCACTCACAAGTAGGTGAACTGGGAAAGGAAATGTGAGATCTTCAAGACTTTGCTTGTGCGTCGCCTACACGATCACCTGCACGCACCAACAGATGATCAATATCTCCTGCTTCGATCTCTAAGGGTTCGATACAAAATACGAAATCCAAAGAATGAAGACAATGAAATCCATCGAAACCATTCAAGAAAACGTAAGCCATAAAACCAACAAAAAAATAACCAAGCGGCATTCAAAAACGGGCAAAGAAACCAGCATAACGGAAAGGCCCCTCTCGACTCTGCCGTCGAGTCCTTCCTTGAGGCACGATCCGTTGAATGTGGGACTTGATTCGAAGAAACCAATCCATAACAAGGAAAGAATCTTGATTCAATCTGTCTTCATCGAAGATACCAAGTATTTCTTAGCCGCGCTCCCCGAAAAGGGGGAACGGGGCACTACACTTGAGTATTAGAAATTTTAATAGTATGTCATGGGTTAAGAAATATCAAGATTGGTCATCACTTATTAGTGTATCAGTCTGTAAAAGGTTTAAGGGGAAATACATATACATCAATAAAGATATGTAACCATGTGAGAGTGAAGTAAAACATATGTATTATAGAAGTTAATAACTAGTGCAAGTAATTATGAGTTCTAGTGAGTGTGATGAGGTGATCTACAAGGAAGCTAGTATCCTAGATCATTAAGGGCATATGTTGTGTAGTTTGGAAGCTAGTGTTACTATATCAAGAGTGCTAGTGTTTCTATATCAGGTATTAGTTGAGTAATGTGCCAGTAACAGTAAGTACCTTGTGTGATAAATTGGTGTATCAGTTAATATGGATAGAAAATCATTGGAAGTAATAGTACAAATGATTCAAGCAGTAAAGGAGAGAGACAATATATATATATATATATATATATATATATATATATATATAAGTTTAGTAGGTATAGTACCTTGCTAATTTTGAGTACAGAGGTCGTATGTATCAGGGAATAGTACGAGAGGTATAAGGATACCAGTAAGATATCATGGTGTTATAATGGCTAGAAGGTAATGGTGTATTTATTGTGATACTAATGTATAGATGAGAACCTTAGGATGATTAACAAATGTTAGAGGATAAGTTACACCAAGTATCAGATAGGAAGAGATACCCTAGTAACAAGAGCCGGAGTACCTCAAGTATTATGAAAGTTTAGGCAAGCATTTTAGTAACTAGTATAATAGTATAGAGGAGACATGAGTAACTTGGTATGGGGATATCATCTAAATTACATATGAGAGCTGGTACCTTGTGTAGACAGTAACAAGATTTGAATAAGGCATCCTATTGGGAGTATTTAAGTTGGACAAGGGTGTGCTAATAAAACACATGATTGAAAAAGTATACAAGTATTCCTTGCAAGAGAATGGTTGAGAAATTTTGGTGATTACAAAAATTGAAATAGAATAAGGAGGTAGTATCCTAGCAGTATTTTGTATAGTATCTTGGGTAGCAAGTACCAGTGAATGAAGCATGTCCATGACCTAGAACTATTGTATATCACTAGTATTTGGTAACCCTCAGTATTAAGAATATTTTGAATAGGTTGATGATTAGTGAATGCTTAGTATGAGATAGAATAGGCCACAGGTGGCATAGCAGGTTATCCTGCACCAGTATAGGAAGACACCCAGCAGGACAGAGACTGAATCTCATGATAGTTAGAGACTATATCCAAGTATGGTTCCTCTTTCAGTAGAATGGTAGGATTGTATGTTATATTATAGGACTATTTTAGACTATGATTAATGGGGTTTGACCATAGTAAAATGTATATGAATTTGTATGTCTGACCCAAGAGAGAGGGGTGAGAATTTTAATTTCGAGGACGAAATTCTACTAAGGGGGGTAGACTTGTCAATACCACATTTTCTAGAAAGGGTATTTTAGTCATTTGATAATTAATTAAATATTGTGCATGTTGAATATTTATTTATTATATTATTTATTTATTGTTAGCATATTAGATTTTATCTTTGGACTTGTGTTAGTGGACATAACTAGTTTAGATTAGATCCATGTACCAATATTTAATTCTAGTTAGAATTGAGCCCAACAATAGGCCCAATCATTAGGAGGAGGATTAATTAGTGAAACCCATTAGACTAGAACCTTTACTCCTTAATTAATTTCTTCATAAGAGGTCCCAAGGGATATTTTAGACTTTACATGGTAGCTTAAGGGAGGGGGCAAGTGAGGCCTATATAAAGGGGATGGAACATTTCTTTCTCTTTATTTTTTATTCCAAATCTAGATCTAGAATTTTCCCTACCTAAATTCCATCAATCCCCTACCAAATTTCTTTCCAATTTCTTTCCAAATCACCATTGGAGGCTAGTAGAGTAAGGATATAGAAGAAGAAAGTAAGGATCTACAAAGAGGAGTAAGGATCTACAAGTTAGAGGCTATTTTTACCCAATTTGGGGATTCATTAGGAATCCATCTCCCAATAGGTACAATTCAATTTTTCCCCTCTAAATAGACTCTAAAAATGTGATTTAACCATAAGGAACCACCCCATATGATGAGGCTACCCATAGAAATTAGAATTAGGTTCATAGGAGGACTATGGAGAAAGTTATGGTATATTTTTTTGTCAATTTTGGAGGAATTCCGAGATTGACACATGTTGTGTTTGTCAATTGGTCAATTAGACCAAATTGACATGTATTTGATTGTTTGTGGCTAGTGTCGTGTCCACAATTGGATACGTATAGGCCGTATCCCAATAATTTGGAGATACGGGTTGATTTGGGAGATTTCCTCCGACACGGGGCTTCGTGCATGTCATATTTTGACACGGACACGTAGATGTGTAATTGACTTTTTGTATTATTCATATATACTATTTTAGACTTGCTCGTGTCTTTCGGGGTATGTTTGCTTGTGTGATGGACTATATCGCAAGCGTATCATAGATCAAGTGTGATACGGGTGCGATGCACTCTACGTGTTTGTTGCATTGCTTTTCTCAATTCAATTTGACTTATGTATATATATTAGATATGATGTATTAGGTATGATATAGATATGTATATGTGTGTTTGTATATATATATATATATATATATATATATATATATATATATATATATATATAGGTATGGATCTATATATGTATAGAGATGAGATTGTATTTTGTATATTGATATCTCTATGTATCAATTAAGTAGATGTCTATATGACTATGTGTCTATGTGGTATCTATTGCATATGTGTTTATATATATATATATATATATATATATATATATATATATATATATATATATATATACCCATATGTGTATATGTATATCTATATGTATATATATAAGTGAGTGATATATCTACAAGTGTTTATATATATATATATATAACCACACACACACACACACACACTTATATATATATATATATATATATATATATATATATATATATATATATATACAAACACACACACACACACACACACACACATACACACACACACACACACACACATATATATATATATATATATATATATATATATATATATATATATATATATATATATATATATATATATATATATATATATATATATATATATATGTTTAGAGTAAGAGTGTATAGATATATAGGTGTCTAGTTATGGTTGTGTATGTTGTATGTGTGTGGAGAAGGGGGTCGGGCAGTGTGTGTGTATATATATATATATATATATACATATATATATATATATATATACATATATATATATATATATACATATATATATATGTTTAGAGTAAGAGTGTATAGATATATAGGTGTCTAGTTATGGTTGTGTATGTTGTATGTGTGTGGAGAAGGGGGTCGGGCAGTGTGTGCATAGAGACAATCGAGCAACAGCAACAGCAAACAGCAACAGCAAATAGCAACAGCAGCAGCAACAACAACAACAACAAAAGCAAATACAAGCAGCAGCAGCAGCAGCAGCAGCAGGTACAAGCCCGAAGAGCAGCAGCAGCGGGTATCAGGGTTTCAGTCAGCAAGTTAATGGTTAGTAATTAGGTGATTAGTAGTTTAGTGTTAAGGTTAGTAGTCTAGTTAGTTCTTGTAAGATTAGTTAATAGATTAAATAGTATAGCAGTTGTATATATGCATGTTATCTAATAGTTAGTTATGTACATACTTGATTAGATTAGAGAGCTATATGTATATATGTATATATTTGGGATGGTTGTCAAGTGGCAAGTACAAGCAAGTGTTGATGGATAATTGAGGGTATCAAATTGGTATCAAGGTAAGGTATTGAGTTGTTAATCTAGGATACCATGGTAATGGATAGCTAAGGTATATTAAGGTAAGTTATTAGTTAGTTATTGATTAAGTCCAATTAGTTTCATTAATAGTGTAGTAGCTAAGTGCATTATTAGGAGCTATGTATATAGATACTTGTTATCTAATAGTTAGCTATGCATACCTACTAGTTAGACTAATAACTATATGTATGTATATATGTATATAAGTTAATGGTAAGTAGCTATATGTAGTATTATATATAAGTATTATATATGTTGTAGTATTAGATAGTTAGTAGCATTTCATAGTTAGTTAATAACTGGCAAATAGTTTAGTTATGTTAGTATAGTTTAGTATATGGGGGATAGCTATATATTAGCTATATGTATGAGGATTTGACTTACCTTGGGATACCAAGGTAATGTCAAGGTATTTGGTGGATACTCAAGGTATTGAGTTTGAGTATCAAGATGGGTGTGTAGGTAGTGAGATACGCATTGGTTCAAAGCCAAGGTATCCAAGCTACATTAATTAGCTAAGTTATTATATGTATTGTCTTGTATATATATATATATATATATATATATATATATATATATATATATATATATATATATATTACTATTTTCATATCTAAAAACTTGCTTATCTTAGGATACGGTATCTTGTTGGTTTTTTTAGTATCTTAGAATAGCTAGTATGGCCTAGATGCATAGTGTATGGACCCAACGTCCTAGAGATAGACTCATACAACCTAGAAATAGATAGTTTGACCAAGTTTGACCAGTTTAACTTAGGGTTGATCGAGTTTGACTATTTTAACTTAGAAATTGCTTCATGACCTAGAATTGAACTAGTTTAACTTATTTTCATTCCAGAACCTTGTATTAATGCAATATTCCATATATAGGTCTGTGTGACACTAGTTCGGACACAGTTTGATATTTATTTCTCTGGACTACAGGCAAGTACATTCTCTGAAAGTTTCTCATTTATGATATCCTCTATGTCTCTTGTATCTAGTGTAGATATCCTTAATTTCTTGACAATATGGTTACACGAATTGGTATTTCTGGATCTAATCATGAGATGTTATTCCTTGGTATGTATGGTGTATCTTGTTCAAGCCTTGTTTCCTTGTTCTTCTTGTACATGTACAGACATTGGTTCATGAGGAAAGTAGCGCCCTTCTTATGGAAACCCGTGTCATGACGTACCATAGTTGGATCCACTATACCAGTCGGGGGCGGAGAGTATGTAGTATAGATATGTGACCATACCCTCCTTGTGCAAGTCTTGTTTCTTGTGAGTGTTGATCATAAACTGCATGTATGATTAACCAGGCCATTTACTCTTGTGCAAGTTTACTCACTCAGTCATTAGTATTCTTGTTCATTCCAAATTGCTCATTCTTGTATTTATTTCCAATATTTTCTTTATTGTGTATCTCGTGTATATGTATATGGCATCTTGTATATTCACATCTATTTACTGTTACATAGTTTATATCATTGATTAGAACTGCTATTAGAGATGTACTTCGCTCTATTCCTAACTGGGAAAAAATTCAGAGGATCCGGGAGATTGGTGTCTGATATACTATGGACTTCGACCTATAGATTATGCAGACCTAGACCCACTAGTTCTGGAGTAATTGCCGGGAGGTTTATCTGGATCACTAGTCTTTCATAGTTAGTTTTCTTTAGCATTTTTGTACCGAATTTGTTTTTGGCATATAGTTTGAGATTTGGATATTGTTTCTATTATTGTTGTTATATATTTTTGACTGTATAGTTATGTTAGAATTCTTTTATATCTTATCGTGCTATAGAATTGTGATTGAGTATTGTGTTGAAATAAGTTTATTACACTCTTCTTGGAGTTGAGATATTATCGGAGGTTTATGCATTATTGTGAGATAATTAGATAGTATAGTTGACCAAGACAGCATTCTACCGCCGGTGTTGTGGCGTAGGCTGGACGTTGTTTACTAGTTGCATCCCTTCACCAGATGCGGGTCGTGACACCGGCTGTCTATCCCTGAAATAACAAGAATTTGCATAATTTGCATATATTTATATAGAATTTATTGTCCATCTCTGCATCAAATGTTTGGGTTACAATAATCTTATTATATCTATGTGACCCAACTACATGATGGTTCATGGATCTCCAAGATTAGCGTCTGTGACTTACAATCCAGATCTTTACTAATAGACACGATACCCCCTGATCATGAGGACTTTACTACTCATGTTGCCATAATCTCTTCCAGGTCAATCGATTCCTAGTGCCCCAGGAATCAGTCGAGAGACTATTACCTTGTGCATAAGTTATCTGAGACCAATGCATGATACACATTTCTATCAGATAAAACATTTAATACAACATTTGAACAACAAGAATACTTATGCCTTTTCTCTCTTACCACAAGGCAATAACTCTTCTCTTTCTTTCAATATTTTTTGCCTTCTTTTCTTTCAATATTTTTTGTAACAGATGTAAGTTCTTCCATACAATTCTATCTTCATAACAACAATAAAGGAACATACCAACATTCTCTTTTAACTTATCTTTATTATTATGGTATCATTGATCGTAGGGGCATAACAAGTGAAATAGACATGAGATCTTTTGTTAAGGCGTGAAGATAAATGATCGCCAAGTCAAAATCACTCACCAAAATGAATCTATCCGAGAGAAAAAGAAATTTCATACGATGACCATATCTCTCCTATGCGCCTACCTGAAATTACACCAACACTCGATCAGTATACTTCTTACTCCTTCTCTCTAGATTTGGAATGAATAAGAAATTTGATAAAAGTGAATAATGAAACTAATCATCGAAAATAATATGAAAATACATCTATCAAAAGCAAGCAGCAAAAATGTTCAACCAAAACAACAATAAAAATGATAGAAAGGAGCTCTTATACATATTTCCTTTGCCAAGCATGATTAGGTGTGTTTTAGGACTAGGTCATCAGAGAAAATCCACTAATTAAAAATTGTCTCAATTTACAAGTTTCGATCAATTGATACAGACAAGGTTTCCCCAAGATGATTTATATACTGACTATCTTGGTCTAGCCTCCAGTTAATGCATCTCCAGGAGCAGGGCGCTACATCACATGCACGATAATATTTTGTCTCTAGTTATGGATGTTTTGTATGAATAGTGATAAGTATCTTGTTACATGTCTTTCTTAATTATGTCCTTTTGTTTCCTGATTACATATTCTTAGTTATCCTCCTTACTGGAACGGGACATGCTATATTATATTTGTATCAGTCGGTTCGGATCAGGACATGCCACATCATATGGACATCGGTCACATCTGACCGGTATTGACTGATACTACATAATATGCTCAGAACATTTAGCCAATGTTATCTCTTCCCACATATGTGTACATCTTAATTATTAGTGCAATATCCCTATTTCTCATAAATCCTATAGAAAATGATAATGTCCATCTTGATATGATAATTATAGGAAAATAATATATCTAAGTAGGATCTAAGTAGAATTTAGCATAAGATAAAATTGAGAGTCCACTAATATAGAATCACCTTAGGTACATACTTGAACTTAACCGAGATTGGACAAAGTTTCATTTTTATTATAGTTTCTTTATATGTAGTGTCTTAAAAATCTGATATATTCCTAGTTTGTGGCATCGATTAATTTATGGATTGTATATTCAGCAGACATATGAACTATTTTTATGATAAAAATATGAGCTATTTAAATCGAAAGAGGCTGTATAGGTGACTAATTTTTGTTTGAACTATTGTTTGATTACTGTTTTTCTTTTCTAGTCCATATAGGTAACTGATTTCTTGGGTAGTTTCTAATATTGATCGCATGATCTACAGAATATTGGTTTGGTTTTGAAAGGTAATAAGGGACAAAATCCTTAATGGTCCATGATCACCTGATAATGTGTCGATGACTAGTTATCCATGGTTTGTATGACCAGTGACAAGTATACTATGATTTGATATATAGAAATCTGCCAATAACTTCTACTTTTGTTTAGCACTGAGAGAAGGAACGTGGAGAAGAGTATAAAGTATAAAAGCATAAAAATTATATAGGTCGCATAGGGGTCATGCCCTCCTCAAAAATGAAAATAAGCCGCAGAGAAGCCACATGCGGCCTGAACAAACAAACCGCAGAGGAGTCACATACGGCCTGAACAACCAAGCCGCAAAGGAGCCACATGCGGTCTGATCAACCAAGGAGATGGAAGCCGCATAGTACACCCTATGTGGCCTAATGACCACAGAGCATGGAGCCTCATAAGACCCCCTGACACAGTATTCGATGTCTGTCAGACTCTCTGACACATCATTCATCACACTGAGATGATTCGAAACTCATGAAGACGGTGGATCAAAAAAAGATGAAAAGTCACATCAACTCATTGAGGGCCTCGTCTGACGTGCCACGCCACGTGCTCACTCATATGCGGCTACATTTCCATGTGGCCTCATCATCATGCGGCCAGAGTGTCCATCCGACCAAGCTAGATGAGAGCTTGCATGCGGCTACATAGCCATATGGCCTTGTCATCATACAGCCAGAGTATGCATCCGACCAAGGCCAAATGAGAGCTTGCATGCGGCTACATACCCATGCGGCCTCGTTATCATGCGGCCAGAGTGTCCATCCGACCAAGAACAAACGAGAGCACGTATGCGGCCACAATATCATACGGCCAGAGTGTCCATCCGACCAAGTATAAACGAGAGCACGTATGTGGCCACAATGTTATGCGGCCAAGACATTATGTGGCTCTCGACTTACAGGATCTTTTTGTTATAATCAAAGAAGATTTCTCTCACGATCAGTGCTGACTAAGTGTCCATCTGACCAAGTCACGCATATAACGGGTTAAAAACAACCCCGAGATCTCATCAACAACATACCTTAACCAAGATCATGTGGCAGCCGACCCGTGGCATGTGACTACAGTTACAACCGCTTTCTGTTGAAGGAGCCCTATGTGTCCACCAAACAAAGGCATATGCGACATCAATAGTCTGTCAGCACGACGAATATAAATAGCAGGGTAGCATGCCCACCAAAGGGGGTGAGTTTCGTACGTGCACACAATCTCAGGAGAGAGAAAATAGAGGAGAGCATCATCATTCCTTTGTCAGACCATCAACAGAGTAAAGGAGCCGCTATAGCTCTCGATCTCCATCGTCATGACCTAGATCAAAAATATTATACTTAGATATTCTATCTAGGATTTCTTTGTACTTTTTTTGTTCGTTGTTCAAACAGTTCATTCACAACTTGTAATGGCGAACAAGATCGTGAATCTGCTAGGGACATCCTTCTCCTCGGATGAAAAGGCAGTGACGCAGTCTGATGCGGCCAACTAGGATCTACCTAGAGGATGCTGGTGGTGCGCTTTAACCAACAAGCGTTCGAGAAAATGCTCTTTGGGGACAGTGCAAGTCCTTCTCCAAGGCAAGAAAAGCCTAAGAAGACCTGCAGGACATGGTTAGTGTAGGCCATAGCACCTCACCCAACTACGAAGCATACGCTCCCTGCTTCTCTTTCTGTTGTTGAAGACACACATCATGCATCCAACCAGGTTGACTATGTCCATGCGACAGTCGGGAAAGGTGCTTAGCGCCCAAACTCTAGCAAAGAAAAATACTACGATGCTAGAAGTTTGGGTACTGAGGCATGCTCTATGCGGCCAAAGCATAAGCAGCATAAGTCGACAGCCGCAGGCAAATGACCATATGTGGCCAGCACAGTAGCAGAAGCTCCATCTTCGACCGAATATCACGTAGCGCTGACTCAATGTGCCTCACTGAGAAAGGGGAAGATGTGAACTTGGACTCTTCATACTACGCATCGGCACATGCTAGGGCAAAAAAGTCCAGGGCAATATGGGCTCGCCCAGCTCAGGCAATTGCTCATTCGATTGACCGTCAGCAGGCACCGCTAATTATGATGTGTTCCCCTGATGGAAAGTTATACAAAACTGACCCGTGCATCCAACCAGCAGCGGCAATTGGACTGGGTCAGCCTAAAGAGTCTTTCATCAGCAACCTGGAGAAAGTTCTTATATGAACCCCAGGTCAGGAAGCAAAATCAACACCTACGCACCCATGTGCTCGGTCTACCCGGGCTCATAAGAAGGGTGCAAAGGTAAATAAGCCCACGCTTGACTTGTGCAACGTAATCAATCACATGCGCAAAGCGAGGGAACCAACTACAGCATATGAGGTATCCTCTCCAGGGTATCACTGTGCCAACATCGTTAACAACTGCTGATGTGCCAAAGTAGTAGTACCTGCAGACAGGCAGTCAGCATTCCAACAACTGCAACCAAGAGCACCCATATAGTAGCATCCCGAAGAGAAGGTACAAACACCATAGGAGGAGGAGCTGCCATCCGCCTCATATTACTTTACTTGGAGATCTTCCGCTGCGAGGGGAAGTTCAGAAGTCTAGCACCTCCAATCCTTCACTCTCAACCAGCGGGTCAAGGAATCAGAGGCAAGCAGCGGTGCCCATAGAAGGAGTATTCCTTGGTACGCGCTAAAAAAAAAAATTATCAGCCCCTGGGGGTGGCCCTTCCTCGAGACCCCAGATAGCTTTACAAGTTGGGGGTAGCAATCCTCCAGAACTCCACAGCAACCCAACGTTCCGATGAGACAATGATTCCCAAGGAACAGATATTGAGATCCCTAGGGGTAGCTACCATCGTCAAGAGGACGTCGTTTCCTACGCTGGGGGTAGTGTTCCCTCTGATTCCGAAGAGGATGAGGCACTACCAACTTTCTCGGATGACTATTTATGGCAAGTGTCTGAGGCAAAAAGTGCGACATCCACCGTCCCGTCCATTTCTCCCCATGTGAGAATATCATATATGACAGAAGATGATCACGAGGGCCCTAACGACCGACAGTGTCTCAAAATCCTCAAGGCCATGATGCAGACCAAGAGTGAGTCAATACAGGCCTTAACCCAGACAATGCTGGAGATCCATATAAATATAGCCTTACAACCGGCAAGGGCCTCTGGCTAAGCAAGCCTGGACCCCGGGACAAACGGGGATTCAAATACAAACCGTTCCACCCGCTAGTGGCAATCACCCCTGCCCTGATCATCTACTCCTTCCGCTGTCGATGAAGCCTGAGAAGGAATACAGGAGGTACAAGAACTCCGGGCATGCCGGGACTCAATGGACAATCGGGACTCACTATGTGAGCTCAGGATCCGATAACCGTATCCCTTCGAGTGGAGAGATGTACCATACATGCCCAAGTATAAGCCCTTTAACTTGACTTTATTTGATGGAAAGACATCTTCCTATCAATTCATGAGTTACTTCGAGATGGCAACGGGGCATCTACCTCACAACGACGCCCTCTTAACCAAGATCTTTGTCGGAGCATTGTTTGGAATAGCCTTCGATTGGTTCTGCAGCCTCTAGGACAATTATATTTCATCGTTCGATAATCTCAAGGGTATCTTCCTCGCTCGGTTATACGACGAGGGAAATAACATGATGACGTCCTCTTCAATGTACATCATGCAAAGAGTGAAAGAGTCTGTACGGGAGTATATCGAGCGGTATAGGCAAGCGGCGCTAAAGTTACCCCCCGGTAATCCTGAGTCCACACTGATGGACACCTGCCAGAGAAATCTCCTTCCTAGGGTCACACTCTGGATGGGCGACTCCCAGTTTAAAGACTGGACAGCATTTATCATAAATGTTGTCGATATCGAGAAGAAGGTAAAGGACGCCCGTCTCTTAGGGATACAGATCTCCGTCGCTGATGATAGGGGAAAATTCCCTTACAACAGCAACAACAACAACAACAACAACGGTAACAGCACCTGGGATAGCAAGGAAAAGCAGGCTCTGGTCGCCAATATAGCCAAGAAGCCCGAGCAAAAACCAAAAAGGGCTCCAAAACTAAAGGAAACTTATTCTTTCAAAGATGATGACATCGTAGAAATTTTTGACGTGCTAATAAAAGGAAACAAGCTTGGGCTCCCCGGCGTCAAGCGCCCAGTTGAGGCAGCAGAGGTGAATAATCCGAAGTACTGGCACTCCCATCGTTACATCAACCATGCGACGCGGGACTACTACACACCAAAGTGGTACATCTAGTATTTGCTCGACGTCAAGGCCCTCACCTTGGATTTTGATGACAAAATAGTTGCCACTAATATGGTGTATCTCCAGTTCGGTAACTTTTAGCAACGGAAGCCTAGGATGAAGTAATCATGATCCCCCGGACAAAAATAGAGGTTATCAATCTCCCGCCAGCTCGTGACCAAACAGCCGAGCCGATACCTATCACCACACCACGAGGGAAGGTCATGTGGGTTCATCCCGATCTTGCTCCAGACGTGATACAGCAAAAAATACCTTCTTCTACCAAGTCCAAGGGCAAGAAGTCCAAGTTCTGCTACATGATTTCTATCCCTCCTAAAGAAGCTATAGCAGGAACAACAAGGTCAAGCCTGACATACCAATAAGAGTACGATATCCCCGATAATGGTGTGCTCCCAATTATCGTATCTGATCTGGGTCCATCCCAGCCTCCAACACCGAATAAGTTTAAGCAGAAGAAAACTTGCTTCGACAAACCACTGCGCAAAGATATAGCTCAGGGGCAAAAGAAGCCCTACATGACATCTTGGCACAACTGGCCAATACTCCAGCAAAGTTGTCACTATTTGAGCTTCTCCGACTCTCCAAAGACACTGGGTTTCTCTGAGTGACACATTTTAGAATATCGACACCTACCTGGCGCAGGTCGAGCCGTCAACTGAGTATCTTGCTGCATGCCCCCACTTAATAACGTGATGGATGCAATACCCAATATTACGCTCTCGTAATAAGACATGTTGCTAAAGAATAATCGGGATGACCGTCCCCTGTATTATTTTAGACAGGGTATATTATTGCCATCAATGTGGACTGGATGCACATCGACCCCGGTTCGTCAATCAGCATCATCTCGTAGAGTCTGCTTCAGACCCTGGGCATCCCGATACATCATCTGATAATGACCAATACTGCCATCAGTGGCTTCAACGCAGTGAGGAGCTAACCTCTGGGCAAGATTCGCTTGAAATGTCAGATCGGCAACTTAAAAATAATAGTCACCTGCTATGTCATAGACATAGATGTATCCTACAATGTCCTATTGGGACGTCCATGGATACATCAATACATGATCGTACCGTCGACCTTGTACCAGTTCTTGAAGTACGTGGATGATCACGGCATCGTCAAGACAGAATTTGCTGACGTTGATCTATTCAAAGGGGTTGAGGCCTATTACTCTGACTCAATTCTCTACAAGCAAGTCCACCAGGATGAAGGTAGCAATGACACCGACGATGAGGCAGAGACTGGGACAATATCGAACAAGCCCTTGAGAGTCTATCTCAAAGCAAGTGCACCTGACATAGCCCCTCGTCTCATGGTAAAATTGCACAGGAAAGCACTTGAGCCTATGGTCGTTCTCCTCCATAGACCGAGTCAACCACTGAAGGAAGATCAGGAACCTACTACAACTTCCGAACCTCTAGTGGTAAAGCTTCACAAGAGACCTCTAAAGCCGTCGCTCGCACTGGTGGTATATCTCGGGAAGGTTGAACTGAAAGAGTATGTAGCAGCTCATGCTAACGTCCTTTCTCTCGACGATGTAAATTCGGAAGAAGTGATACTTATTTTATTAATAAAGGACTATCTTTGAACTACTCGGATGCTGCACATCTTAACACGCTATATTCCCTTGACCACGGTCTGGGCTGCACCTGCATACTGTCACCCTCACTTTTCAGCTAGGGGTATTTTGTTAATTTGGCATGGATATTTAAATTTTAGGATTTAATATTGAATACAAATATAATAATTGTATTAATTATGTTGAGCTATAATTATTTGTGACTAGTATTAGTTATCTTAGTTAGAGGCTTGTGTTATTTAGTTTAGTTAGAGAGATTAACCAATATCTAGACTTGACACATGTGGACCTATTTAGACTTATCATGACAATTAGTGAGCCCAACTGGGACCCAAGCCCATTAGTCATTTCCACTAATTAATTAAGAAGATTTAGTTTAATTACAATTAGTTAAAGACTTCCAAAAATATTCACCCTTAATTATTCCTCATAATTCACCATATAGGGGCAACTTGGACATTTAATTTTGCTTGGGGAAGGGGAGAATAGGCCGGCCACTATTAGAGGGGGGTTCTCCTCTCTCTCTCTCTCTCTCTCCCCATTTGTATTATATTTTGCTCCCAAATTCTAGATTCCTAATTTTCCATTTTCCTACCATTGATTTTCTACTCAATTCACCACCATTTCCTTCTTAAATTTATCACTCTTGGAGCTTTGGAGCTTGGAGAAGCAAGGAGCACAAGGAGAATGAGCTTTGGAGCTAGAGATCATATCTAAATTGTGTCCAATTGTATTTTCATTGGGAATCCCTCTCCCAATTGGTAATTCCTGAATTTTCCTTTTATTATAGCTTCCTAATCATGCATTTAACAATTAGGAAGGACCCCATGGCAGAGGACTACCTATAGGAACAAGTTCTAGGCTATTTAGCTATGTATTGTGAGTTCTATATGGAGTTTTATGTGCATGTTAGGGGAATTACGAATTTGACACATCAATTATGTGTCATGAGACCAATTAGATCTAATTAGACTTAGATCGGGGTTATGGGACTAGGTACATGTCCACAAATAGATACGTGTAGGCCGTATCATGGTATCTTGCGATACAGTGTGATATGGAGCTCAATTTTGGGTGTTTTGCACAATTAACCCTCAATTCTCTTTGTAGCAAGTTACTTTGGTCATATTATAGGGTGGTTGATGTGTTGTATGATTATTGATGAAGAATTTAGGCTTTGGCCCTTCACTTAGGCATGTATCATGAATATCACAAGTACACATTCAAAGTGTTTGATGAATTGATTATACTAGTATGTGTTGTGTTATATTCACTAGAGTGTGTCTGTATTGTGCACTGTGTTTGGTGCTCGTACTGTTGTGCACAGTCGATTGAAGAGGTTGGTTGCCACTGTCTACAATTAATACACCGTTGTGTAGAGGCAACGTGTTCGAGCACTCTACACATGGTTTGGGAGTCGGGCAAGCTATGCAGTGAGGAGGAAGGATAACAGTTTACAGCTAGTACACATTCGTGCACTACATATAGGCAGACAATACAGCAGCAGCAATAGCAGAAATCTCAGTAGTATTATAGTAGTGCAGCAACAGGAGCTAGGTACTGCAGCAGAGATATCATTGCAGTAGTGCAGCAGCAGCAGCAGCAGTATCAGCAATTAGCAGTAAACCAAGGGGGGCTCGGGCACAGTTAATTATGTACAGTATGTGTATTGAAGGTAGGGTAAAACATAAAGAGTGTACACTGGCTTGGGCCATGGTGTGTGTTAAGTTGAGAGTAGGCTCAGTGATGGCTAATACTGATACCAGTGTATCATGAGATTGATAGTTAGTTGATGCATTAGCTTCAACATGCAGCAAGAAACCCAAGGGGCAGCAGTGTACACATATGCAATGATACATATGAAGTAAAGTTTCAGAATGTGCACAAGGTATCAATTAGTACCATTAAGGTAATACAGTATCAATTGAGGTAGGGTGATGTGCATGGGTGTCTAAGTAAGGCAGTACAGATAGTGCACATTGTGCACTGCAATATGAGTTGATTTCCTAATGTTGCAGGCAAATATGGAAGAAATTTAGGGCAGTAGAAGAATTGGGGGTCATGTGTGCGGGTAAGAACTAGGTTGGAGCTTGTGCCAGGAAGTCTATGGAGTATGAAGCAGCTACCAAATGG
The DNA here is from genome assembly GCA_036927795.1 of Iris macrosiphon. Classification (NCBI taxonomy): domain Eukaryota; kingdom Viridiplantae; phylum Streptophyta; class Magnoliopsida; order Asparagales; family Iridaceae; genus Iris; species Iris macrosiphon. Next base: position 137,132,643 of record JAYESA010000005.1, read on the forward strand.
AAGTAACATCTATGAGAAAGTTAGATGCATCAATGAGATGACTGAGTATCATTTAGGATAAGGAATGTATCATTAGTTGGGGGTTAGTATCGGTTATTAGGAGGATATTATAGTTACATGAGTGTGGATTGATACATAGGAGTAATAGAATTTAGAAGTATCAGTAGTGACCTTAGAGTATTAATAATAATGGGGCACTGAACAACTATAGGAAATATACAAGTATGTCCAGTGAGGACTGAGGTTAATGTTTGTGAGAGAAGAGCAGCATGCTTATATCAATTCAGAGGTATCAGAAAGCAGTTGACTGTTGTGGCAGTTGTAGTTGAGGATACAGACACATCAGCAAGGCTTGAGGAGTGCAATCATCAAGGTATTACTTGGGAGCATCTGGTTTTAGGAGTGGCTGTTAACATGGTGGGGTGATAATTTTAAGGTACCAGGTATAGACATAGGGTTAGTCTAGGTACCGGGTTATCAGATAATTAGAGAAGGTTGTTAGTACTAAGTGTGAAAGTATAGATAGAGGATGTTGAGTAGCAGTATGGTTGAGGTATCAGATTAGTGTTATTGTAAACTGTTAGTCGGTTAGTATCATAGCTGAGTTATTAGAGTATCAGTCATGATAAGTATGTATATGTCAGATAAGTTAAAGTACGCATTAGTTAGTGAAGTATTAGTTAGTGATAACAATGTTAGTTAGAATATAGTTAATTGGTATATTAGCATATGTTAGATATTAGTTAGTATATATTTGATACTAGTTAAGATATTAGCTACCTCTATATGTAACATTTTAACTAGCTAGAATTAACTAGATAATAGCCATTATAGACTAATAACTTTAGTATAACCTTAGTTAGACCCAGTACCTTAGTGTGGACCTAGTATTGACTTAGAAGAGCATGTATTAGTGCATCTTAACCTATTTTTCATTCATTGCACCATTTAACTTAATATTCCTCAATAGGATAGTGTGGCACCAGTTTGGGCATCGAGAGACACCCTTTTTGCTCAAGACCAAAGGCGAGTACATTTCTCTGTTAGTTTTTATTTTATGATAGTGTATGTGTGTGTATATATATATATATCACATATTCTAGAACTGTATACTTGATTACGAGACAGTGGTTTCACGGACTAGTACTATATGGATCCTGTCATGAGATGTTATCCCTTACCGTATTCAGCGGGTATTCCTTCACATATATTTTATCGTGTGTATCGAGTATTGATTATCGTGTACTTCGTGTTCACACACTGCTCGTATTTAGTGTGCCCATATTTGTGTTCGTAATGTGTCGTGATTGGATCCATTGGTATTGGTTGGGGATGGGAGAATATGAGTTTGTTATGTGATCAAGCCAAAGTATATTCGTGTACATGTCGATTACATATCACGCATGTAATCGAGTTACCATATTGTATTCGTGTTCAACCTAAACCGATCACATAATGAACTTGTATTCCATGGAACATTAGCTAGTTTTATTTATTTCTATTATATTACAGTTATTCTATTATCTGTTCTTCATTCCAGTATATTATATGTTCACTCTAGTTCATTACATTCTGATGTTTAGTTATCGTGTATTTTTTTCTATTATTTGTTGTATATGCTCGATTATGTATTTGAAACTGTTTTCAGAGGTATGTACTTTGCTCCAATCCTGACTGGATATATTTTTTAGATGATTATCTCGTAGACCAGTGTCCCACCTACTATGGACCACAGAACGGCATACCATTAGAGGATACTCCTTTAGAGCATGAGGACCTAGTACCAGAGGCTGAGGAAGTTTAGACTTATTATTTAGATTTTTATTAGACTTTTTGAGGCTTATGGCATGTATATATATTATTTTGGGCTTGTGGATGTATTATGACTCTTTTCTTTCATTTTTCCATCTCGTGCTTATTTTTCTTAGTTTGCATTGTGATTGAGTATAGTTACATTTATCAAATACCATATTGTTCCTCCGTTTGGAGTTGAGATGATAGACAGATACCATATGTATATTGTGTGAGATATTTAGATAGTATAGTTGACCCAAACAACGTTCTACCACCGATGCTACGGTATAGGCTCGATGTTGCTCACAACTCGTGCCCTTATTCTGGGTGCGGATCATGACACATTTTTAGTGGTGGCCCATGCAGGTCCTAAGGTCACAATTAGAGCGATATCGTAGTAGTGCTCACCTAGAGTACTGCTTCGAGATTGCTTTAGGATATAGGATTTAGGCTAAGAGTATACTCAATCACAACTAGGAAACAATTCCAAATATCTGTTTTGCTATCCTTATCTATTGAATATTTGTTTTACTTTGAATAATTTTGTCCTTCTTTGATGATATCGTATCATACTCAATATTGATTCCTTGTTTCAACCTATCTTCAGGATGTTGTCAAAGATGCATTCCCAACGCTCAGACAAAATGTAAGCGAGGTCGGTCACTTCGTCGCCTCTGAGGGCAGCATCAGCAGACGTTGTTCTAGCAGCTACATTCTAAAGGTCCGCTTCACCGATCCAGGTAGGCATTTTCGCAGTAGCTTTTGGAGGTGCTCCACCTCCGGTACAGATGACAACGCCGACAGTTTCAGGGGATCTTCTACCCCCACCACCTGTAGTCAATCAAACACAGATATTTGTGCTCTTTCAGCAGATGATGGAGGCGTAGCAGCGCCAGTCAGAGGTTATGAGACAGGATATTGAGAATGCTCACCAGATTACGCTCGCCACAGTCGAGAGAGTCGCCTTAGTCCAGCCACAAATGGCACCAACTCAGTTTATCCTGCAGCAGCCGCGGTCGGGGACTATCATAGATTTCAAAGGGATGGGGCCAAAGGACTTTAAAGGCACTGAAGGGATTATTTATGCTGATGATTGGATAGAAGACATTGAGCGAAACCTGCGACTGGCGTAGATTCCAGAGAGGTTGCAGGTAGAGGCAGCAGGAAATATGATGTTTGATATCGCACTGACTTGGTTCAGAATGGACCCCAGGATCTCATCACTGGGACATACTTGGGAAGGTTTCAAGGAGCTCTTCAAGGAAAAGTTATTTCCAGATGTGGCTCTGACATCTCTAAAAAGCCAGTTTTAGTACCTCGTTCAGGGTGGTATGACGGTAGATGAGTATGCGGTAGAGTATTGCAGATTAGACTGCTTTGTAGAGGGACAGAATCCCAGAGGAAGGGCCAAGAAGTTCAGGAAGGTCCTGAACAGGGAGATCAAATCACATACGAATTGAGACCCCACCGCTACTTTTGAGGAGATTCTGAGGCAGACACAGTGGGCAGAGGATGATCTAGAGCTTGTCTCTAAGAGGCTGAGGGACATAGAAGGATCCAGTACTAACATGGTTCCAATAAAGCGGCCTCATTTTTAGCTGCAGCACCAGAGGCACTTTCAACAGCCGAGGCAGCAGTACCATTGACCAGCTAGAGCGTCGGTACAGCAGATGCACCTGATCCAGAGGCCAGCTATTCCTTGCCCATTCTGTAAGAAGAAAGGACACAGATGGGATGCATGTAGGATGAGATTGGGCTAGTGCTTATTCTGCGGATCAGGAGATCATCAGTTGAGGGCTTATCCTAAAGCTCCAGCTCGTCCAGCTCAGGGCGGAGCTCAGGCACAGAGAGCACCCGCGAGACCAATAATGGAACAGCAGAGAGGACCTCTTCTACCACCATAACAACAGTAGTTCACTCAGCACCAGAAGCAGTAGAGAGGTACCCAGCAACAGGGGCGAGCTTTCTCCTTGATCGTCGAGGAGGAGGATCCAGTCGGTGATGTTATCTTAGGTTTAGTCTATCTTGATTCTTTTTTAGCTCATATTTTATTTGATTTCGGTTCTTCATATAGTTTTGTATCTGTATCTTTAGCTCTGAAACATCACCTTGAGACTGAACTATTGGCGAGGACTTGCAAGATCATGACCGGGGGTGGCATTATCCTGGTCAGTAATGTTTGTAAGGATCAGAGAGTTTCTTTGGGAGGTTGAGAGTTGAGCATGTGTCTACTTGTAATGCCACTTCTGAGCTACGATATAGTGCTCGGGATGGATTGGTTGAGTAGGCACCATGCTAGTATCGATTATCATGGAGGCAGAGTTTTATTTTAGGCACCAGGAGAGCCAGAGTTTGAGTTCGTTAGAGGAGCAGCAGAGCAGGGTGAAGGAGATTTATGTGGAACTATGGTGGAAAAGTAGTAGCCGCCACATCCATTGATTTCAGAGTATATGGACGTCTTTTCGGAGGAGTTGTCGGTGTTGCCACCAGACAGAGATATGGAGTTCTCTATAGACTTAGTACCAGGCGCAGAGCCAATATCACAGTATATCTATAGAGTAAACAATAGCGAACTAGCGGAGTTGAAGAAGCAGGTGGATGAGTTGCAGGACAAGGGCTTCATCCGCTAAAGTTTATCACCGTAGGGTCCTCCGGTATTATTTGTACCGAAGAAGGATGGGTCGGTACGCATGTGTATCGACTATAGGACACTCAACAACCTCACTATCAAGAACAAATACCTGTTGCCACGGATTGACAATTTATTTGATCAATTGAGCGGAGCGAAGGTATTCTCAAAGATAAACTTGAGGTCAGGGTACCACCAGGTGAAAGTGAAGAAGGAAGACATTCCGAAGACAGCTTTCAAGACTCGATATGGGTAGTTTAAGTTCTTAGTGATGTTATTTGGGTTGACCAATGCCCCACGGTATTCATGAACCAGATGAATAAGGTATTCTATCAGTACTTGGACCAATTTGTGGTAATATTCATTAAGGATATACTGATTTATTCGAAGACCCCGGAGAAGCATGAGAAACACCTGAGGATAGTTCTGAAGACCCTCAGGAAGGAGAAGCTTTATGGCAAGCTTTCGAAGTATGAGTTCTTCCTTAATAAGGTTGAATTCCTCAAGCATGTGATTACAGGAGACGAGAAATCAGTAGACCCGAAGAAGATTTCAGCAGTCGAGTCATGGTCTACCCTGAGTTCAGTGGCGGAGATCAGGAATTTTTTTGGATTAACAGGCTATTATTGGATATTTGTTCAAGATTCTTCCAGGATTGCAGAGCCAATTACTAGACTAACCAGGAAGGACGTGGAGTTCGTCTAGACTGAGGATTGTCAGGCTGCTTTTGAGGAGCTAAAGAAGAGGTTGACTATAGCAGCTCCAGTGTTGATATTTCCATCAGGGATATGAGGATTTTTATATATAGTGATGCATCGGGTAAGGGTTTGGGTGGTGTGTTGCAGCAGAACGGGAAGGTAATTGCCTATGCTTTTAGGCAATTACGTTCGCATGAGAAGAATTACCCTACCCATAACTTGGAGTTGGCAGCAGTTATTTTTGCTCTTAAACTGTGGAAGCACTACCTGTATGGAGAGCGGGTAGTGATCTTTATAGTTCACAAGAGCTTGAAGTATGTGTTTACACAAAAAGAGCTCAACATAAAGCAGAGATGGTGGTTGGAGTTGATGAAGGAATTCGATATTGCTTTGCAATACCATCCAGGGAAGGCCAACGTAGTCGTTGATGCCTTGAGCAGGTATCCAGTGGCTATGTACTTGACAAGGGACAAATATTTATTGGCTGGTCTTGATAGCTTGGGTATTGAGGTGTTAGTTCCTGGAGTTACAGCATAGATATGGGGACTTCATGTACAGTCAGAGTTGATAGACCGGATCAGAGCCACACAGTTCGAGGATTTGTCTCTAAGGAGCATCAGTGTGCAGGTCTGGATGAGATTGGCAGAGGACTTCAGTATTGCAGATGATGGATCATTGCAGCACAGTACCAGATTGTGTGTGTCGAATGGAGCATTGCGCGAGGAGGTTCTTCAGGAGGCGCATCGATCTCAGTACTGTATGCATCCAGGTGCTAACATGATATATAGGGACATGAGAGAGCATGTTTGGTGGTATGGTATGAAGCGAGAGGTGGCTAGCTTCGTATCCAGATACTTGGTATGCCATCTGGTAAAGGCAGAGAGACAGAGGCCAGGTAGATTGCTTTAGCCTTTACCCATTCCAGAGTGAAAGTGGGAACATGTGACGATGGATTTTGTTTCGGGGCTTCCGTGTTCTCCAGGAGGTAAAGACGCATTTTGGGTCATCGTTGACAGGTTGACCAAATCAGCCCACTTTTTGTTATTCAAAGTGGGTACCATCTACAGAGAAGCTCGCGGAGATATATATACGTCAGATAGTCAGATTGCATGGAGTTTCTGTGAGCATAGTCTCGAATCGGGATAATCGCTTCACGTTCCACTTCTGAAGGAGTTCGCAGGCTAGCTTGGGCACCCAGCTCAAGTTTAGTACTGCATATCACCCTCAGGCAGACGGACAGTCACAGAGGAATATCCAGACTCTCGAGGATATGCTACACACTTGTGTTTTAGATTTTGGAGGCTCTTGGGAGGATCATCTTCACTTGGTAGAGTTTTCTTACAATAATAGCTACCAGGCCAGTATAGAGATGTCACCGTTTGAAGTATTGTATGGACAGAGATGCCGCATTCCGTTAACATAGGATGATATTAGTGAAAGAGCCTTATTGGGACCAGAGATGGTCGTGGATGCAGCTGAAAAGGTGAAGCTCATCAGGGAGAGACTTCAGGTGGTGCAGGACAGTGGCATTGGGCCAATAGCCACCGGAGACCATTGGAGTTTGAGGTATAGATTTTGTTTGTATTGCTTGTGATTGCCTATTTTTGCTAGAGTACTAAGGGTGTGTTTCGTGCTAGGTTGGCGATCTGGTATTCTTAAGGATTTCTCTGACACGGGGCATGATTCGCTTTGGTGGAGGCGAAAAGCTTAGCCCATGGTACATTGGACACTTCGGTATTCTTGAGAGGGTCGGTGCGGTGGCCTACAGACTAGACTTGTCGCCTGTATTAGAGGTTGTGCATAACGTTTTTTACGTGTCATAGCTGAGACGGTATGTGGCAGATCCTAGCCATGTACTAGATTACTCGGAGATCGAGGTTGTTCCGACTCTCAGCTACCTAGAGCAGCCTGTGAAGATTCTGGATCGCTGGGAGAAGGTGCTGCGGAACCCGATAATTCCTTTGGTGTGCATCGCGTAGAGGCATCACTCACCAAGAGAGAGTACTTGGGAGCGAGAGGCCGAGATGCGCGAGCAATATCCTTATTTGTTTGAGCCGTGAGGTATAATTCTTTCTTGCTTGTATTGATTGCTATTGATAGTTAGTTTTTTCCTTAATTTCGAGGACAAAATTTTTTTAAGGTTGGTAGGATTGTCACCCTCACTTTTCCAGCTAGGGGTAGTTTGATAATTTGCTATGGGTAATTAAATTTTAGGATTTAATATTGAATATAAATGTAATGATTGTATTAATTATGTAATTATGTTGAGTTATAATTATTTGTAACTAGTATTAGTTATTTAGTTAGAGGCGTGTGTTATTTAGTTTAGTTAGAGAGACTAACCAATATCTAGCCTTGACACATGTAAACCTATTTAGACTTGTTATGATAATTGGTGAGCCCAACTGGGACCCAAGCCCATTAGTCATTTTTACTAATTAATTAAGGAGATTTAGTTTAATTACAATTAGTTAGAGACTTCCAAAAATACCCACCCTTAATTTTTCCTCATAATTCACCATTTGGGGCAACTTGAAATTTTATATTTTCTTGGAGAAGGGGAGAATAGGTCGGCCGCTATTAGAGGGGGTTCTTCTCTCTCTCTCTCTCCTTATTTGCATTGTATTTTGCTCCCAAATTCTAGATCCCCAATTTTCTATTTTTTCTCCATTAATTTTCTACTCAATTCATCACCATTTTCTTCTCAAATTCAACACTCTTGGAGCCTTGGAGCTTGGAGAAGTAAGGAGCATAATGAGGAGGAGCTTTGGAGCTAGAGATCATGTCCGGATCGTGTCTAATTATATTTTCATTGGGAATCCATCTCTCAATTGGTAATTTCTGAATTTTTCTTTTATTATAGCTTCTTAATCATGCATTTGACCATTAGGAAGGACCCTGTGGCATAGGACTACATATAGGAATAAGTTCTAGGCTATTTGGCTATGTATTATGAGTTCTATGTGGAGTTTTGTGTGCATGTTTGGGGATTACGAATTTGACACATCAATTGTGTGTTATGAGACCAATTAGATCTAATTAGACTTAGATCGGGGTTATATGACTAGATACATGTCCACAAATAGATACGTGTAGGCCGTATCACGATATCTTGCGATACGGTATGATACGGAGCTCAATTTTTGGTGTTTTGCACAATTAACCCTCAATTCTCTTTGTAGCAAGTTACTTTGGTCATATTAGAGGGTGGTTGATGTGTCGTATGATTATTGATGAAGAATTTAGGCTTTAGCCCTTCACTTAGGCACGTATTATGAATATCACAAGTACACATTCAAAGTGTTTGATGAATTGATTATACTAGTATGTGTTGTGTTATATTCACTAGAGTATGTTTGTGTTGTGTACTGTGTTGGGTGCTCATATTGTTGTTGTCACGACCCATACCTGGTATAGGGATGCAAGTAGTAAAAAAATGCCCAGCCTACATCGCAGCATCGAGGTAGAACGCTGTCTTGGTCAACTATACTATCTAAACATCTCACAATAATATAAAATCTGCCAACAATATCTCAATACAAAACTCAATCACAATTCTAAAGCACGAGAAGATATCAAGGAAGTCTAACTATACATTCAAAATATATATAAACAATAATAGAAATAATATCCAATCTTATACTATATGCCAGAAACAAATCCTGTACCAAAATGCTAAAAAAACTAACTATGAAAAACTAGTGATCCGGATAAACCTTCTGACAATCACTCCAGAACTAGTGGGTCCAAGTATGCACCATCTATAGGTCGAAGTCCATAGTATATCGGACACCATTTTCCTGGATCCTCTAAAAAATGTTTTTCAGTCAGGAATGGAGCGAAGTACATCTCTAACAGCAGTTCTAATCAATGATATAAACTATGTAGCAGTAAATAGATGTGAATATACAAGATGCCATATACATGTACAAGAGATACGCAATAAAGAAAATACTGGAAATAAATACAAGAATGAGCAATATGGAATAAACAAAAAATACTAATGACTAAGTGAGTGAGTACCAGCTTTAACATATGATCGGCTTGGAACTTGCACAAGAAACTTGCACAGGAATAAGGGCCTGGCTAGTCATACGTGCGGTGTATGACCAACACTCACAGGAAACAAGATATGCACAAGAAGGGTATGATCACATATCTACACTACATACTCCCCACCCTCGACTGGTATAGTAGATCCAACCATGGTACGTCATGACACAGGTTTCCACAAGAAGGGCGCTACTCTTCTCATGAACCAATGTATGTACATGCACAAGAAGAACAATGAACAAGCCTTGCACAAGATACACCATAGATACTAAAGAATAATATCTCATGACGAGATCCAGATATACCAATCCGTGTAACCATCGTATCAAGAAAACAAGGATATCTACACTAGATACAATGAACATAGAGGATATCATAAATGAGAA